>RSEF01000001.1:76781814-76806064 GCA_003993805.1 Himantopus leucocephalus | reverse complement strand
TCTTTCCCATGTTGGTTCTTCTAGACCATAATCAAATTTACTTCTTCCGTTCTCATGGATAAGCTAACTAGACCAAGCTGCTTTAATCTCACACTGTAAGACATGTTCCCCAAGCCTCACATCACTCTCCTACCTTTCTTCCTAAGCCTTTTCCAAATCCGTGGCAGCTTTTTTTGAAAAGATATAAAAATCACAGCTTAGAAACAGCCTGCAGTCGTAAGACCAGGCAGTTGGATGTCATTACAGGATCCAGCAGAAGCTGGTTTTTGTTAGCCCAGAGCTAAACTTATTGGTGAAATTGCATTTGTTTGTAACAAAGGAACCCTATAATCGTTAACGGAGATGTCTGATAGAAAGAACCTAAACTACTTAGAGACAGCAGAAAGACATCTAGGAAGAAGTAGAGATACTGAGAAGAGAAAGTTTGTTTTGTGTAATGTTCTCTTTTTCTCCCACATTGGCTGAAGAGTGAAAACCCATCTCTGGAGAAATTCAGATTAGCAAGGACCAGTTTGTTTAAACTACATACCAGCTCTTACTAAGGTCTGGAAATTGCCTCTTTCTATATGCCTTTGGAGAGGAATCCTCATTCTTTTGTACAACTGTTAAATGTAAATGCATCTTGCTTACAGAAAAGATTCAAGGCTGCTTGGCTGGAAGTATATCTATAATAAGGAGCAGGAAAACCTAATTTGATCTCCTTCTGTTCTCCCTCAGACAGTCCACAAAATAAGCCACGGGAAAGTCCCTGGANTAAAATAAGCCACAGGAAAGTCCCTGGAATTAACTTCATTGGGGAAAATCAGCAACCGTTTAAGGGAAAGTGAAAGGTTTGCACGCAGGCATGAGCAGCAACGGGGTCATCATAAACCATGGCCAATGAGCAACACGAGCCTGATGTGTCTTGCAACCCTGCCCCCAAGGTCCAGGTCTGTGAAGTTGCACCCAGCACTGCTGCTTCAGTGCTCTCAACACGAGGAAGGAGCTAGCACACTGAAACCCGTGCAATCAAGCAAATGGCACATTCTGAGCTTTTCCCCAGGCTCCATGCATCTAATGTGACATCAGACCCTGGTGACCTTCACGTCCTGGACTGCAAACAGGATTTAAAGCTCTATAGCTCAGAGTGGTAGTAGCCAAGGCTCTAGTTCCATCATGAGAGTGACAGGAAGGCAAAGGAAAAAAACAAGGAGACCCGGTAATTGTTCATTACAACAACTGTTTAAAATTCTGTGCCATTTTCCCCCCTAAATCCTCTGAACTAAATCTGCTGATGGACTATGGCAAGCTGTTACGGCCCTGAACACATCACGACATTGGCTAAAGTTGTATAACTGCACTGAAAGTTAAGCTTTTGCTAAAAAGAGAAAAAAAAAAGATTTTTCTAAACACTCATGATCAGGAAATAATTGACAATATGTCTAGAGAAAAAAAAAATCAAGGTAGTGCAAGCTACCCGAGTCTGCAGAGACCCTGAAATGACAAATCTCATGGCAATATTTAACCCAGGACCTATTGATCTGACCTATTTCATCAGCACCATCCTGTTCCCTCCTGTCTAATCAAAGCGTTCCCTATCCCCGCAATGCTGCTACGCTCACTGGATAACAACAGAACTGCCAGGATGCCATAGGAAGCATCATGTTATACTGCACTTAACATTTTGGATAGTTTTCAGGTAACTATGCCCGATACAGTAAACAGCATCTTCACGAGTGTTACATCATGTAATGCAGAACTGCATTCTTGTTTTATCAGTAATGATTCTGCCACTATTAAGATTTAAAGTCTACAGTGTTAACTGAAAATCCTATTCTGCTGCAAGCATTTTGTTCTATTAAGGATCCAATTTCCAGTAGTCTTGCTTTGGACAGTGTTGTATCTGAGCACATGCAAATTGGATTCAACATTAGAGACAATGCCTACTAGTATAAAAAGGACTTCCTATGTCAAAAGGGCCATGGAATTATCATGTAACTACTTTGTAACCAAAAAAATACAACTGGAAGTAGGCTTATTAGCGCTGGTTGTAAAAATCTCCAGGGTCTTGAGGGGTTTTTTTGTGAGGAGGGGGTGGAGGGAAGAACATGAAAGGAACAGAGGTTTTTCAGGTGGCAGAGCAAACCTGCCTACCCTAAGACCTCAGAAATAATGTTAAAATTTTAAAATGGCAGGAGGAGCAAGATTAATAATTTAGGATGCGAAGCACGAGCAGACTTCCCTTATTCTTGGTGCCACCTTTTGAGAATACAGTCCGGGGCTCCTCGCTAAGGCAGGATGCTCGCTGCCACGACTACAGCAGCAGACTCACAATTTGGACCGTCAGTAAAAAGATGATCTCATTTGCATTCACTGTTACTCTTGTTTTGCTAATGACAGAGCAGCACTTTTCCTTAGGTGGAAATTAGTCTCCCTGAGAGAGGTTCACGTATCAACAATTATTATATTTACTTTTGTGATGTATTTGGCTACACAGAAAAGATTTTTATTTTGCACTTGTATCAATATCATGAAAACATTTTGCATATTTTTATGTTGCAGCATGCCACTCCACATGATTTTCTTTGAGGCTATAAAATCCCAGTGTTGGCTTTTAGGTTTTTGGGGAAGTTTGATGGATAGCCCCAAGTAAACATTTCACTCGTCCATTATTTTCTCTGCATTTAAGCATGTACTGTATATGGAAAGAAATTCCCTCCTAAGGCATCGCGCTAGTATTTGCTGTTCTCCCTGCATATATGGGGGAAAAAACCTTTAGCAGTTTCTCAGATACAGAAGTGGAACGTTGGCATCTTCATTCTGTGCTCATATTTGAGGCAATAACTTCACCCTAAGCACATACTTGAGAAGTATAATTCCTCTAGGAATTTCTCCCTACTCATGTGTGGTGTCTTTGAAGACTAACCCCCTCTTTCACCTTTCCACACCTGTACAATAAAAGAGAATGAACAATAAAAATTGTGATCTCCAAGGTCTAATGCCCTCAACTTATCTACAGAAGGCAACTTACAAATTCATTTTCTACGTATTGTACCTAGAAGTGTTTTGCTGTGTGGTGTCTTGCAAGGCTAATTTGATCTGCCCAGGTATGGAGGAAGCACCCGTCACGATACCAGATTATCATCACTTTCCCTTCTAATTTAGATGCTGTCACTCCTGATCACCTCTGTATGCACACTGAAAGATGTTTCTCCATCCTCCCCTCCTGCTCAGAGATGCAGCAGATGCTCTCTGGGGTGGGGAGACAGCAGTGCCTGGCGTCCCACTGAGCACCCCTTTGCCAGCAGCTGGGCTCCCTTAACAGCGTTTAACTTGCTGAATTTATACATTTCTAATGGAAAACATCAAGGAGGTAGCTTCAGGTCAGCGATCACAGCTGGTGAGGAAACCCAGCCCAGAGCTCCTCACCTTTCCACATGGTCTGAAAGGCCACACTGCTCTGCTCTGTGAGAAAATGAATATGCATTGCATATGCTCACAAATGCCATGAATTTCTCCATCAAACCAATCTCTGGCGTGACTGTTCCCACAATTTAAACATCAGAGGGATAGGCTATGCATAAGCTGACAAGCTGGAGGGAAGCAGGGTGACAGCGTGGCATGGCAACCCAGTACCCTGGCCCACGACTCGCTGCACCAGGAGGTGAGCTGTCAGACTGCCAGCAAACCACCTCGCTGCCAGCGGCCACGCAGGACCACAGCAAAGGTGTTCTGTCAATGGGAACTTCCAAATTAATCTTCCTAGAAAATGACTGTCGCTGCTGACACAGATGGCCTTTCCTCTCGGCTGCACCAGCAGCTCCGCACGGGCGAGGATGCCCTACGTATAAATGATCTTGGAGGTGAGAAGAGCTGCTGTCATGTTCCTGACCCTTTCAAAAGATGGGGATGGAAAGGAGGAGAGGAGAGAAAGAATCACCACTCCTGGCAGTATGAGCATGGCTGTCCACGTACAGGCAAAGGGAGAAGTGCTGGGGAGGCCGTTGCTGTCACACAGAAGCTGGGGATGCGACAGGGATGAAGACATCATATACCAAATGATATAGAAGACAGCATATACCAAATGATAAAAGAAGACCCAGTGCAAACTTAAACAGATTAAATACCAAAAGCAAAAGGCCCCAGGAGAGACAAGAGTGCTTCTGGTAACTAACAACATCCATCACTAAAATGCTGGAGTTTCCCAGTCTCCCGGCTGGACGAGGCCAGTGGCAGAGGGGCAGCATGAGGAGGTGGCACAGCCACTGGGCAGGGGACACCCACCTCAGCACAGTTTTGCTGTTGCAGTTCGAAGCACCAACGCAATGGCTACCGGCTCTCCAGCCTGGCTCCACAGAGATGGCTGCTGCATGGCAGACAGCCCCACACAGAAATAACTACTGAAGGCCTTCTGAGACTCCCTCGTATACCAGCGTTTTGCTGTATTATTAGTGGTGGCAAAGCAGGGGCAGAACGTAACCGCACAGACGTAAACAAACTACTTCAATTTCTTTCAGAAATTCAACTCTCTGGTTCTCTTTCCATTTCTTACTCCCCCCCCCCCCCCCCCCCCNCGAGCATTTGTTAAGCTTGGCTTTGAACACAGGAAAACATTGGTTTGTAATAACCCTCCTAATTTGCTTTTCCTGGCAAGCACCCTGTACCAGCCGTCCCCCGGTTCTGTTGTTAGGGGATGACTACAAAGTTAGGAAAATACACACATACAAAGTCTCCAGTAATTATACGTGCAGTACCTGCTTTTTAATGCACTGCGGTGTAATTACCTTTTTGTCAGCTCAACTTCATTCCGCGCAGAACAGCTGAAATCCCTAATTACCAACTGCAGCAGCGAAAGTCTCCAATTTGCTCCGGAGGAAGCAATATCATTAACCCAACTCATTATGTGCCACTTGTCAGGTGAGGGCTATGGAAATTTCACCTGCATTTATTGGTTTCCTTCTATGGAAGAGTAAACATCACAGTCTAGATAAAATACTGGAAAAAACCCCACTCCCCAAGGGCAAAGCCCAGCAAGTTGACCCAGGCAAGAATCTCACCAAAGCCAAACTGGGCGTGAAAGACTTGTCGATGGATTTCAGGGTTTAGCCCTAAATAACGAGAAGTGCCATTTTCTTTATCAGCAAGGGACAGCATTTGGAATATTGCACATATCAGATGGGGCACCCAAAGGGCCAGGCCCATCTGGGGCATAATTAGGGCTTTGGCCCAAATTGTAGCGTAGCCCTACGCAGTTCCAGAGCAGCTCCTACGAGTTGCAGAGTGCCCTGAGCAGAGAACATACTGGTTGTCGAAAAGCCTGCAATTTCCCATAGCCAGCTGGGTGCCCAAAGCAAAATCTCAGCCAGATTTCAATTTATAGATTTATATTCTGTACAATAAATATCCTCTGCAAGAACCTGAGGAAAGAAAATAACACGCAATATAAACCAAGTGCTGTAACAAGTTGACTGCAAGCTAAGGTTTAAAACTAGCTTATTGGTATCTGCTTGGACCTGCACTTCTTTCTGTTTCTCTGTGCTTACCTTCTGTATTTATCTTCCTAAGAAAAGGACAGTTTTCAGTGCATATTTGCACAGGGTCCTGTGCGTTGGATACTTCCATAAACCAATGTGTCAGCTACTTTGCTGTAGCTAATGTTAAACTTTAATAGGAAGAAATTGAGATGATCGCTCACCAAAGTAATCGGTAAATTTCAGAGGGACAAATATCTCACAATTTTTCCCAGGGGGTATTTAGTTTAGGAAAAAAAAAAAGTTTGCTTTAAATGTCACTGTAGCTATTTCGTATTTCAGCAAATATCTAAAGTTTCTGAGAAAGCGGCTTGCATGATTTTTAGTCAATGCAACAAAATATTTTGCAGGGAGCAAATTTTGAATGAAAGTATCTGAATCATAAAATTAATTAAAAACTGTGTAGAGCTTTCCAGATGAAACATGGGCAGGAACTCATAATAGAGGTAACTAATAGGACTTTACTGATTAAAAATCAGGCATTAAGACATACGTGGACTGTATTCACACTATAGTGCAGCTAGCTATATTTATTCGGGTACCATCACAAATGTGTCTCTCTAGAAGTCCACATGCACTTTGTGAATTGGCGAGTCACAGATCCATGGATTTCCCTTGCAAACAGTAGGGAATATATCACTACAACAGCCAGGGATTAGGTTCGTGTTCTTTAGTTTTTACGGTCTTGCTTCATGCTGTTGAATAGCAAGTGCATTTCAGAAGTTAGCACATGGATTCGGATAGGACACACACAGATGCTGAGCATTCAAGGAATTCCCAAATTTACTCTGCAGACGTTCTAAGCAAACTTAAAGCCTTTTGAGTCAACCATTTCTCTGCCAGGAACTCCACCGTAACATCAGCCTGATAGGCATCTACAGAAGGTGATACTAATAAATTATTTTTTATGTGAACATACCCGCTTTCTCCCCTCTTTCCAGAAACTAAATGGTGAGATAAAGCAAATGACAAAATTTTAGCAACTTCTGAGCAGATTTAATTAAGGAAACTCCATTTTACTGCAGACAGACTGTCCTATTTAATCTCCCACTCACTGTTTTCCTTCTCACTGCATTTTTGTGCAATTAAAGAGAGACAAACTGGAATGCCAATTAAATGCCTTTTGAAACAACAGCCACTCTTTCTGACACCTGTTAAAAAATGCATGAACTGACACATTTGCAAACTAATTTCAGTGTTTCTGCAGTGGCCCCATTTGCTTTGCGTTCTAGGCTGCTGCATTTTGTGCCTCAGGAAAGCAGAGAGCATCAGCTGCTCTCACAACCTCTGTGTTGCAGTACTGTGAGGCAGGAGAAAAGAGAGAGGTTTCCTGAAGCAGCTGCTGAGGCAAGAAGGAGCCATGGACTTTAGGTTTTCAATGGCTTGGATAGAGAGGAGAGACAGTCACTTTGTCTCCCAATGTTTCATGGCCCTATTTGTTATTCGTTTGCACTGATCTACCCCAGAAGGAAACTCCTCAGGAACCACGATCCAGCTGCCCTCTGCGAACCCTCTCACTGCTCTCACCATCCTCAGACCCAGAGAAGCCCTCTCAGTCTTCCTCCTCCCCATATGGCATCCCTTCTGCATTGAGCCATCTCCTTGGAGAGGAGAACTTTAAGCTGCATGGTAGTGGGAAAGATGATGAATTTCCTCTGAATAGCCAGTCACTGGATGTAGCTGAGGTTTCAGGGTTAGATAAACCCAAGATACTGCCAGATGCTCCT
This sequence comes from Himantopus leucocephalus, assembly GCA_003993805.1. Lineage (NCBI taxonomy): Eukaryota > Metazoa > Chordata > Aves > Charadriiformes > Recurvirostridae > Himantopus > Himantopus leucocephalus. Next base: position 76,798,827 of record RSEF01000001.1, on the reverse strand, counting down.
GGAAACAACCCTAATATCCTTCTCTGAGGAAACATTCAGTTAATGTGCTCCACAACCTTGTAATGAGACTTCTGAAGCTGGAGCCAGGTGGTAGCTCTAGGGATGTATTGTTCAGCCACTTGGAGAAGGACAGAGGTTGGATATAAGGAGGCTCCTTCTCTTGTGGCACAAATTACAATTACACCAGCAATGATGATAAACAAGGAGAGACCATGCCATGGTCTGGAGGCACAGTACTCGCACATCACATTACGTTACTTAGAGTGGTCATTTCCAACTTGAAACTCTCCCCTGGTCTCCCTCTCTGTGTAGCCACACAAACAACAGCACGGGCACAGGATGGCCTGGGGGCGTAGGCAGGAATAAGCAGGTGGAGCGTACACCAGGGGGACAAAAAGGGGCAGCTTTCCTGGCACAGCTGTCACCAGCACCAAAGGAAGAGCTGGGAAACTGCCACCTTATACAAAGCAGCCAGTGGAGAAGCTCCAAGGCCACAGTGCCTTGATCAGCCGCTGCTCCTTGCTGCCCTCCTCCCAGCATCGCCCACCCCCTCTACCCCACGGTCCTGCCAAGGCAGACCACTCTGGGGCCCTGCTCTGAACCCAACCAGCAAACTGATCTGTGTTAAAGGAAAAACACATGGGGAAGGAGAAGGAAAACCTTTGGGAGGGAAGGGAAGGGTAACCAGCACCATGATGCTGATCAAAGCGAAGGCTGGCAAGCAGCGGGGTCAGCTCTCCCTGTGGCACCCGGGTGGGAACGAAAGGGAAGTGGGGGAAACCCAAAGCCTGCGTGGCTGCCAAAGCCCCTGCTTTGCAGACAGAGTCTGCTAGTTTAATCACCCCCTGAACTTTCCAAATCTTGCCAGCCAATTTAAAAAACAGGTGTTAGAAGTCTGTCGACTTAACAATTCACTCTTTCTGCAATTCTGTTCATTGTTCCCCAGCACTCGTTTCATGCTTTTCGCCCGCCTCTGCTGGTGGAGGCTTTGTGCAGCCGCTTCCACCTCTGCAAAGCGAGTGGAAGCATAAATAAGTCATTGGTAAGGAATCAGACTTGGTACAGAGAAAACACTGCTTCTTCGGTAGTAACCGCTCACAAACCAGGCCCTACACCAGCTTAATTATGCCAGCGTTGAAACTGCTAAAAGGCATAATCATATCTTCCTTTCTATCAGGCTATTTTTTCTTCTGCTCTTTTCCTTCCCTTATGCTTTGTTTTCTCTCCGCTGTTACTAAAATTGCCAGATATTTTCATAAGAATCACACCAAGAACTATTGTATTTCCTTGCATTGTTCATACACAAGTGTTAGGAAAGGATTTCTCACCTTCCTAAGCACCACTTGGCAGCGTTCAAAGATTATTGCATCTAGTGGGAGTACCAATTACAATCTGTTTTGTTTTCTAAATATGCAGGTTCTTCAGTTTTTGCCTGACTTGAACATCAGTAAAAGTGATTGGACATTATTCTTTCACCTTGCAGAAAGGAACCGAGATTACTTTTTCCCCCCCTGTTCTTTACCAAGGTGAAACAGAGCTTGCAACATTTGCCATTGAAGACAATAAACACAAGGTGGGAGAAAAGGGAAGAGGGCAGCAGGGAAAGGAGGAAAAACCAGATTAAAAGAAAGGGAAGAAGAGGGGAAGGTAAGACATTCCCATTTGACTTCTTGCTGACTTTAACTGCAGTTGAACTTGTTATTTTGGTGGAGGTTTCATACGTCTCATCTGCTGAAGTCATCACTTTCTGTGTATATACATGCTAACAGGGCCTAAAAAAACCCTGAGCTTACAGTCAAAAGAATAAGGATGAGTGGTTGGAAATTAGAGTTCGGGTCCCTCTGCTCACAGCATCCCACACAAGGGGCTTGGTTCCCAGGCTACAAATTCAGTCGCTGTTACACTGGAGCAATGCATATTACAAACACAGATTGTGGCAGCTCCAAGCTGAAAGGCTGAGAGCATCATCATGAAACCATCAATAATTTAGGGCATTTGCTTGTAAAGTGGCAGCCTGCTGAAACAGGCAGAGGACTCGAGGGTTGCACATCTCAGATGAATGCTCAGGTCCTTAAAATACTACCTCTTCCAGAATCAGTCTGTCTTTAAAACTAGGGATTTCATTTTGCACCCAGTAAATTTGTTCAGTGAAAGTCTCCTTGAAATTGATGCATGTCTGAATAGAGTTCTGATGAAGGAGCAAAAGAGTAGCCCAAGAAATTATTCTTAAAATAAAGCTAAATTTGAGGCACATACACACACAGCTGTTTGCGTAGGAAGATGAAGCATTGTGCCATGTCTTTGAATCTGAACCAAAAAAAAAATAAAAAACCAAAAACCCAAACCCAAAAAACTCCAGAAAACCCACACTCACATAGTGGTTCTCTGTATTCCTTGCTTCTGTATTTTTTACTGTTTGCTAGCCTTTCTTGCCGTCAATCAGATTTTCTGGAAAATAGATGTTTATGTTGGTGGCATATACTGTTTTCCCCCTGCATCCAACAGTTAAGCTACGCTGCACATCTGCTTAGTCCTGTCAGCTCATATCACGGCATCACTCCATCTTCAACCACCTGCAGCTGCCATACTGCTGATCAGGCAGCCTGGCTTTGTCTTTCCTACGTAGATCTCCGAGGCTGAGCTTGCCTCTGTACTTATGTTTGAGCAGCACCCAGCACAAGTTCACCAATTAAATCTCCCAAAATGCATGCACGTAAAAATATCACAAAATCTGAAACTATGAAACACAGAGAGAGATTCCTTTTTTTTTAATTAGGAAGTTAAAAATCTATTTTTCCTGCTGTAGGCAGAGCCTTAAAAGATCTAACCCTAGCTAGCTCACAAACTGGCCTGTGTGCTACGCACTAGTCTAAAGCAGAAGTAATTTCAGAGAACAGGAATAAAACTACACCAAAGCAAAAGCTCACATACAGTTCTTGACATACCACATTAGTGATCCATGGTAGTAAAAACAACCAAAATTGTTCATAGTCCTTGACAGTAAGCCTTCAGCCTGCACTGACGGCTAGAATTCCTTGAAAGGTCATTTGCAAACCCTTTGGCATTGCCAATTTATTCTGTACACCCTTGATGTACGGGGCGTACCAACCCAGTCAGCAGGCCAGCTGAGCTTCAGGATGGGACCCCACAGGTCCCTGATATCTCAGTTTTTGCCAAGTTTGGTACGTACTTGCTGAAACACAGGCAGACCTGCAGCATCAATGCTATAACTCCTTGTTGCGCTTAGGGGCCTTGACATGCCTTTCCCTCTCCAGGAGGGACGACAAGCCTCGAACAAGAGGCCCACAGAGCAATTTGTAGAGGAGTCCCTGCTTTGCAAAGGAACCAGGTCAGTAGATGATGAAAATTGCAATTACAAGAGTTTGCTTATTAAAAAGGCTTGTTTGAACCCGTACGCGTTTAAAGGGGGCTCCACCTCAGCCTGACAAACTGCCTGCAGTTGCCTTGGTGCACATTTTTCATTTAGGTGTTCAACAAAGGTAGGGCTCCAATCTGCTGTATACATGCTTGTGTAGATAACACCACCACAACACAGTAATGAACCACTGATGGGCAGCAGACAAGCAGCTAAGAGCAGGCTTATTTTGTAGCATTTTGTTATAGAGGCAAATATGACCATTATTGAAGCAAACAAAATAACATACATTTGTTTCCGTAAGATGCATCCTAGTGTCATTATTCACTACCATGATTAACATTCATTTTCTTTCATGTACAAGAGACAGTGGTGACTAATTTATTACCAGAGTTTATTGCTTCAAGAAAGAACATTTTGTGATTGATGCTGGACATCCTGTACCACATTTCTGTCATGGAAAATTAGTATCTAGCATCCTTACAGAAGACCTGTCTGCAGGTGCTGGTGTCATTTTTTTTTTTTTTTTTTTTTNTTACTATAATATAACCACAATCAAGATTCGAATGCGCTAGATGTTGTACAGGGTAATGACTAGTCCTTTTCCTAAAGGAGTTTGATTATTACAAAAAATAGACAGACAAAGTGCAGGAAAAGGAAGCATTAGCTGAGAAAAGTAGCAAACAGTATAAAGAGACTTAGACAATAAAATATCTTTAGGTCTTTTACTATAAACAATATGAATGAGATTATTGAAAGAACCCTTAGGCAGGGAAGGAGTTAATGCACATCTTCAAAGTTCCATTTCTATTTCTTAACCAGAAGTTCATTATTTCTACAAAATTTCTACAGAATTCCCAGCTTTAAATGGAGGGATGGACCCAATGACTGCTAGAGATCCCTTCCTGTTTAAATTATTCCATGGTGCCACAACTCCATTGATGACTAACGAGGGATCTCCCCATCAATCAAGAATAAAAGTAACTGTATAGAGAAAAATAGAAAAGGAAATTATATCACACTATCTCTGGTCTCAGGATTGTTTTTGAACAGCATGCCTAACCATAACAAAAGGATATGGTCATATACTTAGCATCTTTCCTACAGTACTCAGATAGAACATAAATAACACACGACAAAGGACAGAAAAGGAGCACTTAACAAATCTCCACCAAAATCATGTAGACAGATTGACAACAGAGATTTAGCAAAATGAATACATCCAATAAGAGCGTGCAACTTGACAATGCTCTCCACCCTTAAAGTACCATTTCGCAGGAGTAACCTCTGCTAAAAGGGACTCCAGTTTCAGGCTGGGCATTCCCAAACACCTCAGCACTAGAGCTGCACAGACTGATCATCTCGGAGGCACTCTGAACCTCTCATCCGACCTCCTGCACTGCACAGGCCAGAGGTTTCAACCAGCCAATTTTTGGACCTGGCCCCACGACCAGCAGTTGAGCCAGGAGGTGGCACCCGAAGTACCAGCTGGCACTTCTCAGCGGGCAGGGCAGGCTACACCTTGCAGGATCAGCCCTTTTTGAGGTGAAAGCCATAAGGCGTATTTAATTCCAGCAGCAGCAAGAGCAACACAGCTGTGCCATGTAAAATACCAGCATGATTAAATGATGTGGAGGAGAGGTAATTACTTATTGCTGGGTCACTGGAGGAGGATGGCTTCTATACTCACGAGGAATTCAGGGAGAGAAGGATGCGTATATGTAAGCAGCCTGACAAAAATGTACTGACATTTCATAGACACAAACCTGGANTATTGCTGGGTCACCGGAGGAGGATGGCTTCTATACTCACGAGGAATTCGGGGAGAGAAGGATGCGTATGTAAGTAGCCTGACAAAAATGTACTGACATTTCATAGACACAAACCTGGACCCACTTGGATTTCCACCTTCCCTCCACCAACAAAATGCAATCCAGATGCAGAGGAAAAATTACTCTCCATCTCACCTCACCAGCAGCTTTATTATACCTACAGCAACACTTATCCGGCACGTTCAGTCTCATTAGCTTCAGTAGGGCTCTTCTTACCGCAAGATCAAAGGAGTATTTTCCTGGAGGGTTTGTGCCATTGATAATTTGGATATCTGCAGTAAACGTAATCTATCTGTGCTACACCATAGAGATTTGAGGCAGGGGAAGATTAAAGTGATTTGCCTAAGACAACAGCCGCAGTTTGAAGAAATTGAACACAGGTTTCCACAAAGCCCAGGCTTAAAAAGAAGGAGTCTCTTCACACATTAAGAGCCCCCAAATACACATTTGAAGAATTAGGATTTTGCTATCGCTATATTGGATATCTAAAGAGGAAGGATTTGAAAATAGGCTTACGTTTGTCTTTTTGCCGCTTTTTTACCCTTTTCTTCCTCCCTAGCGTGTCTTAATTTTGACTATGAAAGGCTCAATCAAATAGGTCACGCAAGTCTTTTGCATACCTATCTTATCAGCAGACAACAGCTCTGGGAGAACTGGCTTTCCCTACACGCTCAGACCTGCTAAAAACACTGAATAAACACTTGCCTCTTTTTACAGTTATTTCAGACTACGCCACTCTGAGAAGGGGTTCAGATGGCCACCGCCTTGCATCGCGGTCCAGCTCTGGCTGTGACCACAGTGCACCGGCTCCTCTGCGAAATGCGAGGGGCCACCAAGCAGGCAGACGTGGCCGTGAAGGGTGGAATAAGGGGTGGTGCATGGGCACGGGGGATAAATAATGAGGTTCCTCTGGATAGCGCTTTTAGGTGTTCCGTTTCTTCAAAAGGTTTAAGAGAGAGATATGGGTGTGACAGCAAACATCGCTTTGGCTTTGATAATGACATTATGCACAGCTAGCCTGTTCTTTGGCTTGTTAAATTCAAAGTTTCCTGTGGGTAAGAAATGAACATTACTTTGTCACTGTTTTCAGGGCTTTCTGCCATGTTAATCTGATTATCTATGACAGTTTCTGCCAGTTTGTTAGCAAAGATCCAATTATTCTGCTTGGCTTTTAAGTTCTCACATATTTCTGGCTATGGGCCTGAGTCTGAGTTCTTCTTTGTCCTCATGCCTTCAGTGAAAATTGTAATATAGAAAAAAAACAAACCCACAGGATCAGATACACTGATACACTAGCGTTCTATACCGAGTTCTTGAAAAATGGATGAATTCTTCATCCATTTTAAGCATAAACAAAAAAACTGCAAAACTGACAGCTGAAGGAAATAAATGTCCCTGCACGTCTGTAATTGAAATTTGCAGTGCTGGTAAAGGAGGGAGGTGGTTGGGTTTTTTTCTGCCTTCCTTAAACTCTTGTTTAGATTTTGGCTTTCCTTCCATGTCAAAAAAAAGACGAAAAATACAGTATAGTTCTATAAGCAAATATGACACGTATCAAACATAGAATCAGGTGGATCCACCTCCAAGGCATTTGACATTGGAGACCGCATATTCAGGCTGTTATTTTCTCTCTTACATGAAGCTTTTCTCAGACACAGGTTTGCGTGGGATAGACCAATAAGACTGGAAAGTGGCAAGCATATAGTAAGCTATAAACAAACAGAATAATAGATGTCCACATCATTATAAGGTGTTCAGTGCCTAATCCTTGCATGTCACTAGCTTTTAACTCATCTCTCTTTGAGAGAATCCAAAATTAATTTGCCTAAAGTCAGTTGTCACTTCTTAATGTCTTTGTCAATAAAACCAGTAATACACGGGCTTCATGAATTCCTGCTGGCAAACTCAGTACCTTTCTCATTCTAGTGTGTTCCAAATGTAAATTTTTTTCAATGATGTCTGTAAATAGTGCATGTCTACACAAGAGCTTTTTGCTGAAAAATTTTTTTGCCTACCATTTCATACAATGGTGCAGCTCCACTGACAACAGCATCAGCAGGAGCCTGGCATGACAGTCTCCTGTAGGCACTTAATCGAATTTTTTTAAAGCTCTATGAAGCAAAGGCAAAGGTACTGGAAGATTATGGTCTTTTTTGCCTGGGCTCCATGTCCTTATTATTGTTACTAATCAACATTAGTGATACCTACAGTAGTCACCATCTCCCCCCTCAAAATCCAAAAAAAAAAAGTTTACATTTGGCAGAGTTGCGTGCTTATACATTAGCACAAAAGTTAGCAGAAGTCGTCATGACACCCTGGCACCCACAAACCTTAGTGCCAAACTCCTGAGGATTTCCTCACAAGCAGCATTTCATCAACAAAAGCTCTGGTTCAGTCCTAGCAATTCTCTCCTCCATCACTGCCTGTCGTTTTCCCTGTCTGCAAGATACTGGCAGTGAAAAACATGCCCCAGGAAGGGTATGCTTCTTCACAAAAGGAATTCCTCTTAAGACATAGTTCTGGTCTATAGCAAATGCTCACAGAGAAGGGCTTTACAGTCAGCATTTTGGGAACAGACACTGCATTTATATTTTTTTTCCCCTCCTTTTTTTGGGGGTAACATGGGTTAACTGTCCCTTGGGGCCACGTATAGCTCAATCAACCGCAATAAGAATGATACCAATGCCTTCTAATTATAGTCTCCGTAAAAATTCTGCATCCCACCAACCAAATCAGGAACTTAAGGTTGCAGCCACCAGAATTAATTTGATAAATTTTTTTTTTTAAACTTTATAAAGTGGGTATAAGTTTCCATCATACCAGATGTCATACTCAGCAAGAACACTGAATACCAAGCAAAACTCCATTGCTAAATATTAGGTGCAACATTCTGTATCATCACAAACTCCGACATCTCACTCCATGATAATTTGTTTGCACAGTTCCTTCCAAAATGAGACTGATCATATTGGGTGTAACTTGGCAGAGACTCTTCAAAGTCAGCAAAGTACTGCCAGCCACTATCAGGCGAGGATCTCACCAACAGTTCCATTTCTGCACATCTTAAAAGTGATAAATGAAAGAGAAGGCAATAAAACCCCAGCATTTTCTTCTCTAGGGAATTTTAAAGCTTGAAAAAGTCTTCTCTTTCAAGTACAAGCATAAAATATATGCTTGGATAACAGCAAGTCTGGGACTCCAATGTTAAGAAGGAAAGATACTCTGTGCTACTGCTGCCCCTTCATCCTTACTGCCCTTCTCCGAGCCAATTATGCCTAAGAAAAATCAGGGGGAAAGCGTGTGTTAGGTGCAGGAAGGGAGGAAGGTGGGGGGGAAAGGAGGTAATCAAATCCCACAGCTTCAAAGCTTAAGTCTACCACTAACAAGGGTGAGAAAGAAATCCTGCAAACTCTCCAGCTCTGGCTGCTACGGTATCAAACAAACCTGTGCTCCAGGGGGTTTTATAGGGTTTTATATCATCTCAGGCTGCATGGCTGCTGCTCGAGTCAGCCTGCTGATCTAGACGGGCCAATTACCTATACCAACAGCCAGGCAGGAAACTGTTTGTTGTACTAATTCAACCCACTGATGATCACTGATACACAGGTTTCTTAACAGAACCACCTCGCGTGGTCTGTCGAGCTGTGTAGATGGAATTTGTCTATCACATCTTTCCAACCCCACTGGAAGCGATCATATTCTGAGAAAAGGGGGGAAACAGAATATAGCCCAAACTCCTGAGCCTGGGAGATAGGATTATAGAAATTATTAACCGGCTGCTAGCAAGTCTCCAGAGCACTGTAGCAAACACAAGTTTATAAGCTTACAGCACAATCAAATGAGAAGGGGATGACAGGGGGACTGCTCACTGCACATCCCAAACCAGGTAGATTAAAAACCTAAGTCTCGCTCACTGCATTGGCTGGGATTTCCTGAAAGGCATCCTAAAGGAAAAAAAATAAGTAAGTAAAGGGCTTCAAAACTTTAGTGGCAACAGGGAACAGCATGGGAACAGAAAGGCAAAGACCATAAACAGGTAATGGACGCTTACTGCACATCTCCCACAAAGGAGGTGCTTCTGTTAATGCCCTAGCTTCCTTCCTACATACAAGAGTTGTCTGTTTTTTGCTAGTAAAAATATCTAAAACTTTCATCACTGGGTTAATTGGAAGAATGCTACCTCATAGTTAAAGTAAGGAACAGAGGGGGCAAAAAAAAAAAAAAGAAAAAAGAAAAAACACAACCCTCTCCGTTTTATGTCACTTTTAGGCTTTCCCCAACCCTGAAGCTTGTGAAGGAAAGGGGAGCCCTTCAGTATTCAAGACATTTAAGATCAGCCCTCACAGCTGCCTTTAATTTGAATCCACCCTGGTCTGTCACCTTTCCCAGCTGTCACAAGGACACAGCACAATGCTCAGACAGTCCACGTGCATAAAACAGTCCACTCCCCTTTAAGCCACAGGTATTTGCTGTAAGCCACAGTCAGCAGCCTGCAGCTGGAACAGAGAGAATATGGTGAGAACTCTTTCAATATTCCCTCAGAGAGGCAAGAGCAGCTTAAATCAGGCTTAACTTGTATAAAGGTCTTGAAGATCCTTAAATGAAAGGTGCGAAACAGCCTGGAAGAGTAACTATGTTTAAGCCATCTGATAATTACCGGTGCAGTATGAAGAGAATAACTCAAAACAGTGAATTCAGGGAGAACGTGACACTATCTGCAGCTTGATTTATTATTAAATACAGTAGTATAATAGATGCAGTGCTTGTATAGCTATATCGCAGGGAGCCACCCGTAGGAATACCTAGAAATCTGAAACACACATGGGAGGGAAAAGCTTTTGCTTTATATGATTGTTATTTTCCATATAGACCATTACTTTTCTTCAAAAAAATCACTTATACATGAATGGAAGGGACAAAAAAAAATCAGGCAGGTAAGAAGGAAATATGTCTGCATAAAATCACCACCAAGTATTAGAGGATTTACAGGCAGGTAAAGAATTTTAAATAACTATAAATATTTAAATTTGTATCAGCACATTTTAAAACTAAAGTTTGCTCCCTTGTACACAGTGTTTCTCGCCAAGATAACATGTGCAGTATACAGCCAAAGCACTGAAGATGCTTGGAGCTATTTCCATAGCAACAGACTGTGGTGAGGTAATACACCTGAGATACTAATGACCTCAGCGTGGAGCCTGGATGCTCACAGATAAGTGAAATGAGATGGCTGAAAATTTTCACATTTCAGTGGGTTTTTTTAATGAGCAGGAGAATGGACCCATAACAAAAATTTCCAGATAAAATACTTTTTTCTTTGTATCACTCCCTAGGGCATATAGTCTTGTTAAAATTGGGGGGAAAAAAAAGAAAAAAGAAAAGAAAAGCAAAAAAAGCCATTTACGTATCTTCAGGAAAAGCAAAGCTGACACAAGCAGATTGTTTACATCTTTTTGCGCTTCTGCATGTACAAATGCACTCACACTTCCTGACTGAACGCATTTAAGTTCATAGAAAGCTCTTATTTACTTCAGCAGGTTTTAGCTTAGGACTAGCATGAAGATGCAGTTTCCTTTCTGGCCCACCTTCCCTGCGTCCCTCCCCCTAAGAAATTCCCCACTTTGTTTTTCACCAATGGGAAAAAGAACTACAGTATCTTTAAATTTGTAACACTGATCTGCGATGGCATGGAAGGCGGCAGGCAACATTTAAATTGAACATATTAAAAATCCTGTTATTTGAAACTGAAGAATTGTCTGCCAGACCTCACCATGGCTCTGAAGACCACGTCCCAGCTTGCTGCAGTACTGTCTGACTTCCCCCTGTCTGGCCAAGGAAGACCAGGACCAACTGAGGACAAGAAGGGGAAAAGCAAGGTCTCCTTTCACATAGGCCTGGGGATGTCAACATGGCATTCAGAAAATGCCTCCTTCACAAGGCAGTGCTTGTCCTCGCTTGCACCTTTACTCATGGGCCAGTTTGCCCACACCGTGTAGGAGGCAGATGTGGCTCAAGCTGTAGCACAGGATGTCTTTGGCTCTCCCCTTTCAGCGAGCACAGGAGCTCAGCCCAGGCCCCTCCAAACTTCATGCTTCTGCATAAACAAATCATAGAATGGTTTAGGTTGGAAGGGACCTTGAAGATCATCGAGTTCCAACCCCCCTGCCATGGGCAGGGACACTTCCCACTAGACCAGGTTGCTCAAAGCCCCATCCAGCCTGGCCTTGAACACCTCCAGGGATGGGGCATCCACAACTTCCCCAGGCAACCTGTTCCAGTGCCTCACCAGCCTCACAGTAAAGAATGTCTTCCTAATATCTAATCTAAATCTACCCTCTTCCAGTTTAAAACATTCCCCCTCATCCTTTCATGGGGATAAATAAACAGGGCGAATGAAGCTGGACTTTAAAACAGGCTCGGACCCGCACTTGAGAAGTAAGGTAGACATGGCCAGCCCTGTAAAATGTAAAAAGGGAATGAAACCAACAGCTAACAACAGATTTGCCCTATTTTCTGGTGTAACCAAGAATAATTTTCTCTCAGCCCTTCCCTCTTGTAAGTCAAACCTCTTGCTAATTTCATTGAGATGTAATGATTTCCACTAAATAAAAAGTGTTTCTCGTTTGCAAATCATCTTGTTATGATAGATAGTCAGCTACATTAGCAGTTCCTAGAGCTGTCCCTACCGCTAGGGCTCTATACAAGTTGCTGCTGAAAGGCAGGATCTAACAAAGAGCAAGTAATTTTAACAAACCACGCTACAAACACTGAAAATACGAATTTAAATCCTCACTGCACCAAGCCAGTGGTTACATTACTGATGATTTATAGGACAGAAGTTCACTCTGGGCTCGCACTGAATTCCATAATGAAATTATAGAACTGAAGTGTTCCCCCCTCACCAATTCAGTGCCAATGCCAGGGCAGTTGGCACCAGGGATGTGGCCTGGCGTGACTTGCTGGGCTTCAGAAAAGTCAGGCAACTGGGAAGTGGATTGAAGACAGCTGAGGAGATCCAACATCTGGGAAAAAGGATCCAAAAACTTGCAGACAGGTTTGGCAGTAGGGGGGTGTCAGAAAAGGATCATTTGTAAGCAGCAGTGCCCATGCTTTGCAGAGGTGGCCGTGTTCAGACAACAGCTTCTCTTTCTAATCACTTGGATCTTTCTTTTTTTCTGATAAATTAATAGCAGGCAACCAATACTTTCTCTTCCCCTATAGCTGCCCTTGAAAATGTTTTTCATCAAGATATAGAAAGAGTTCTGATAAGTCACAAGCAGATCTTTTCTAAAATACTCTTTCAAACAAATGACTGTACAAGTTATTAAACATTGTTAAGCCCCTTTTCAGCATCTCTTTGAAAGGGGGAGGGTACCCTCTCACTACAAGGAAACATAATTATATTTAACGTGATCAAAACCACCAATACTCCTTCAATTTCTCCATAAGTATGCTTCAGTAAAACTATCACACTTTTCATTTTGAAAAGGTCATTAGAAGGTAATATAGTATTGAATAGAGAAAGCCAAGGTGGGAACCAGAATTTGCACTTCGGTACTTCTGATAGTGCAGCTGCGATGGGATCCCACTCCATATGTGCCATGGAAGTAGGTGACCCAGTCATTTGTGTCCAGGTTGTTACACCTGCACCTAAGGTTGTCTACCTTCAAAAGAGAAAATACAATCATGTAGCAAAATCCCTGCAATGGGGTCCAAATACCCCATAAAGACATATGGCTGCTGCTGCATAGTATGGGGTATTGGTTGACTAATTGCTGTGTTAAGTGATTGTTGACCCTCTAGGCAGAGATTAAGTGAACGGGGCTGAGGGAAGCAGAGCAACCAACAGACTTTTGGACCAGTCCCTTCTTAGCAATGACTTCTGAGTCAATTTTCCTTGCCTATCTCATAGCTCAGGGTAGGCATATAGCTGCTAATTTTCAGCTGCCTGCTTACACTTCATTTGAAACTCCACCAAGCTTTGTTTTGGTTTTGTGCATGAGAAATCAGTCTGTGAAGCGGCAGATAAGTGCTCGTGATGCTGAGAAATAAGTCAGTCTAAAGGAAAATGCACATGGCAGAGAAGCAGAAAAAAAATTACTTTGTAAGTGGCTTGAAAATTAAAACATACAAAAAATACTAGCTAATTCTGAGCACGTAAGGAGCGGCGCACAGGCTTGCCCTGCCACAAACATATTGCTCATTCCACAGGGAAAGAAGATTTTCCGATGAGACAACTGGGTCAGTAGAACTGGAGTCCAGGCTTGTCACTTCAGCAGTTTAAACACAAGTCAAGTTAGTGTTTAAACCCCAGACTCTGACCCAATAAATGTGCATAAATGCCATACTGAGACTAATCACACTTAAACCCATTTTTTCTGGCTTTATTTTTATATCTTACTTTACCTGAATTTCCCCAGAGTTTGGTGCAAAAATTCAACAAAACAACCCAGTTTTAGTATGTGTCACAGAATCTAAGCTTTTCCTCATGAATATTTATAAACTGTAAATTATAGTCATTTGCATTGTTCACTTCATGCCAAAAAAAGCAAGTGTCACATTCCTTTCACTTAACTTACTTGATATTTCTATTGATGTTGATAGGTCTACCTGGGTTTGAAAGCAAACAGGATTTGGCTTCCATAGGTATATGAATTCAGGTAAGTATGTATTGATAGGGCTCACTATTACAGTTTTACTCCAGAAAGATTCATGTTGAATATAGAGAAGGACAGGATAATACAACCTGGAACTGTCATTTACTGTAATTAAAAGTGCCCAATAATGTTTACGATCTTTTTCTTGTAGCAGCTGCTCCAAGATTTAATGCTAATAAAAAAAGCACATTTTGGAACAATGCTATTTTATTGCAATCCTCTTCATATTCCTGACCTTCACAAGAAGCTGAAGGCCATTTAGCGGACTGAAAAAGGACAAATGGGTGTCAGTCAACAGAAGAACCAACTGCAGCGCAAAGAGAATGGGAGTACTCAGTCCCTGAAGTATGAGAGTGAAGGTCAAGGAGTCCATGAGCTAATCCACAGAAAAAGGCAAGTCATCAAATTTGCTTCTGAATATTGGTTAAATTCTTGTCTACATCATAGGACTACGGTTTGAAGATACCTCATTTACCAGTGGGTTGGGTTTTTTTTTTAATACTTAATGAATCATTTCATCTGAAGCCATTTTACACCTATGCTGTGCCAACTTCTAAGGGAAATCAGAGTAGAGTCCCCAGAGACCACTCTCATCTCCTTGAGATTTCCAATGCTTCTTTGTCACAGTGAAATCAGAAATACACTGAGAGTATGCTGTGGCTTGAGGCATTTGGTATTTTCATTTCTGGGATGAGAGATTTATGCAAATTCATATACAATAACAGAGAACTTTGAAGCTTCTAAGATGTCCTTTCACCGCCGAAGGGCTGATGGGAAATTTAGCATTTTCATTCAGTGGCTTTCCCTTTCCTGTGTAAAACATTATTTTCTCTCTCACCAAATTTTGTTTTATGGAAGTTACTATTAAAATCACAGCCTTAAAAAATAATAAAGCCTGTTGTCGCATTCCTGTTGGTACTGTCAGTTTAAACCACGGTTGCCCTTAGGGTGAACTTCTGAGCGCAGCATGCTGAACACAGGGCTGTTACCTGAGGGATGTTGCTTTTGGCCCTCTGTGGCTGTGTGTTTCATACGAAATGAGATTTGCAGAGGAGGAAATTAGACAGCCAGCTCCAATTGAATTGCAATGAGATTTGAGGACCTATTTCCCATAAACCTTAGAAAGCTGTAGTCAGGATCATGGCCTGGCACGCAGGTGAATGAGAAAAGCTATTCTGGCTGCTTCCTGCTACCCGGTGGTGTACAAATGTGCTGGTTTGCTGCAGTGTCCCAGCTGTCTCCTCACTCTGGAAGCCTAAACCATTTCACTTTTGGGTTTTCTTCCCCAACCAATTTTATTCTAAGCTGAACTGACAAACCCCTTCACCGTTAAAATTGACTTTGGGCAATTGGTTACTGAATTGAGCTGCTTTTCTTCAGCCAATTTCTACTGTGTAAAGTGTTTCTTCTATTTCATTTGCCTCTTCCCTTTCAAACAGCATTCAGATTTGTAGATTGGGGCGGGGTTGCCCATTTTTTTTCCATCTTTTGGTTTTTGGTTTGGGTTTTTTTTGTATGTATAATATTTGCAATAGTACTGGGATAACCAGCCAGGGAAAATTTCTCCAGGCAGAAAGACACAGAAAATTGTTTCTGTAGACTTACGTGAATACGTGAATTCTCTTACGTGAAGAGAAAGAGCTAGAAAATTGGTAACTGTGGAGCGGAGAAGCTGGCTTTACCACACCAGTGGATCCTGACAGAGACTGCTCCACAGAGCCATACTTGTGCTGTAAATGATGTATAATCAGGCAGACCAGAAGGGGACCGAACTAGTTGGAGGGAAGGGTCTTGGAGACCACCTCCAACAGGCTTTAATCCTCTGCAGTACAGCTGAGGTATCGGGGAAATCTCACATGCAAGCTATCAGGGAAATGGGAAAGCTATTGGGAAAGACAACGTAGCACGCAGTTCCCATATGGATAGCCTTATCCGACTCTGTATTCTCTACCATGCATTCATTCAAGAGTACAGATCAAACTCCACCTCTCCTTTCCACCCTCCCTCCCTGCGCTGCTTTTCAGTTTCTGGGGCGATCTTCCAGAAAAATTTTGGCTCCAAACCATCCTCATATGAAATTCAAAAGAGACTTCTTGTCTGGTAGAGGCCACCAGACTGCTTACTAAGCCAAACTGCAGACCAGAGCAATAGGTTAGTGACCTGCAAAAATCAACCAGAAAGAGGAAGAGAAGTCCCACAATTAAAGTTATTTGAGTGATTCAGGTGAATAAAATGCTGAAAACCTGTGCCCCTCTGTAATGAGGTGTTAAAGAACATGCAAATGGTGAGAAGATGAGAAGCCAATGCCTTCCTCTGTCATCCAAAAGTTGAAGATGGTCGTGTTTGGATGGCAAGAAATGTACATTTGATATCAGTGAGATGGTAAGTGAATCTCCTTCCTTTACAGATGAAAGCCAAAATGACAATTCCAATAAAGAGCCAGTCTTACTTTTTGCAAGATTTTTTTTTTAGACAAACCCCAGCTGATCAAAATGGAAACACCTTAAGAGATTTAACCGCGAACTCCATTTCTAAAAAAAGAGCGTTTTCAGATCACAGTGTACTATTAACATGTTAAGTGTCTTTCTATATTCTATTAAGAAAAGCCCCAAATCTCTCAATATCTATTAGAAGTACGATCCTGTTTCCAGAGCCTGGAGAAGCAGCAAGGCAATTACAAAACAGACAGAATAGCTGGAGGAAGATAAGAAAAATCATTATGTCACACAACCTTGAATTAGGTTGATTGCATACTAAAAAGCTACAGTGTAAAGTCTTACTTCTAGTGCAGTCAATGGTAATGCTCCCACCAACTTCACTTGGGAAAAGTTTTATACAAAGTTTTACTTATTGAACACTTGGGTCATCCTAAAGCATTTATAAAGGTTACAGTAGTTATGAGGTGTCTAATTAAGGTTTCTACAGTCCCTATATAATCACTTCTAATTTACAGTACTATATGAGAAACTGAGTCAAAATTATCACACACACACACACCCCCAACATTAAAGTGACAGGGGAAGAAGATACTTTTGCATCTATTCATGCATTAGATCTTTGTTTTGAAATTTGGAAGATGCACAAAATTTCAAGGCAAAGCCATGAAAATGACAAAGCAAAAGGCTAATTAGTCCCTTCCCTCTTTTCC
>RSEF01000001.1:76755553-76781714 GCA_003993805.1 Himantopus leucocephalus | reverse complement strand
CTCCTAAATTCCTCCTTCTTTGTGTGGGGTCTTCAGCAAAATCTAGCTATCAGGTAGGAAAGGATGTACCAGTAACTGAATACAAAGCTGGCATTCATCTTCAAGGTAGTGTCCAGATAACCCTCCAGTAATTTCCCTTTACAATCAGGTAAATAATAGACTCCCGGGGGACGGAACTTATATGCAACTTGTCATGTAAGTAGAGAATAATTAATTACACTCTTATTTACAGTTTGTCTGATAAGAGCATTAAGTGGCAAGTAACTAGAAGAATTCCAAGGTGCTGAAATGTTTGCTCTCACCCACTCAACATGTAAACATAAGGGGAATGAAATTAATTTGGCACTGACTTACACTATGGTCCCTCACATTGATGGGGCTTGGTTTTTGCAAAACAGGAACCACAGATGCCTCTGCCCTGAAGCCAAAAATCAAATTTTGTTGGTGCTCCACAAGGCAATAAAATGTTCTAAATACATCAGCAGTCTTAAAAGTCATGAAACTCCAGTTATCTACTCTGAGGTCCAATAGGACCCCCATATATTACTCAGATGATGATCCGAGATACATCCTTGATTTTTCTGAATTTTCTCAGTGCAGCCAGTGTTCCCAGTCCCTGGCTCTGCCTGCATTTACAAATCTCAGCACATATATCTGGACTAAATCAGGAGGCTTCAGATACTAACTTGCCTGGCTAATTACAAACCCACTGATTTCTGAAAAAAGCAAAAAAAAAGAACTTTGAGGGGAAGGGGCGGGGGGGGAAGAAGGGGCATAAACCAGACATAACACAGTTACAATATCCATGCCATACTCACTTGCACCCNGCCATATTCACTTGCACCCTGTTTAAAATTTCATTCTGGTAGAACCAGGACATCTGTCACAGGTCTCTTAATACCTCTCTGACAAGGTGAAGATATAGTCACATTAAGACCTCAGCACTTGCCAGTGAAACATGTAAGCTGTTCTTACGCTTAGTAAAAAATGAGGGCCTAAGATTTCAAATTGCAGTCATAAAAGTGAAATAAAAAGCACAAAGGCAGAAAAAAAAAAGAAAAAAGAGAAGGAGGCTGCTTTTATTTGAACCATGAAATAGTAATTCCCTGGGATTAGCATACTTTATTTCCTTTGCATATTCTTTTCTGAATTAATTTCACTGCATTTTGATAGTGATCTTAACTCATCGAGTGAAAATAAGTTGATGCCAGAAAAGCTACGCTAATAGGAATAAATGGCTTTAAGGGACTGGAAAGTGGATGTACAGCTTCTTTTATAGGTCACTACTTAATCCAGCTCCAAGGTCATTAGAGGGCAAATGTTGCCTCTTTCTTGCGGCAGTAGATAAACTGGTCTGTGACCTGCAGCTACAAGGCTTAGCCCTAAAAACCAAGGGGGCTGCAACATGAGCAGCAGCCTCAGCAGAGGTGAAGGTGGGACCAGCAAGGGAAGCATTTCACTTGCACGCGCTAAGGAAAAGTCCAGCTTTGCTGGTCTGTAAAGCTATGTCTGCACAGAGATGTCATTATGGCCCAGGGCGGTGGCACAAGGCAGGAAGGAAATTCTGCCTTTCCATAGAAAGGAGGCGTTGGTGTCTGTCACCCAGTTCTTGATTTTTTTTTTTTTGATGTTAACAAAGGGAAGAGCAACATAAGTGAGAAGGATTCCCATGGGCTAAATTACTATCAAGCCAAATTGAGTGACGGCTCTAGAAATTATAACCATCTGTAAGGTACGTATGCAGTACAGCAAACTCCCTCCTATAAACCCAGCGAGAAAAGCTACTTATTCTTTTCTGTAAAGTAGTGTGAGATTGGCAGGTGAAATGGAAATATTCACATGGGTATTATCATTTACTGCTGCTATTATTCAGTTTTGGAGAGAGAAAAACCTTTCCTAGCCACCCAGTTTATTCAAGAAATATTTGTTTAAAATCATATTACCATAGGATTCAGGCATTACTTTATGTAATTTCACAGCTTAGGGGTCTTGACATATGTTTAGTTATCAGGCAGTGCATGAGCTTTTTTTCTACCCATACTATTTTATGTATACTTCTTACGCCATGTTATGAATAATAGAAATAAACACAGTAAGTGCAACTTGTAATAAAAGCAATGCATTATCCTGATTTGAAAAGGAGTAAGACACCTGAACCAATAATCTAGAAAATAAAATTGCCTGTAGCAAAAAGATAGAAGAAACACAAAGCTGTCCCATTCCCAAAACCAAAGCAACCAAACAATTCTATCCACATATTTTATCCGTTGGCACGATCTGCTGACCCACTTCCCTGAAACCTGGGCACCAAAAATGGATTGCATCCAGGAGGATTTCTGCAAACCATGTCTCCAGCCTTGTTTGTTTCAAGTCCATACCACGCTGCACTTCAAAGACTAGTTTCAGCCTTTCAAAGGGTGTGTACCAATTTCTTCAATAAAACAATAGCAACAATAACAAGGGCAGAGAATACTGGGGGGGGGGGGAAANATGTAGCCTGATGCGAACACAAATATTTTAGGAATGCTCATTACATTTAAAAGAACACATAGTAAACATGACCAAAACCCAACAATAAAATAAAATATATATATACACACACCCAAACAACAAAAGAAGCCCCCCCCAAAACCCCCACCTTTTTTTCTTCTGTGTAAAGGAACCACTACAACACCATGTTAGACAATGAGAATCAAGTAAAATAAAATAAAAAATAAATAAAACTACTAAGTGGAACCCAGCAAAGAATATGAAGCGAAACAATGTAGTTTCACTGTGTACTCTAAGAAGCATCTAAGTAAATACAGGAATGAAAAAGAAGGCACTTTAAAGCTGATTTTACTTCTGATGTTAATATTTCAACTTATGAGAAGCAAGGAAGCTGTTTTACAAATTAATCTTATATGAGTTAGAGTCATTTTTAATAAGCAGATTAAGCACAGAGGAAACAGTGTTATTGTTTCTCCTTCAGTTTAACATGAGATCTCTGTGCCACTTGTGCAGCGCCTTTCATGGGCTGGATAATGCCAATTAAAAGATTTCAGAGAAATTTAATCAACTGCTTGCCAAAATAAGTGAAATTTTCTTAGCTACTTTTATGGGGTTTAATACAAGGAGTAGAAGTCTACAGGCAACACTGTAATAACCAGCACAAATAATTTGGGAAGCCTCTACATTTTGTGGAGATCCAAAAGCTGGAGACTGATGGAGACAATTACCTGCTGACTGTACTCCAAGCCTTACGCATTTGTCTTGTGATACTGAGAATCCAACGCGGGTGATGTTTTTTGTAGTCAGAGCTGACTACTCACATGGCTTTGTACGCTCTCTAAAAAACAAGTTAGATTTTTTTTTAAAAAAACATGTAATTAAAGATTTTAATGTTTTTGGAGAGAAAAAGGGAATCAAGTGTTTGACAAGAAGCCTCCTGTTTACTTCTAGATGAATAATGCAACACAGTTTGAACAGGTACATTATAACATATCCCAGATACCACTTGTCAGCCTTGTTTCCTTCTGCATAAGCAAGCCTTGCGTTTGGATGCATGAGATTAAAAGCTAATGATATACAATGGACAATCTTTTTAACAGGTTAGATAAGCAACTCAAAGTTTGTATGCCTGGTTCAGACTTTTTGGACATGCAGTTTTACGTGATTCCAGGCAGTTTCTGCTACTAGCCGGAGAACTGTTTCTCTTGTGCTTTTTCAGTATTTCTACATCTCTTTGGAGAAGAAGTGCTTGTTGAAATGGAAACACAACCAAAAAGCGTTGGCCAAGTTCTTCTCTGTGTCCAAAAAGTGAAGTGGAAAGTCACTAACAGGTATTTCTTTATTTCATCCAGGCTTTCTTGGCTTAACCTGTAACATGCAGAAGGGAAAGAGCACTGATGAGGTTTCAGCCATCATCACTAAGACTTCAGGGTGAAATCCTAACTCTACAAAGGCAGCAGAAGTCAATTCTGGATTTAAAACATAAGGTTGATGCTTTAATATTCACTCCCATCAATGTTCTTTTAAATCTCTTCAGAGCTTTGAAAACCTTAGTCCAAATGACTTCATTCAAAACTGCTGAAATTACCCAGAAGCTTTCATGAACAAGAGATACTGAAATTCCTCTGCTTTCTGCAGCATAAAATCGTATGCAGCCCGAAAGGTGCATTTAAGAGATATGAACTTCAGTTACAACATCCAACGAATCTAATGGGAGTTTCAAAATTATAGTGGAACCAGAGGCCAGGCAGGTTTCACTGTGATGCCTAATAAATATTACAGATAGGGTTTCTAATATCAGCTCTGAACTTTGTGCAAATCCTATGTCAGGTTTTGGCAATGCTGTAAGCTGATACAGAACACAATCCTGTATTTCCCCTTGCATTAAAGTGGTCAGAAACAAAAACACCACNACAGAAACAAAAACACCACCGGAGACAGACCTGGCCCTGAGAAAATACCCTTCTCCCCAGTAGCTGAAAGCTTTTTCTTGAATAATGAGGGGAAAATGAATGTACAATGTTTCCAGACATCTATCCTTCCNTCAGAAACAAAAACACCACCGGAGAAAGACCTGGCCCTGAGAAGATACCCTTCTCCCCAGTAGCTGAAAGCTTTTTCTTGAATAACGAGGGGAAAATGAATGTACAATGTTTCCAGACATCTATCCTTCCAGCACCACGTACCAAACCCCTAGGAGCAATTGTGCTATTAATAAAGTTTAAAGTCATTGTCAGTTCTCAAAACGTCATGGTTTTTTGAAGCACAAAAAAACCTCCATGAGCTGCTAGAAAAACCGTACCCCTCGCTTTTCCACATGATTTACAGAAAGCTTTTGAAATGAAATTTCATTTGAATCTCAGTATTGCAGGATGCCAGGAAATTTCCAGCACTGTGTTTTATTTGGTATCTGTTGCCCCCAAACCCCCTCTGCCTGTGCTGTCACATGAGCAAGAAAAGCCAGCACGGGACAGCCCAAGCCACAAGGGATGGGACCCTGGGGCACTGGGGGCTGGCTGGACCCCAGGGCGGTACAGCGCTGCTGCCAGAAAGCCTCGAGTTGCCTTGATGGATTTATCTCGCCCCCAGCTGGAACTACCAAAAAATTTGGGCGCCTGGTCTGAGCAAGTTAGATTCCTGCTGTCTGAACAGAGATCACCAGGTCTGGAGGGTAAATTATCACAATTTAGCACCTCTATAAAACATCTGGGATGTATAAGCCACTCCTTTCCTAAAGGAAAATCTACAGCTCAGGCCCGGGCTATACACATCTCTTTAATGGCTAACACGAGCCAAAACAAACCCCACCACAGACACAGGCCCCAGCTGCAATGGACAAGTCCCAGAAAGCAGTTTCTCCTTCTGCGAGGGGAGGACCCGATGCCAATGGTGGCCGCTTATCCATCGCTCCCAGGCGCTCCTACTGCAAACGCAGCTGCGCTCCATTGCCAAACAATTTTAATACGGTTATGCTGCACAGAGCAATTCTGCTGCTTTTCCCTCATGGAAGCAGTCCCACTGAGTTTAACAGGATTACACATGTGGAAGGGAGTTTGGCCCCACGCCTGCTAGCTACGGAGCCATGGAAACACCAGTTTCGGTGCAGGCTGCACCTCAGCTGCATACTCAGCAGATGAAGCCCGCATCACCGCAGCTCTGCTGCTAATGGTAGCTGACCCGATTAGATTAAAACCAGTTTAGGCATAAGTACCTGAGATGTAATCACGTATCCCAATTGCACCGCAGCCAAAGGGCCGGTAAGTAATTGCTGCCGGCGCAGGGGACCAGTCCCAGATCTTGCCTCCTTGCTTGAGTGTACTCTGCTCTCTCAGTGGTGCACTGGGTCAGGCCGATGCTTCCTTGGTTAACTCTCTGCTGACACCACTTCTATAGTGCAGAAATGCCCCAAAAGCATGGTGCAGAAGCTGCTCAACCAAGGGAATTCTGAGCTGAGCCCACTGATGCCTACAGGAGCCTCCTCTTGAAATGAGTAACTGGAAATGAACCCAGAGGAATTTAAATCTGAAGTTATGCCTTTTGTGCTGCATATGTAAGAGACCAGTTTCTTCTCTTTCTTCCAGTTTGCACTATCAGTATGGCTTAAACAATGAAAAAGCATGATCCTGAGGAAGTTAGGCCAGCTGCTAATTTACAGGACTACCCAAGCAAGGAAGGATTGTTTTATCTAATTAAGACAGCACAGTATTTAAGAGAGAGCATTTGCATTAAAACAGACAATTCAGAATTATAAATACTGTGGAGTCTGAAATTATGATTGTTAATCTCTCCTCACCTAACAATGTTCTACTGACACACATTGTAAATCACTGCCTTTTGCTTGCAGTAGATGAAGCAATCACTCAAAATGCTCAATTATAAATCTGAATGCAATTTAAAAGGTGAACTTTCTTTAGTTTTACTAAGGGCAGAAGGGCAATGCTGATGGTGTAATACCGATGTTAATGCATTACTTATGACTGAGATTCAGTCTGTGTTCAAAGTAATTCACTCATTCCTGTGATCAGAACAGGCAGCAGTTCTCTCTCCTAGATCCTACTCTCTGCAAGTGCATTAGGTGTGCCATGGGCAGGTTAGTCAGCTCACCAAGCATATGTTTTTGAAGGCAAAAAGCAGCTAGGTCTAAAACTCTCACATTCCTCTTAGGGCCCCCTCTTACACATCTGTAAAATGTGTACATTAACCTGAGAATGATTTTTAGCAATTACCAATAAGCTGTCTCAAAAGGACATGTTAATCTATAACAAAAAATAACCAGAAAATAAAACTCAGTATCTTCATTTGTATATTAATGACAGGAAGATAAGATTTGTCATTTACAAACTGCAATTAAACATGGGTATGGAATCATTAAAATATAAAATGCTGCATCATTAATTTTCTTTTCCTATGGAGAGGAGATCGACATTAACAAGTACGTGAACACCACTGCTAATGCTCTCTACTTCTCTCAGCATCTTTAGGTGCCAGGATTTAATTATCCTTTGTCCCATGCTAATCTGCAGAGATGCTTCCACTTCAGCAGAATCTCCTATCTGTCTTTCTTGAAGTAAAAACCTAAAAATAACCATTTCCAGTGCAGAATTGTAGTTTACCAAAATGCAGCCAAGCAAGGTTTTACAGCAGCAATCAGTTTGTTGACCAAGTGAATGCTTCCAATTCAGGTCACATTATTTACTTAATAATAGCAGATATTTTGAGCCTATTTCATCTTCAGATTCTTTTTCAACTGATGTACATCTAGAACAGTCTTACTTGGCAATAAATCATTTATCAAAATGAACAGAAGGTAAAAGAACTCCCATGGGTAAGACTGGTATGGTGTTCTTCAAAATATCAGCCATCCTTTACTGGGCATCCTTATTCTCCATTCACAAAGCCCACCTAGCAAATATGTTATAGGACATGAAAGGCAGTAGTCCCAGAACATGCTCCCCCTTACAAGTTTCAGGACAGGACTATACGACCCTATGTTGATGCAGAACCCATTTTTCCCCAATAGTGTTCCTCAGACTTCCCAAAAACAATTATGTAAGACACACTGAAATATTCGCAAGATGAAACCTATCTGAAACTTTTATTTACATTACAAAAGATGTTTCCACCTGCCTCCTATTCATTAGGTGTGCAATTATCTCCATTTGCCTTTTTTTTTAAACTAGCACTGATAATGACGCATACATGACTCACAGCAGTCCCCTGGGACAGAACAACGCAGTGTGCTGCCTGCAGTGACACTGGCTAGCGCCGAGTCCACTGGCAAGAGACTCTGTGCACAGCTGAAAACACGAGCAATGTTTAAACCAACCAGATTTTGAATTTAATGAAAACTCCAAGCACAGTTCCTACTCTTCTTGAGGAGAAACTCAAGAAAATTCCCTTCCTAGCAAACTGCTGGTTCCAGGTGGGTTGCTGCTCAAGTACCACTTGGGTTTGCTTTTATTTCTAAAAGGGAAGAGACATCAGATGGTTTGCGTGGACCCAACAGCCTGCTGTCAGCAGAGGAAGGAGGAACTGCTCCTTGTTTCCCCTTTCTCCTCCCAGCCACCTGCTCCCACCCGCCCCACTGCCTGCTGGACCACTTGGTGCAAATGCTGAACTTGCTAACCCTCCAACAGGACCACCCCAGCTGAAGCAGTGAGCCGGGCTGGTTCCAAAAAGAAAAAAAAGGGTCCGACAAGTAGCAGAGGTGGTGTAAGAGAGGGGCCAGTGGCTTTGCACAGGGCAGGGCTGGAGCCAAAATGAGTGAAACCTCCTGGCACCAGCAAACTGTTAGGATGAAGCAATGTGAGCCAGGTGAACCTAAGAACTGACACCACTGTAGTAAGTGCTGCCACTAAACAAGGCAGTGGCATCGCAGACATTGTACTTTGGAAAATGCTTTCTCTCTCCTCATTACATAGACAGGTCTTGCAGTCTGTACTCCATTTGACCCGGGCTTCAGACTGTTTCGCAGGCCTCAATGGGATCATTGAAGAGAGTAAGTTCTCCAGTCTCAGTTCAGCCAGAGGTAGTTAAGGACATGCCCAGGCCTCAGGACACAGGTCACTTTGACAAAGCCACATGTTCCAGGTTAGGCACAGCCTCATGGGCTTTGCTCAGACAAGGTTAATGCTTGCAAGTAGGCACTGGGAGGAAAAGACCCTTACCCATGTCCCAATCCTACCACCTTTATAGGTGAAAATATAGTGGAAAGACTGGCACCAATTTCAGTGGAAGCAAGCTACTACCTTGCTGGTCCACCTGTAATTATATAAGGTACAGGATTAAGGAAACCCAACTGCTGGACCTGTACAGAAACACATATCGGATATTAGGAAAAATTTTTTCACTGAAAGGGTTATTCAACATTGGAATAGGCTGCCCAGGGAGGTGGTGGATTTGCCATCCCTGGAGGTGTTTAAAAAAAAGGTTAGACAAGGTACTTGGGGATATGGTTTAGATGTGGTTTTGTCAGGTTAGGTTAATGGTTGGACTTGATGATCTTACAGGTCCCTTCCAACCTCAACAATTCTAGGATTCTATATCCAGATGCTTTTGAAGGCATTTGCAGCACTTCCTAACGCCTTCAGAAGCATAAAGGCAACGCCTTCCTCTTAACTCTGTAACTTATCCTGCACGTGCACAGCAATCTCAGCACTCCAGGGAGGTTGGTCCTACCGCTTACAGAAGGCTCCACAGCCTAGTAGCTCCTACAAGCAGCATCCAAGCTGTATTGGCTATCAGACATTCAGAAACTGAGGAAGATTTGTAAAGTCGTGTAAGTGCACCTGGACAAAATTTCTGGAAGGAAAAAGAGGAAATATCTGCAAAGCCACATGACTCTTGGCACAGCCACCTGAGGCTTGCTCGTTTGTCCCTACCATTGTGTCCCTGCTTCTCCTCTGCAGCTCAGACCCTCTCTGCTGCTCCATGACCCAATGTCCCACCCAACACTCTCCAAAGCCACAGTCTGGTGGCACCACCTGCTCGGGGACTCCATACACCAATAAACCACAGTGTGCGTGCCATTAGTGGGACACTTCTCTCAAAGAGACTCTGCAGCATCGCCAGCTGCATCTTACGGCTGTTGTTCAATTCCTTTTATATCACAGCCTGTACCTAACCACCAGCACTCCATCCACAGATTGGGGGGCCTCCAATCAAACCCTTTGAAAATGTCCTGCATAAAACATGCTTTTGTGGTTTTAGTTCATTATTTGCTTTCACAAATTGGTAGAATGACTAGTTTTCTAGAAAAATTATAAGAACTTAAAATAGTGATATTCAAAAGCAAGGTCATACACCTTCCAGAGAAAGCATTACTGTTTGCTAATAACGTGAGCAATTAAATCCCAGTATGTTGTGTGGAAGCACCACTGTTGTTAGTAATTGTGGGTTTAGAACTTAGGGAGGGCCTTCATATAAATCACATAGCTATAGCAATAGTCCTGGAAAATCTATTTTATGAGCCATCAACCTGTCCTGGCGTAGAGGAGGACCAATTTATCTACCAGAAAGCTTGGAGTATGATTAATGGAAGGAATATATGTAATTCAGACAGACAAAAATGCCCAAACAAACTTGCATTAAATGTTTTCCAAGAAAAGCTGAAGGGCGCAGTCATAAAAATCCATTTTAAGCTCTTCATAAAGGTTTTGGAGCCCCCATTCTTCTAAGATTACAGTACAATATTTTTAAGACAAACAATTAAGTATTCCTATTTTTAGTTAAAACAAACCAAAACAGTTGCTCCATTTATATTTTGCAGTAGTGTATCTATATCAAGGGTCAGCTATGTGTTGATTCTGTGCTGGTATCCCAGGGCCAGCTGGTAGCAGCACATTGCCCAAAGAGGTTGTGGAGATACATCCTTAGAGATACTTAGAAGCTGTTTGCACAGAGTCCCGGGCAAACAGCTCTAGGAGGCCCTGCTTGAGCTTGACCAGATGACCTCCAGAGGTCCCTTACAACCTCAACCATCTTGTGATTTTATGAACCGCAACCAGGACGAGGTTATGAAATCGTAGCACAGTTATGGCCAGCTGAGCTGAAAGTCACAGGGACTGATGTTGATTTTAGTTACATTTGGTAAAATTCAGTGTAATAGCATTGCTTTAGATGAAGTTCATTTGAATTCACAGTGTAGGTGACTAAGCACAGTAATTGGCCCTTTTTTACCCTGAGAAATATGATCTCTATTTGAATAGCAGCTATTTTCACTAAAATAGTCTTTTCATGTAATCATAGTCTTTTTGTGACTATTTAGCATTCCACTGGAAGTTAACTATTGAGCTGGGCTAAATGGCTGCAAATGGTGTGTGCAAAGAAGCTTTTTCTTTTGACTGTTATAAAATGCAATCCAGAATGTTTACTGGAGAAACACAACTTCACATAGAAGTGAACAGCAAAATACTTCAGAAATGAGGTTACACGGTTTAGGTGAGGAGGATGTGTTAGAGGGTAGGTGTGAGCCAAAGGGACTTGAGCAGGGTTAAGTGCAGGTGGAGGAGAAATCAGGGCTGAGTGGCACAGGAGGAGATGACAGGTGAAACAGAAGGGGAAGAAGTGGGCTGGAAATAAAAGAGGCTAAGGAAACAATAGCAAGGGGACAAACACTACAAAGGATAAGTGTGAGATGCGGGCTAGTATTTTATTCTTGGAAAAATACAGTTCTCAGACAATTGCAACTATTTGCGAATACCTGCAAATGGTTGTTAGAGTTGCTAAATGTTCCTTTACTGACCATCCCCGACTCCATTTTTCTTCTCTTTAAAGAGGGCTGAAAGCTTAGGATTGAAGTTTTCTTTCTGGAGAATCGAAATATTTGCTGGGAAGCTTCTTAGGCTTCTTTTATCGTAGCAAGAACTACAAAACAATTTTTTGTAGTCAATCCAAATGATTATTTTGTCTCTCAAACCTTCAGAATACCCAACCTCCACAATATTTTTTTTCCACAGCATTAATAAATAAAACATCCACACACTCTGCCCATTACTGTAAAAAAACCCTAACAACCAACTAGTACTTAATTCATGAGGAAAAGGAAAAGATTCTTTGTCTCTGCATTTTCCTAGGAATTTCTCCCAACTCTCCAACAAGATGCTGCCTCAGAGGTGCTCTGCCTCTCCCCTGCAAGTACTGAGCCTAGCTTCACAAACTGAAAACCAGATTAGCCTGCAGCTTATCCACGGATGAGCTCCCCACCAGCATTTTAGGTACCAGTGAGTGGTAACGTAAGCCCTCAGAAGACATCTGAGCTGAGGTACCATAGCAATCCCTCTGTGGCTTGTACCAGTTGTCTATCAGAGAGGGATGCACTAGCACAGTCC
This sequence comes from Himantopus leucocephalus, assembly GCA_003993805.1. NCBI lineage: Eukaryota > Metazoa > Chordata > Aves > Charadriiformes > Recurvirostridae > Himantopus > Himantopus leucocephalus. Next base: position 76,769,895 of record RSEF01000001.1, on the reverse strand, counting down.
AGTTGCACTGAGGAGGAGGACACGGTGTCTGCTTCCTCTCTTTCAGGACACAAGTGACCTCAAAGGGAAAGGACCAGCTGAAAGCATGGTGCTGCCGCCTTCTCTGCAGCCAGCAAAGCTGATTTTTTTCTTAAAATTGGAAGATACAGCACCCTTCACCACCACAGAGCTGCACGGATGGAGGAACACCATTAGCAAGGCAACATTAGCAAGCCTGGCTGACCACCTGCCTCCTCAATCCATGGCACAACTCACAGGCAGGCAAGGCTGGGACATAAGAGCAACTGGATCCTCCCCAACATCTGGGCAGGTCTTGGCCATCACCCTCCCATGTCCCACCACAAAGCCACCCTTGCGCTGCAACCCACATCAGTGGGCAACTCCTGACATATAATGGGGGAGCTATAAAGCCAGGTGAGCTATTCGGTCCTCTCTTCTCTCCCTACCTGTTGCAAACTGTTGCAATAGGGACAGGACAGGGACACCAGCAGGTTGAGTCCTGCAGGAACTGCTTCTGGGCTCCCAGTGAGGCCGGGCTGGCTGACGGGGTAGGGGAACAACCTAGGCCCTGCTATGCCACTGCCATCCTGTTTCCACAGTCCTCATGCTACAGGCTACCAAAGTCTTTTGATGGCTCCTAACCTCTACAAGCCATAGAAAACAGCATCCACAGACAATCCTCCATCACTGTCACAAAATTGATTATTTTTTTTAATTATAAAAAAAGTGTTTGTTTAATCCCTCACAGTCAGAATAGCAACATTTAAATTTGAGTTAGTGCTGGTCAGCGGACGCAGACATTCAGGGAGTATCTTTATCTTGCCTCTCACCACAAGTGATTTATAGTTTGATCTGACTGGTTACTTTGACATAGCTCCTTTAACCATAACATCTTTCCATTCCAGCAGTAGCAGAGATTTAGCATTTCAGGCTGAGTACATATGTTGGATAAGAACATAATCCTCAGCTCTGGGCATAGGAGTTCATGGTAAGAGGATGGCTCTGCATACAAATTGAAAGCACCGAGATGCAGAAAAGAAAAATACACTAAACCCTAATATGCATATTGCGAAGGCCTTCTGGCATCAGAAGAAATCATCAGTTATTTAATTTGACATCTTTAGAAACAGAGGGACTAGAGGAAAAAAAAAAGGAGAGAAGAGAGAGGGGGAAAAAATGGATGTTACCGACACTCATACTTGCAGAGAAGGAATATGCCAATATGCAAAAAGGAAAATAGATAAACGAGACTAGACCATTTCAGCGGAGAAAAATTCCAGAGCTCCCATCTTACAGCCCTTTCTGACAGCACAAAGATGGATTTATCAGGGGGCAGAGAGGGACATTCCCCTTCCCCTCTATTAGCCTTCTTAAGGTAGCACATGCATTCCTGGGTGCAGGATGCAGACACATCTCTGCAGTCCATCTGCTTCCCCTCATTCAAATGGAGGATCATCTCCTAATGCAAAAAGACTTCTCTTTATCATTGCAAAAATTCAGTGGGCACCAGTCATCTGTCACATAGTACTGTAGGAATAAGGGATAGCATTTCTGGGCAAAACCATAAAGGATCAATCCCAGGCATCATGTGGCAGCATTAGACTTTGTTCGTTAAACTTGTAAAAGACACAAAGAAACAACACACTGTGGAAAACCAGAGTATATGTGAAACTCCTGTATCCACGACATGCAACTGTCAGACCATCCCTGTTTTAATAATACATAAGCCTTCCAAATTACTAATATCAACTGAAATTGTGCATTTAAACTGCATTGCAGGCAAGGGGCTCTGTGGCAGAGCCACCACAGTCTGCAGCTCCTTTCCCACATGCCCTGGAGCTCTGCTGGGCGCAGCAGCGTGTGAAGCAGACCTCGAGGTCTCCTCCTTCACACCACCCTCCCTGCACAGTGAGAGCCAGAGAGTTTGGCACAGCTAAACCTAGCTTTGAAGGGAGCTGAGATTAGAGAACCCAACTTTCTGAGCCCCCAGTCTGAGCACAGCTGATCTGCCCGAGGCCATGCACGGCATCTCAAAATCCCTTCTATCCCTTTCTTTTATGCTAAATATGAAGAGGTGCAGAGGTTTTTCTTTTTTTTCTATAAACTCGGCTCATTCTCTGTAAGCTCTGTTCTCCAGGATATCTTCACACTCTCTGCCGACACCTTTCACTTCACACGCAATAAGCACATTCCACAGAATAGTCTTTTTTTCTTCCCAAAATAAGTTAAATCTGGCATTGTAGGGTCTTCAGGGAAAAAGCATCATTTTGCTTCTCTAACAGATGACATGAGCTTTTTTTTAAACTGCAAGAGATGCTTTTGTGTTATTCATTGGAAGATTTGACTTTTTAAACTATAAGCAGAAGGCTTTTTTTATAGTGATATCGTTTGGAAATCAGGATTCATGGAACAGAGCTGGAAGATGTAAGGGCCATAGAACAACCACCATCTTAGCAACTTTTTAAACTTGGGGGGGATGGGTTTTTTGTTTGGTTGGGGTTTTTGTGTGTGTTCTTTCTTATTATTCTGTATCCTGTAGTTAAAAAAAATTGTATTCTAGCATGGACAAGTAAACATCTGAAAGTATGAGCTAACATAATTTCAAGGCAAAATCTGTGGAAAAAACCTAGTGAATCACCAAATTCATTGTCCCCTCCAACATTATAAATCATTAGCAATAAAATGTTAGTATGATGCAGAGAGTCAGGCAGCAGAAGCTGTAATCACAGTCCAAAGTAACTGTTCCTTTGGAGCTCATTAAGTGTTATCGAGTCCCTGTGTGTAATCTTCTATTGATTTTAGGAGCAGTGGTTCAGTTATCAATACAAAAAGCATAAGGGAAATTTCCAGAAAGGATTCCACATATTCCCTCGAGATATTTATTTTTCCACCTTGATTTTTACAAGTTTCTCTAAGCGGATGCAGTGATGACCGATTCCTCTGCTCCAGCACTAAGCCAGCCAGTACAGAGGCCAGCCCTGCCCCAACAGCCTTTAATTCACGTTGCTCACAAGTACCCCCCGCAGTGAAGCTTTAATGGTTTCCTGCATGCCTAAGACCTAAGCTTGTAAAAGATACGAAGACATGGTTCTCCTCCCAGAAGGGTAAGTTAGAAGAGTGGGGGGGGGAAATCTCAATCAAAAAGCCTTCTTGAGAAATGTGAACCTGTGAAATGAATGTGCAGCGATGGCAGATACCTGCCTGACTCTGCAGAAAGCTTAAGTGATAATTAAGGCACATTCTAACAATGGCAGCGCTAAGAATTTTATCCTTGATGTTATATTTAAAGCTCAAGCTCCAAGGAGCTGGTGAATGCAAGAAAAATCAGCAGACTTCAGCAAAAAGCTTGTGACTGTAACCCAGAGTTTTAAATTCCACAAAGAAAGATAAATTCATTTAAAGAATAATTTTAGGTTAAGAAAAAAAAAACAACCAACAGTCATGTTAATAAGACAGTTTCATGCTTTGAGTCCAAATTCATGATTTTTCAAAATGTTTAACTGACAGCCATTCCTTTCCTGTGGAGGCCTAAGAGGTTGTCCAGAGAGGTGGTGGAATCTCCATCCTCACCAATACTCAAAACGAATCCAGACATGCCCCTGAGCCCCTGACCTACTTGGCCCTGCTTTGAGCCAAGGCTCAGACCAGATGGTCTCCAGGCATCCCTTCCAGCCTAAATTACTATGCGCCACTAAGCAGTTACATATTTCCCTGTATCCTCAGGGATGTGCAGAGTCCCCGCTCTGTACTACATCATTTTCCATTTTGTTGGCAACCAGGGGACAATTCTGACTTTCCTGCTTTCTCCACCAGCCTGTTGCAGTCTCTTGGCCACTCCCCCCCACCATGTGCCACAATTGAGCAGTGTGCTCTGTACACCCTCCCAGCGACGCAGTGGAGTGAGGAATATCAGCACTGCTGTCGGCATAAAGCCGGCTAGAAGGATAAATGAGAAGGTACCCATGATAGTCCAAGAGTTGGGCAGCAAAACATAAAGCTGTCCAGTGATATCCATCNCATGATAGCCCAAGAGTTGGGCAGCAAAACGTAAAGCTGTCCAGTGATATCCATCCAGACCACATGCAGCTTATCACACAGCTGTGACTTTTGCCTCGCTATTTTTGAGGAGAACCATTCCCTGCTTTTGACTTGCAGCCTTATCGCTGCATCTACAGGCAGTCCAACACAGCAGCCTTTGGTTTTCCTCGCTCTACAGGAGACAGCTTGCTGTGAGCCCAGTTCTGCTGTGTTGTTGAACCTGAACTCAAAAAGTTATTGCACTGGGAATGGGAAAACGTGACCCTTTCTTTCTAAGCACCGTATGAAACCCATACACCTTACAGGACAGCAGACACAGGCAGAGATGGTAAACTACCAGCTTAGAGAACATTTCAATGATAAGATTGATTCTTCCACTTAAAACTAATGCTAATTCAGGTATCCACTAGCTCTTTAGTGATATAACCAGCACTCATAAGGACAACAAACCCTTACCTCCAGAAAAATCAAAGAAAAAATTCCAGATAAAAATAAAGATATCCTGATTAGTAGGCCAGTCTCCCCTACAGTACATATTGATAACGAACAGTTGATCCTACGCAACCATTGCAATATACCATTCCAAAAAGCCAATCCTCAAACAGGCCATGTCTTTATTAAAGGTTAGCTACAGAAAGAAAATGGATGCAGAAATAACTGTGTGTGTAACTGCAACAGACGAAGCCTGCAAGATATGCTCTGGCATATTCCAAAATACTTCCGTTTCTTTTCCATTTTATCTCCTAGCCTCATAATGTTCATAAACATATTTTAATTGTGTATGAAATAATGCCACCTGCAACTACTCCACTCATGCCAGTCTTTCTGGCGGGGCCATAGGGAAGGCATTCTGGCTCTGCTCCAAGCCGAATGCTTATGGACCATATAACAGATGTTTCAGAATTTGTTTCCTCCACCTGGACACTTACCGATATCCTGGCTTGCTACTGTCCATCCCCTGATGTAGTAACACCTACTAGGAAAACAGGTATCTGATAGCTAGGCCGTTACGCCACCATATAAAAACCCCTCCTTCTCAGCATCAAGCATGATGTCTGCCATAGCCAACTGATCTCTGACATGTTGCTTTGCCAAAAGGCTCCTGCAAACTTCAGGTCATTGATGATAAAATATTAAAAGGAAAAACTAAATATCTTCCTTTTAAAGAACACTTGCAGTATGCAGCTATGGATACAGACCCCAGTTAAAGCTGTTGAGAAGCACTATAGTCAAAGGGCCAAAACTCACTTTTTGTTTTTAACTTGCTGCTATTGTTAGCTTCTTTTGACCATTCACCCCTCTTTAATTCTCAAGTTTTAAACCAACGACATCCACGCAGAAACAGACAAAGCTTAGTTAATCTCCGCAATGGCTCTGTATGTACATCTAAAAATACATCCAGTTTTCTCTCTTCATAGAAGAAATTCAGATGATTTGACCTCACCATGAGTTCCTCCAAGCAAGAGCAGCTCTGCTACTCAATATATAACTGGGACTCATTGACAGCTCTTAATTTGGCTGTGCATTTGCCCATTAGAGAAAAATTATTTTCCAGACACCTATCTCAAATTGCTTTTCAAATTCTGGTCCCCTTCTGCATTTCAGATAAGCATGTGAATGTATTTTGAACTGGTATTTCCATTTGTGTGATCAGATATGAAAGTCTACCATTCTGTTGTTAACTGGAAGTGCAAAAGTAAAAGACTCTAGGAAATAATGGCTGTGTTTAGGTTGCACCTGAGTAGAGGAGGATAAGAGTTTATGTTCTGAAATTCAAAGGCCCCGGATAGTCATTGGGTTTTGGTACCGCTTTTGATTCCACTAGCCTATTAAAGGGACAGGGCCTAGATGTACCATTCAGGTTCATACATGGGTGTGCATCTGGTATTGATGCAGAATTTGGTTTCCATCCATCCAGGTATGCTGCAATGCCAGCAAAAGTAGCTGTAGGTTGAAGCGTACATAAATCTGAACTATTATTTGAAGAGTCCCTGAAATATGCAGAGGAAGAGAAAGAGGAGACCGATGGTTCTGCCTGCCTGGAGAAACTCACCCTGGTTTTTGCCTAGTGCTAGTTACATAAGTTTCCCACAAGTAAGCTCCTCCTGTAAGAACAGGAGCGTTCAAGTGTGCTTCTATTACAGTGGCTCCAGCAGGAGATTACAACATACCAATTCTTGCCAATACAGCTACTCCCTAAGCAAGACGGTTGCTCAAGATTTATCTGATGGGGAGTTTCTTTAAGCTATCAGACTCTCAGATTCCAAAAATCATAACCCTCCCGTGGCCTCCAGTTTGTGTTACTGACACTGCAGCGAGCCCAAGGCCACCGGCACATCACAGTTAGCTCTGTGCTGCACATCAAACTTCACAGCATCACCCGGCTGAGATCGCAGGTCTTCCTGCTACAGCTTGATTCAAAGCCTGTTTAAAGCAACATAAAGACTTCCATTGACTTCATTTGGACTTTGGACCCGTTCCCAGAAGCACAATAGACTCTCTGATAGCTCCCAGCAACCTAAGAATTAGAGGCAACCCGTCAGTTCTGGTTCCAGCTAACAGAGGTCGATGTTGCACATAAACAACAGGTGAGATGACAAAATCATTATCCATATTCATCCAGTGCCTCCACTTCAGTTAAATGTTGGTGACATCATATGGTATCACCATTCTGTAGCTTTCATGCTTTCCCACAATGCTGCCGAGGAAACCTGATGGGGTTTAGGAGCCTATGGAGGCTAGAATTAGTTTTCAAAAAAGATTTAGAAATAAAAAAGCATTTTTAGTTTAACACATTGCTTTGTAACCCACTGAGAAGTAATTTTATACCAGAAATCATTCTGAAATACATGTAAGTATTCACTATGTATTCATTTATCTTTCAGAAAATGTCATAATTTTTTCTTGTTGTATTTAATAACTGCTAGTTAATTATGTAAAATCCCATCCCATCTGCTTATTCCTTCACACAGCAAAATTAGAGGGCTTGATTCTACAGTCGCTACTCACAGAAGGAGAGGCATTGATTTAATGGACTTCCCTGAAAAGGGATTACAGTATAGGATCCTCTGATATTGATTTTGTGACATCATAATCTTTTCCTCAGAAGCAGACACAGATGACTCAAGATAATATCAGTGCAAGATTAGGCAGAGGCAGCCAAATTAGAGAAAGAAAATTATTAAAAAACAAACCTCCTAATTTACAGTAAGGAGACTGTAATAAAATATTATCTATGTTCTCTGTTTTGAATGAAAGTTCTCTTAAAAAAAAAATCTGAGTGATGTTTCTCTCTTTCATCTCTTGCCCTGCTTACAGTTACTTTCATGAAACTATTGTGAGCTAGAGCATTTTTTGTAGGTTAATGGGTTCTCTTTGAAGGGATTAAAGTCACATTGATTATTAATTATTTTTTGATGTTCTAAACTGATGTAAATGTCCAGAAGCTCTGATGAGCAACATCCTGTAGAAATCAATACCAAATAAAAACAAAAGCAGCAAACAACAACAACAGAAAAAGAAACCCTCTGCTCAGATTCTGGGGGGGACAATTGTGACTTATTTCTGTTTGGAAGGTATACCACCCCTTGGAGAATACCAGCAACTGGCATATATGTTAATCATTTCTCAGTTATCTAGAGCATCCTTATTTTGATGTGTCTATCTTTCAGACTTCAGGCAGAGTCTGCAGATATTTTGCATACAGAACAAAGCAAGGCACAGCAGTGCTAAGCAAATAATAAATAAATTAATTTCACTGCTGTTGGAAATTGTTCATTTTTTTCTTAAATCTGCCTTGCAGTACTTTGGGAAAACGCTAATTAGCATTCTTTCTGTGGAATTTTTTCCACTAATTCTACTGTTCTTCACCATATTTTAATAGGGTGCTGGGGTGGTTTTTTTGTTTTTTGTTTTGTTTTTTTCTTGAGTTTAAAATTTCTTTGCTGTTTGTAAGTGGAATGAGAACTAGACCATTCCTCCTCGTTGGATAGGTCAATGAGGAGTAAAGACTTTCCATGTTAGAATGACTTCCCTATGAACAACGAGGAAGGGATTCTGAGAAGTTGAGGTGCAGATAACAGACACATGCCAAAGAGCAGATTGCACACAGGTAACAAGGCAATTGGGACAGTCTGTGGTCTGCTCTGAGGACCCCTCTCATGAAGAGCAGCCCGTTCTTGGTTGAGTCTAGTCAAGGAAATGACTGAAAGCTGAAGGAGTCGATGATCTGATCGACAGCTTAGTGACTGGGACCTACTTCTCTTATCCCAACGACTTGGCCTTTGCGTTATATAGTCAGAAGTCAACAGAACCAAATTGAAGACCTACAGGTTTATAGCACACAAAGGAGCCACAGTTTTTCAAACCCTTCCGACACGATTAGAAGGACCCATGTCTCAACCACCTGAAGAGCACTGAGGCCCAGTCATTTCCAAATCAGAGCTACTGGATTGACAGGCAACATTATCTGGTTTTTCCAGAGTACATAAAAAGGAATTTAGGATTTTTATCCTCCAAGAGGTTCATATCTACCAAACAGCTACCTTGTGTTAAATCTCTGGCTGACATAGAATAGCACAGAGTTGTTGACTTCTGTTATCTCCATTCAGCTCCTCTGAAGTGCTCAATCCCTGTGCTTGAATGTCCCGCTTGAATTTTTCCATCCCCGATATTAGGCACTGTGAATGGGTAGAAAATATATCCCACATATTCTCATCTCCATGCTGCCACCTCAAGAACAGCACACTGAAAGCCGAGTGCATTAATTCCCTTAAAAACATATCTCCTGAGAGCTCTCTTCCCTGTGTCGCCAACTTTCCCATCACCGATGCTTACTGTAAAGCATTTCTTCTCTAAATACACACATAAAACAGAAGAGAAAATGCAAAGATAACCTTAGTAATTTGAGCACAGCACATACTACTTTTGCTCTGGTACAATGTGCTATCTTTATGGCGAGCCAGACATGATGCACGTTGTTTTATTTCCGGAACGTCTTCATTTAAAAGCCACTGTAATTTCCTAGCATAAGGATGAAGGAGTTCCAGAAATGAAATGCATCATGTTTGGCTTACTGTAAAGACAGCAGACTTCTTCCTTATGAGTTGCTCCCTTCACTGGCTGCATTCATTCTAAATTACACAGTGCTATGCAAAGCAAGGTAACCTTTCTGTTACAAGCATCTCCCATTCTCTATTCCTGTTACACATTGCACACATGGCAGCTAGTATGTGTTGCCACATTTCTTTCATAAAGATTTTCCTCTTTTCAAGTATACATTGATGGAAGCTTAACAAAAAGTTACAGTAGTTTTGTGTGCAGAACATATTTAATAAGTCATTCTCAATTTTCTAAGTAGACTCCTATGTACTAAACTCTGCATATTTTCTTCTGAAAACATTTTTAAGATTTATCAAGGTTTGAGGTTTTCTTCTTTACATTGCAACCAACTACATTTTGCTGCAAGAACAGAATCTATAAACTCTTGAGTAACAAAAGTATAATCACTAATTTACTAAAGGATAAGAGTGCTTAGGATGATAAAATTGATACATACTTCTTTAAAATTATTTGCCTTTTCCACTGGGGAACACTTAAAATTAACTATGAGTCTTAAGTTGTTCAGCAGAAGGCCCTGTTTTCAAACCTTTTTTTTTTTTTTTGACATTTATCATCCTGACCCATATATTTAAGAAAAAAAAAACCACCCAACCTCTCTTCTCCAGAGCTAAGACTGTCTAGTAAAATGAGTCTCAAGAAGGATAGAGACAAGACTTTGTTCAGTTTAACATTTATTCTGAATCTCTGTAAGGTCATTTCATGATCTGCCTGGATTGCTCTGTGTGGTGACATCAGAAATGCAGAGATTAGTAGGTTTCTCAAGTTCAGTCAGCACAACGTCAGCAAGCCCTTTAACAATTGTCACGGGATCACCACGGGTAAGTCTTTATTCAGCATCATCCCTGTCTTAACCTGAAAAAAGGATCATCCTTAAGCGCAGCTTTGACTGAGGTGATGCAACCTAAAAATTGCCTTACTGACCTTCTGCAATTTGAGTCTGGGGCTCATAACTCCTGCAGAGATGAGAGATCTTTTCTCAGTGGTCGACTATCATTTCACCATAACAAAATCAGAAGTTTGCCCAAGAGTAATAGCAGACCCATATTCCACTGGCAGAGAGAGTTTTGCAAACAGTACAAGGTGTGTAAACATGAGACGGCATCCAAGCACCCTCTTCATTAGCTTTGCCCTCTAGAATCACCCTAGCCTAGAAATAATCTGTGAAAATAATGCAATGAGAGAGAATGTGACTCGTAGAAGTTTTAAGATAAGGATGGCCATTCATAAAAAAGTTTTTTAAAAAGAAAAAAGTGTATGCTTTTGCTAGAAGGATACTTTTCTCTCCCATATGACCTGGATAGTCTCAGACTAGTGGTAGGCAGCATGGTTCAGGCTGTTTTAACTCAGTAGCTCCTTTGAGTCCGTCCCATCATGAGGAAATCTTACATTAGTTTTGCAAACAAAAATGAACTGGTATGATGGGGAGAGTTTATTCTGATACTGGCAGGACACTGTCATTGCAGGGCAAGGAGGAGATAACCACAAACTTGTTTTCTCAATAAGAGCTTCAGTCAGCATTAATAAGAGATGCTGAAAGGACTCCGGATGAAAATTCTCACCAAGTGTCCATTTCTTTCCCAGCCAGGAGGAAACAATGGTGAAACACGGAGGCTCCCAGATGTGAAGTCAGCCTCTCTTAAAAAGGTTTCTCCCACAGAAAGAGGCAGTGTCCTGACAGTATGGGTTTTGCTTCAAATTATTAACATTAGATGCAGATATTCTCAAAAATTACACCAATAGAAACACACATCCTTTGTTGGGTACAGTTGCGCTGAGCAAAGTCTTACAGAACCTAAGTCTCTTTGAATGCCTTGGTCAACGTAAACCTAAATTTAGACTTCACTATGACGCCAAACTCCATAAATGGATGTAGTAGTGAACAAGAGTCTACCCTGCTAGACATAAAAAGCTGTCCTTGCTAGGAGAAAGAAAGAGGGTGTTGCTGCTTTATCTGCAGAGCATATAAGACTCATATACAAAGACCTCAGTCTCCTGGAAATAAGAGATGCACTTTTTTATTTGCATTTGTAGACAGTTTTCCTTAAGAGTGTCATCCCTCTTATTTAGCCTATACGTGGAACTGCTGTGACAACCAGTTTTCTCATTGTTTGGTCAGACCCTCTTGGAGGTGTAACAGATTATAAATGATGTCCCTGCATCAGATTTGGCATATTTAAGATGCTTTTGTCCCCTACCGAAGCTCTACTTTGTTCCACACAAATAATACAGCAAGGAAACATAAGAACCACCCAGATGCAAGCTGCTACCCTCCCTGTTACATCTGACATATCAGTCACGTAATCCAGGGCAGAACTTCAACTCGTCAAAGCTCAGTGTAGACCCGACTAAGGGAAGATTGCTGGACTGCAGTTAGAAAAGATGGGAAAGATGCATCTACTTTTTCCTGTTTTTTATTTGGCTGAAGCACAGCTTTTTCTTTCAGCTGTGATCAGCCATGCCTTTGCCGCACCAAAATGAGACCATTACAAAGCAAGCTGCTAAGGACTACGCATTCCAGCCATTCAGAGACTGAAACGCTGGAGAACACAGACCCATTCCAAAACGGCAACATATTAAGAGATTCCTACAGCAGAACAGTTGGAGGCTTTTCTCTGAAGCAAGACACAACCCTGTTCCTCTCCCAAGTACTGTAAATCCATATTAATATTGGAGCTCACACACAATGCCTTTCTTCTGCTAGTTTCTAAACAAGCCATCAAGTAAGAAAACCACTGAAGAAAGAGAATGGTAAAGGTACAAGATTGCATCGCTGTGTATCCAAGAAAGATTATGGAACTGCCTGGGGGCCCAGAAAGCATTCACACTGCACTATGAAATAAGAAACTAAGTATTACTTGCCCACAGGCAACAATATCAGGCACATAACATACAGTGGGCAATATCCCTGTTTGATCTCCTTTTGTCACTGACGGTACCGGCAACCTCAGACAACATCAGCAGCTGGAACGAGTTGGCACTATTGCTATAAACAATGAAATACGACAACTGGAAGGGAAGAGAAAATTTCCTTTGAGCAGTTTTATCACTGTGCAAAGTCTGCTGATGGTTTTACAAATCGCCAGATGGGTATCAAGGCCGCACGAAGCAGATACAGCTTAGCAAGTGACATTTGGGCTGCTAATGCTGAAACAGCAAGCACACAGACATCAGTTTCGCCCGTCTTCAGATTCATCAGTTCAATGGCACTGCTTTCTCAATCAGATTGATTTCCAGGTGAAACCTCAATTTAAGAACCTGAGGCTTTAATACTGCTTCAAGTTGGCAGAACTAAACAGCACAAAACTAGGGAAACGCCTTGTTTTGAAATTAGTTGTTTCCACTTATTTTTCACTGCAAAAAATATGTAGACATTAAAGAAAACTCAGTGAATTTCAGGCTCAGGAAAACGGTCCTGTTCCAGTGAACTGAAACGAGCATTGCTCTTGCTTCCCCAAATTCTTTCCTGCAACCATGTTTACACTGAGCATCCTCTGAAGTCTCAGTTCTCCTCTCATTAGAGTGTCTGATAATAACGTACAAGATAACTAATTACAGTAGACTTGTTATTCAGCCAAAGTCATAATCCAGTCACACATGGTGTTACTGACGCCCCTCTACCTCAAACTACAGCTTTACCTTCTCTTACACTACAAAATTCTGCTAATGCTCAGCAGCTTTCTTTGTCATTCCTGTCCTGGGTTTGTCCGCGTTATGTCTGCCCCTGACGTGATGGTTACTTCACAACAGAACGAAAACCTGAGGCCTTGCTACCTTCAAGTCTCGACCAAATTTCTTGAGATTTAATATTTATTTTACAAGTACGGTATTTTAAAAATTACTGCCTATTTCCTGGCTTGCTCTGCCACAGTTATTTTTGTCACACTAGTGCTAGTAAACCCACCACCAAAACACCTNATCTGCCCCTGACGTGATGGTTACTTCACAACAGAACAAAAACCTGAGGCCTTTGCTACCTTAAAGTCTTGACCAAAGTTCTTGAGATTTAATATTTATTTTACAAGTACAGTATTTTAAAAATTTAAGCTGCCTATTTCCTGGCTTGCTTTGCCACAGTAATTTTTGTCACACTAGTGCTAGTAAACCCACCACCAAAACACCTTGATTTTTTAAAAAAGCCAGGATTCAGAGTCATACGAACTCTGCGATTGTAGGATAAAACAGCTACTTAAAACTGTGTGCATTCCTATATTAGGGAACAAACTAGAACAGAAATTAACTGCAGTCCTTCAGCTTTCTGCTGGGCTGTAACATCCACAGTCTTACTTTCTCAAAAATAAAATAAATTTAAAAAAATTTAAAAATCACCAAATTCCAAAGTTTTGTCTGTATATTAACATTTTATCTGGCATAAATGTATGTTTCAGCAGTTATGAAAATGAGACAGCTGACAGCTGACTACTATATGTGAACAGATGCTGTGAAAGCTTCCCTTTAAATAGTTCTGTCAATGCAATGTCAATTTTAGAAGTGACACCACTGCTGTTCTAGGCCATGATCCTGCAAACTCTTATTCGCACGGGGAGTCCTGCTGATTTCCATAGAACATTTACATTTACGAGACTCTTACAGGTCAGGTCCTTAGTTGCGGAGCTCTCCTTAACAGTGACTGACAAATATACAACAAAGTTTTTAGTAGTGCCGAACACTCTACTTCAGGGCAATGACATTTATAGTCAGCGGTACTCGCCTAGGAGGTACATACATTTTCATTTAGAAGTTACAAGAAGCATATTAAATTTGCCTGAGAAACCATTAAAGGGGCGAAAACGTAAAGATAAAATAATGCCACGTGAAACCAAGCTTGCAGTATTAAGCAGAACTTTGAAAAAAATTAATCTGCCAAGAAGACAGGCTGAGCCTGAACACGCCACGGTACTGATCAGAAAGCCATGTTCACTTCTGCCACAATAAAACCGACGCGACAACACCGTCCCTTTGTCAGCTCCATTTCCATAACGTGTGTGTCGGGGGTGGGTGGGGATGATGCACGGAAGAGAAGAGCCGTACAAGGTGGGGGACACGGGGCGGCGGGGTGCGCTCCCCCCGCGCCCGTGCGGCGGACGGGGCCGGGGCGGTGCTGAAGGACAGCGCGGCGCCCCCCGCCACCGCCCGGCCACGAACCCCCCCAAAACGCCGCATCATCCCCCCTTCTTTCTCGGCAC
>RSEF01000001.1:76738158-76755453 GCA_003993805.1 Himantopus leucocephalus | reverse complement strand
TCAAGTGCAAATTTATCTTAGCTTTCTTTTTGATAAGTACAGGCCCTGCGACTTTTAAAAGTATGTCCCACAGTCCCCTAACAAACAAGTTGACAGGTTTTCTTAAGATCTGTCTTTTCATACCAGAATGACTGACACACTTCAGATGTACAGCCTGACCAGCTTCCAGATGCTTATTAGTCTTTCAATGCAAAAGAAGTGGTGAACTATACTAGAAAAGGTCATTTCCCTTTTAAAAAAAAGTCAGAAACCTGTCCTTGGCATTGAATCTCTTCCTTATAAATAAGTCTATGAAAGATTTCATCTGATGTTTCTTTGTTTTACCCCTGTTTAGTGTTCACTGAAATAATGTATGGAGAGGAACTGGGTTGTTTTATGGGGTTTTTTTGGGGGTTGTTTTTTTTTTCCCCCCAGAATGCAAACAGTAAACATATCCATAAAGGCCAATGACATTATTTAACATTTAAACATTGTATTCAACTTATTTATCTGTCCTATGGTATCTGGGTGCTACAGGACACCTGAGAAAAAGCAAGTTCTGTGAATGGAGTTTTACATCAAGAAAAAAATTTATATATGTTTACCTTTTTTGTGAGCTATTAAATGTTTGAGCAGCCCTTCCTGTTATCAGGAACCATCTCTTATTCTTATAGTTCTCCATCAAGTCTCAGTAGGTATAGTTGATTAGAAAAAACNTATGTTTACCTTTTTTGTGAGCTATTAAATGTTTGAGCAGCCCTGCCTGTTATCAGGAACCATCTCTTATTCTTATAGTTCTCCATCGAGTCTCAGTAGGTATAGTTGATTAGAAAAAACTGCCATGGTTTCTGACTGTGCTTATTTTGTGTTGTAGCCTGTATGTTTCCTTCGAGATGCAGTTGGCTTCTCCATTTTTGTCTATGATCTGAGTAGGTCAAAGGCACACTCACACTGGAGAAAGAAGGAGGTTGGGAATTTCTGACTGTCTTTAGCATCTTCCCCAGCCATATAAGATGCCAAAAAAAAAAAAAGCAGAAAAGATCACTTGATTTTAATTTAAGATGGATACATCTTTCTGGGGGCAATCCTCAGTAATTCAACTTTACTTTACGCTGCAGAACCATCCAGGCTCTCTATCCCCCCCAAAAGAATGAAAGGAAAAACATCCAGAAGAAAGACTGGGTTCCGGCTCCCCCCAGTCAGCCACACACTTTAGTACCTTTCACCTCTAAAATATATTGACTTCCTCTGACCCTCAGAGGCTCTATTGATTCACAGAAATCTGAGTCATACTTACAGGAAACATTTCTCTCCCCAGAAATTTACAATAGGAGCTGCAATTTTGCACAGATAACATCCTTCTTTTCTTCCCTAGCATCTATGCCAATTTTTTTTTTTCCCCTCTGTCTTCATGGTATGGGGTTACCATATCCGCATATAAATATGCACGCCTTAAATCAGTGCCTTTTCACTCCTATTTCCCAAATGGCCTCAATAAGCAGCCTTCTTGCATTAGTGATATTTCTTTCCTACACAAAGATAATAGTATTAGCTTCTGTGTACTACTTCCCAACCACAGGTATTGAAGCATTTTTCAAAGGCACAAGAATAGCTGTCCCCCTGGCTCTGCAGGCAAGGGAAGTATATAGCTCATATGTTATATACTGTTAGAAGGCCACGAACAGAAGCACCTCAGAGTCAAAATTTTGCCTCGAAACCACAGAAAAAGAAAGCCTTGAGGTCTACAGTCAGATTTGTTATCTCTCCTCAGCAGAAGTTACCCACGGATGGACAGCAGCGTGAAATTCAAATTAAGACAAACGAACCGTTCTATGCATTGGGCTGCAGCGCCCTGTTATTTTACTGGCTCCCTGCCTGTATCCCCGCAGCAGCAGCATCCATGCTGTCACCTTTCTGCCCAGGGTACCTGTGGGTGGGGGTAAGCAGCCCTGACCCAGCCTGGTGGGATACTGCTTCCAGCCCTGCCCGCCTTCCCACTGTGCTCTTCCTCACCCCTGTGCATTGAAACACTCTGCTTAAAGAAAGGACTCGGCATCTTCCCTCCGCTTTGTGAAAACCCCGGCCAATCAATCAGGCAACAACACGCGACTAAAGCAATCGGTCACACCGTTTGATTAATCACGCCAATTACGGGGTACTCAGAGTAAATAATTTCAAAAGCAACCCAGTGTGGAAAATGGGCCTGCAGCTATATAAGAATGGGTCAAATCGCTTGAAATCATAAATATATTCATAAAAATCCCATTTCATTCACAAACAATTTACTTCCTAGGGGGTGAATTTCATTTAGAGAAGAGAGGAAAGACAAGATTCAGCAAATATACTATTGGCACCGTCAGGTGTTCTAATTTCAGCTGCAGCGATCACCAAGGAAAGCAGGTTAGCAGAATTTAAGAGAATTTTATGTATTATGTGAAAATAGAAAGAAAATTTGTAGATTTATCATGTCTTCTTTTTAAATTCACTCTTTAACATTTTCTGACCCTGGAGGTCTTGAAGTGTTAAACACAATGGACAGGATGATGCAGTATTTTTCTTTTTTTCATTTTTCACTTTCTGTACTTTACATGTGGGCTCATTCCAGAGTATTTGGAGAAAACGTCCGACAGTAAGGAGGGAAACAAAAGCTTTTTCAAATATATTAAGTGTTAGAACACCTTTACAGAATTTCCCCTCCATTTTTCAGGCCCACTACACACCTACTTGCAAGGTCTTAATTAAAAATAGTCTGCTTTCCTTCTGCTTGATCATCTCTCGAGAAACACATACAGTCTATCCAGTTTACATAAATTAGCACATTAATGTGTCAAATACATCAATTATGAACTTAGCACACTCTCAGACTAATGGGATTTGCATTATTGACTTCAGCAGATATAGGATGCCTCACTTATTTTTTGGAAAGTAATTTAATAGAGATTGATATGATGAGTCAGCAAACTGTTTTTTCTAACATGACTTTCACCTCTAGGAATACTCCTTCAGAGTTCAAATAGCATACTTTCATACCCAGCTCTTTCTAAGACCATGGTTTACTGCCCCTACCCTGACATCTTCAACAACCCCTTAAACCAGAAGAAAGCTAGCAGACCTGAGCAAGTCAGTCAGGTAGCCACACCGTCTGAATGAATTAGGAGAAGCAGAGCCCTTAATTACTGCCTTCAGCTGCAATCAGTGGCAACACCTCTTTCTCCAACAGAGCAGCTGAAGTCTCTGATGGG
Organism: Himantopus leucocephalus; assembly: GCA_003993805.1. NCBI lineage: Eukaryota > Metazoa > Chordata > Aves > Charadriiformes > Recurvirostridae > Himantopus > Himantopus leucocephalus. Next base: position 76,752,232 of record RSEF01000001.1, on the reverse strand, counting down.
ATGAGTAGAAGTCCCCTGAGCACATCTGCAACCTTCCTGCCCCTTAGGCCAGCAGCACCTGCCTGTACAGGTGTTCACTCTTCACCCAGCCCCACCAGGAGGATGCCAGGCAGCTTCATGTACACCACTGGCTGTCAAGCAATGCCAAGGGGATGACTCCACAGGCAGCTGTCTGGGTGGTTAGTTGCTTCATCATGGACAAAAACAATATGTGTTTTCAATCAACCTATTTGACTGATGCTGAAGGATAGCAGAGAAAGAGAGAGATCATTGCGGTGACATTGACTTGGGTTAGATGGGGACAGTTGAGGGAGAAACCAAGTGCCTGTCTTGTCCCCAGGAAGCACACTCCTGCTGGCGTCCTTACCCGGTCTCAGTGGTAGCACACCAAAAGCTACGCCCACCCAGTGCTCAAGCTAGGATAATACCTATGAGGACACATATTGCCCAAATCAAGTGCAGGTATCAGCCTAGTAAACCAGGGGGTTTTACTCAGTTATGGAGTTCCTAAAGGAGATCATCCAATGCTCTGAGTTCACTACAAGCAGAAAGGATTTTGAAAGGAAAAACTCCCACAGTTTCTGAAGAGACACCAAAGTTTGAACTGGCAAAGACTAACTAACATATTGTCTTCTGCCCTGACCCACATGGTCCTTACAGGGTGGCATTGAAGTCTACTGAGGTAGTGTGGGGAATGCTTGTGCTTCAGAGGCATTTCAGAGCCTACAGACTGTCAGTCTCCAATGGGGGTGGCAGGAAAAAAAAACCAACCTCCAGCACTGCTAATACACTCCAGAAGAGTCCCTGCATTAGCTTAGCCAAGGTTATCAAATCCATGACAAATATGGGGTTCACTTTCTTATGCTTCCAGACAACCCACAAATCTCAAAGTGCCAAATGAACTAAATTGCTATGAAATTAGAGTCATACAAAACTACATGCAACAATAAAACCCAGAACAATCTTCATTTCCATGGCATTTTTGTCATAATTAAAAATATTCATAGAGCTTTACAAAGCATGAAATTACCTCGACATTTCCATATCATAGAGTAGAACCTTGGCATCGGCTTGGGGTAAAACTCTGGAGCCCCGGGAGGCTGCACATCACACATCAAACAAGCATCTACAGAGCTGTTCAAGTACATGCTGAATGCCTTGTAAAACCGGAGGCGGCTACGAAATGGCTGGAGTGGTCCGATGCCTTTGGACAAGACAGCTCTGACATTTTCTGTCGGCTTAGGAAATCCACACAAAGCAGGAGGTAGATCAATAGCATAGAAAACATCAAAATGACATTATGGAGACTTTGATGGAGGTAATGTGTGTACAAGCATAATAGCTTCAGCTGCAATAATTAAATGTGGAGCTTTGCGCAAGCTGTGCATGGAAACAGCCCCTCTGAAGTAGACTGCTAGCTGACATGACCCAAATACGTTCCTGGGGCTAAAAAACACTGAAAACAAAGGCACCTTGGTACAGTAATACTCAGAACCCGAGTGTTACCAGAAGCAACTAATAAAGGGTGATGCCCATAAGGTCTGATAGACCACTTTCTTTGCTGAACAGAAGACGTAAGAAAATGTGAAACACCCTATTTGAAATGTGAGAAGTGCCCTGGCTGCTTTCTGACAATGGCTTACTCTGTTAGAGCATCACATTCCTGTAACAAACATCTACTGAAGTCAATGGAATAGTTTATAGGAGAAAATACCATTTATTCACTGTAAAAGGCTTAAGAACTCAGTCCATGGAATTCATGAGGTCAGGCTGAAAATAATTCACATACATGCCAAGAATACTTCAGCATTCGGGTTCACACCCATTTTCAACCCATCCTGTCTTGGGCAGCCCAACACCCCCCCCTCCAAGTCTCATTAGGTATTTGGTCCCAGGAATTTCATTCAGGCCTGCTTCTAACTTGGGGAGCTCGTTGACATTCAAGAGCTTGAAATTAAGACAACTCCCTGATTTCAGTAGCACACATAAAGGTACAGATACAGACTGGGGTTCAGAATAGCGAGACACAAATTTAAGTAAGCCTTGTTGCAAGTGTTTGACCATGAAAGCCCTTGTGAAAGGATGCATATTAAAAAAAAAAACATAAAAACCTCTTCAGTTGCTGTCCCATCACTGAGTGAAACAAGTGATGTTCTAATATCAAGGTGGATTTGAACGCATTGCCATCAAAGTAATTACATTTGACAGAGATGAGAAATGGGATCCTGCTATATATGGCAACACACTTTATTACAAAAATCTGACTGTGCCAGAAAAAACCACATACTAAGGTCAACTGAAATTCCTGTGGAAAAGAGGATGAAACTAAAAAGACAGACAATACCCAAATGAAAACACAGAAAACACAGTTTTTCAGGGTAATTTTCAGTGCATTCTAAGACTCGGAGACTTATCTGCAAGATTCCTGTCTATCATCCTCATGGCACTGATCCATCCAACCTGAATCAAGGTATCTCATCATTTTAAGGTGCAATATTGATTCAACTGGTCAGCACGACAGGAATTAGAAAGGAGAAGCTCATTACTGTGCTGGCAACAAGTTCATTGTTGCAATGATAGGAAAAAAGTGCCCGACTGTGTAGCCGCAAAGGCTCAACTGAGCTTGAAAATGCCCTTTTTCTTCCAAGAGTCTCACAAGCAGAGTTGACATAGAAGAAACCAAAGACAGTTGTGTTCTTTCCACTGAAACGGAATTAACAACATTGGAAAATATTCTTAAGAAAGGAGATTGAATAATAATGGAAGTGAATCAAAAACGTACTGCTAAGATCATTATCCATGCAGAATACACACAGGTGGTCATTTAAGTTGGTGCTTATTATTACAGAGTCCTCATCCCAAAACCGTGATCAAGCAAGAGTCTGGCAGAGAGCCTGAGGAGTAAGGAAACCCTTGAGTGGCAGCAACTCATTCAAGTCCTCCAGATTTCAAGTGAGACACAGGCATTGCAATAGCCTGATGTGGCACCAGGCAGAGGGCAGAAGCACAGCAGTTTGAAGTCTTGAGATCAATCACCATCAGCTGATGAAATACTCGATTTTGCCCCTCTTCCCCACATACAGTGCTGCAAGAATCCAACACACATACCCTTAAATACCCTCTTTTGCCAGACTGCCTGTTTTTCATTAACAGTACTTCTCTTTTTGTGGTTTCCAGTGCATTACCTGGGCACAGCTGTGCAAATATTGTTGTCTTTTATGGATTTTGTGCTTTCCACCCATTTACACTCCAGTTTTAGCCTTATTTTTATTCCTATCCTTTAAGTAAGCTGACCTACTTAATCACTTTATTCTGCAGCTCCACTGAGTACCACTTATTGGTGTCTGTTAACGTCAAAACATCCTGCAATTTTTTATTTTTCTGGCACTTTCTCTGCACTTGTAAAGCAAAATAAAATCATCAAATGAGAACAGCATGGATAACCAGCTATTCTTAGTGTTTTACATGCAAGTCTGTAAACTATTATGGCACTCGTTTTTAGTATGAGCTCTCTAATAACCCTGAAGTATTTGAATGTTAGCATCAGTGCAATCAAATTATTTTAATTTTCAGTAAAAATGCATAAAATTAAAGCACTATCAGATTACATTTTGTTTTCATACACTTTAGCCTATGCCAAGCAATATTTTGACTTTCATTTGAGTATGGCAAAGAGCTCCACAATATTAATTAATTAAGCCTTAAAAATCTCTCCCCGTAACAGGAAAATATTACTATCTCCATTAAGCAGATAGGTAAGCTGGAGTCAAACTGCGTTTAATGCCTTGCCTGACTCAATGACAAATCCAGGGATAGAGCCAAGAAGTTCACTTTCCCAATTTCTTCTGCTTTATCACTGAAAAACATTCTCTGACTCTGGGTAAGCATGCATGAACTGCCTTCAATGTGTGGTGTTGGTTAGGCACGTAAGCAAAATTCACTACATTTCCCTTTTGGTCATATATAAGGAAAGACTCCATCAAGGCATGTTCTAATTAATATAGGAAGATGGTCAATATAATATGTTGACATCAAAGCTCACTTTTGCTGATAGTGTATACCATCTCATTAAATGAAAAGAATTAATTATAACAGTTTATCAATGTCAAGTTCTGAACTAGAGGCTCCCAAAGCAACGAATGCATCATTGCACCTTGTTTGATCTAATTTTCCTTTGCTGACAAAGTCAAATATGAATGTGCCAATGTTTATGAACTATAAAGCTTTTCCAAATCCATGCATTATTGTCTGACCGTATTTTGCTAAAGTAAAAATCAATGCAAGTGCAGCACACTAAATTAGACTAGCTATAAGCAACACAGTGTGCATGTAATATTAGTGGTAGCCTTGTGAATACATTAGTGCCTTGCAGCAGAATTAATTCAATTGGTATCAAAGATAACTCTATTGCTTAATATTCTACAGTGACTAAGGAAAACCCTTCAATGAATTTAAGATCCCCCCAGGAACATGAATGTCATTGGAAACTAATAGCTGCTAAAGTAGGTCTGTGCAAACTTGGTAAGATTTAAACAGAGTATCACTGAACTAGTGGGACACCACTACTAATTCCTACTGCTCAGGTTAGTCCATGGGTTGGGAGGGACATTCATAGATGTTCCTCTGAAATCAGAGGGATCGGGCAAGGATGTACACTAGACTCCTTGATACAGATGGAACAAAAATACACCAGTGTATGGATGTACAACTCACTCACCAAGTGCTACAAAAATTGACACTCGCAGTATAAGTTTTCTCACAGCTGTAGCCATAATGTCCCCCTGCGCCTTGTTTGTGGGTGAAAATAAAGCTAAGCATTGAGCATAATCTTCCACGCCACCAGAAACAAGTTTGAAGTCCTCTAGTCCTTTATTCCCTTATTTATTAGGGTAAAGAAATGGAGGAATATGGCTAGAAAAAAGCTTCAGTTTGGTTCTCCTGAACTTCGCTTTTCCTTCTCTTATAGGCAGAAGCACTGCAGCAGCTTCGCAGCAGCACTTGTTGATGCCACATCTCGCCCTCTCCTTTCGCAGCCTGTGTTACTCTGCAGCAATTCTGCAGGGGACAAAACGCATAAGCGACTACTCCTGTATGCATAGACATGCTCAGTACCTTCACACTTTATTAATCTCTCTTTAGGCCTCAATTTCATACCTGACAGGTTGCTTAGTTATCCCAGGGTCCTGACCAGTACGTATTGAGTACCTTTTCCTGATGGAGAGAGCCGGGCCAGGGCAGGCGTGTTGGCAGAGCCTGAGAGCTCTGCCTCAAGATTAGGCAAAAAGAGGAAGGGAAAGGGACCAGATCCAGGGAGAAGGAAAGACTGCCTTTGATTTTGTACATCCATAACTGTATGGATGTACACTGGCAGCAGTGTCTACTAATCAGTAACAACTTTTCCTAAATATTGTATTTCCATAAATCTGGAATTCCAGTTCCTTTACACTCGCCATCAAGGAGCTGGTATACAACTGACATTCAACAATTACAGCCCATAATGTCAAAACATAGTCCCAGAGTTTAGCCAAAATCCAACTTGTTAATTTTCTTTTTCACCTTAATATTTAAATACAGAATAATTCTGTAAGGGAATCTGGATGCTGAGGAAATATATAGACAGCCGCCTGAGCTACAAGACTGACTAAGCTTGAAGCTACCTGGATCCAGGGTTTCGGCTGTATCCTATCTCTGGTCTTTGTCAAGTACGGCAAATTTGAGAAATTGTGTTGGCATTTATCCAAGTAAAGCTTCAAATAGGCACAAGAGCTCAGTGCATTGAGAGGTTAAGCCAGTATCTGTACAAGCATCGATTACTTTACTGTGTTGTATATAGACAATAAAATTGGAAGATGCTAAACAGCCTTATTGCAATTCAGAATAATATAACAATATGCTATATTATGTTTGCATTACAGGATATTTGGATGTAAATGTGAGAGAAACAGGTAAGTATGCCATTCTGCCCATTGCCCGGCTTGAAAAGAGAAATAAATCACAGTTCTGATTTTCCTTACATAAAATAAATACATTGACTAGGACACGGAGCTAGGGGGGAGGGATTCCCTAAATATCAGGAAGAGAGCAGCGATGCTGGCTCCTCCCATCCTAATGAAAGAGACAATGGGAATTTTTAAAAATATAATTAAATCCATCTACCCTATCCTGACCCCCAACCACTGCAGTTCTCTGCTCCAGCATCTTAGTGGATTCCTCCCGCCTCTTCACCTGGGTCCTTGTCCCAGCCACACTGGATTATGCAGAGCACAGAGAGGGTTACAGGGAAACCCTCCACCATCAGCCCACTGCTGGGGTTCAACAATATTGACTTGAACAAAATTTTCTGAAACACTGCCACCCTGTGGCAATTGAGAGTATAACATGTATAATTTTAAATAGCTGTAAAAATCTGCTTTTGACTGTTATGGCACATGATGTTAAAAAGAGAAAGATTTCTGGCAAAGAAACAGCTCCAATTAAGATATAGTAAAAAAACCCGACCAACCAAACAAAAAACCCCTCACACCAAACCCACAGTGATCTTCACATGCTGCAGTAACATCACTGAGACCAGTTACTGTGGAAATTTAAAATGAAGACTTACACAAGTGTGTGCAATATTATATAAATATTACATTACCAGAACTTACAGATTGCCATTTTTAAGCAACTCAGTAAGTATAAGTCCCAAAGATGAAATGGCCATTCTGCACTGTTGATTAAGCAAGGCAGATTTTTAAATATTATTATTCATGTGACTTTTGCCATAGCGTATTCAAAGGTAAGGCAGGCAAACAGAGTCTACCAACACCTCACTGCAGACAGAGAGATCTTTTACTTTTTTTTTTTAGCAATTTATCATAGGCTCACCAGTTTTTAGGAAGCTATGATGGAGGGGTTCAGCTGGAGCAGGCTCTCATGTGGGGCAGGCACCCTACAAGCAGCACTGAGCCCTTCCAGCCCCTTCACCTCTGAGGCTGTGATTTGCCCCGTACTAACCACGAGGGCAAGCCTCGCTGGCAACAAAAGTTTATCCGCATAACTATTCTCACCAGGAGACACACTAAGGAAAGAGAAGATTTTTAAAGTTTTACTGAAATACTGATAAAGATTTTAGTGAACATTTTAAGTTTCACAGAAAGATTTTAGCAGCTCGTCCCACCAGTGCCATTATTATAGGCAAAAAAACCCACGCCAAACCAAAACACACAAGTAATTGATTAGTAGGCTGTGAAGCCCCCAGTATCCAAAGCACCCTTGAGTTTTCGACCTGAAATCACACTAAAATTAACTTATTTTAAAAATCAGAAGGAAGGAGATTTGAGTTTGTTTTTGTTTGTTTTTTGTTTAGTTGGGGTTTTTTTATTTGCTTTCAAGTTCAGATAGTAGTGCTGACTCAAAAGGAGTTGCTCCTGATTTAAATCTAAGGTCATGGTCAGGCTCAGTTAGAGAGCAACACTTATTAATTATTTTTCATCACAATAGCATGTCTTACAAGCACACAGATAAAAAAAATAAAATCACTGTTTAGCTTTTTTACAGAAGTAAAGTAAATACCCCTCCCCTGTCCAGTAATATGCAAAATGGATGATTTTTCTTCTTAGGCTACTTGTATAACAAAAACGAGCCTCTTTTCTCCATCAGTGTCACCAAGGGTAAAAATGTCATTCCCACAGCAAACACAGTAAAACTTTGCAGGTGTTACAAATATAAATGCATTCCATCTTGAGGAAAATCCCAGAATATTCATACATTTATCCAAGATCGCAAATACATCATTTATTCAGATAAATGTTTTGCTGATTTCCCAGGAGTTAGGAAAAAAAAAAAAAGAAGTATTTTAATCTCCGAGGCACTAGAGAAACCACGTTCCTCCTCTCCACAGAGACGTAAAGTCCAACCCCACGTACAGCATGCAAGCAGGAGATTTCATGCTGTTTGACATGACAGGTACCAAAGTAAACAGCAAAAGCTGTAGCAGTATGACAACGCTTTATGTAACGTTCAGAAGATGGAAACAGGAGAACTAAAGCCACTATAGAGTTTTGAAAATACCTTGCTATTATAAAAAACAAGTAAAGAGAGGGATACCTGCAGATTACTTAGTTGCTTTTATGTATTTTGTCAAAGTACAGAGATCTGGTCACACTTTTTACATAAAAAAAACAAGGAGGGGCTTTAGTCTAAACATAAGTTACCCATCAAGATGTTTTCATTTTTTTTTTTTTACACTGGAAGTTAAAAAGGTACTTTTTCCTGTGTGGGCAGAGAAATTTTCTCTGGAAAACAGTTGACATTTTTAACCTAGCCTAGTATTTGACCTGCATAAACCTGAGCTTATAAGAAAAAAAAAATAAAAATCAAGTCTCCCATTCAGAGCCAAACATGTGTTGGAGCACATAGTAGGACTGAGCCATTGAGTCTGTAATTAATACATTCTCATTATTTTAAAACAGTACTAAGTGTGAAAGGAAATGAATTCAGTACCGTTCATAGCTACTTGTGATATTTTAAATGCAATTTCTGGTCCTCATCCTGCAAGATATATCATCCAGTATAAGTACTACCAAAAAAAACCAAACCCCAAACAATATCCACAATACTTCCTGGGTTGAGGCACTCAGTCACATAGAAGTTACAAAACATTTACAAACCTAGATAACCCCTAAGCCGTGGATTTCCTTCTTAATAGCAGAGCTAACACAGTGGTTAATGTGCATTTCTCTAGAATAAATGAAGCAGCATGTCACTAACCTGAGTCAGACTCGCTGGGATGAGCCCATGGGATGGAGTGAGACCACCTCACCTTGCAGCACAGACAAACTCTGTAGGACCCTAGAAGGGCAGTGGTACTTATGGATGGGAGCTTGCCCCCTTGTTCTCCCCTCCCCCAGAGCAGAGTGAGGTGGCAGGAGGGGCTTGTCTCTGCTCCCCACAATAAACCCATCATCATAATTGGGCCACTCAAAGGGACATTGCTTCCTGCTGTTGGCCCAATCCCAGGAAAGCAAAAAAGAAGGCCAGATCTCTGAATGGCGTTTTAGCCAAAATGCCACTGAGCTACACACAGGCTGGAGCAGGTGAAGCATCAGCTTCTACTGACCCGCCCCCCGCTCAGCTGCACCCACTGCTTCTGAAGGTCTGAAAAATTAACTGCAGATACTCAAGGTGATAGAGAGCTGGTTGATTACCTGAGGGGCAGGAGCAAAATAGAAATGCTTTCCTATCAGGCTTTGTGGCCAAAGACTACCCACAGAGAAGCAGCGTTAAGGCGGTGTACAAAGCTTTAGCTGCAGTGATTCCTGACTTCAGCCTGCATCAGCACTCAGTCTTAATATTATCATAATGTAATGCTTTCAATGGGATAGGAGAAAGTAGCCATGGCTATGGAAAGGGACCTCACGAGATTTCAAGCGGTGAGGATGATGAGATCCTCTCTCAGCCCTTCCCAGCAAACAGCAATGCTTTTCCACGCTTCAAAAAAATAAGCGAGGTTGAACATTAAGCAGCTTAGGGGAAACCCACAGAAAGTGAAACAATCTGGTGCCTGTAATCAGCAGTAAATGCGAGAAAGCTCAGGCAAGTTGCTTTTGCAAATCTGATAGTGCAAGTTTACAGGGCATCATCATCATTAACCCAGGGGCTACCACCACCACCCACACCAGCAGCTGCCCCCCACCCCCAGCAGTAGAGGTGCTTATTGTTTCTTTCTGCTTGCCCTGCCACCTTTTATGGACCATCTGTAGCCCCTTCCACTTCACTGCAACTCTAGATGCTTTGGGTGGGGGCTGTGTTTTGGGAATGGGGCTTTCTCGGGGCACATGGGAGCCTTCAATGCAGCAAGGACCACATGGCTCAGCCCAGCCAGCTGCCTGTGGGAGGCTGCTCCTGGGATTGACCTTCAAGGACAGAAGCATACACAGGTCCAACAGCACTTTCTCGCTCCCAAACACCATAAAGCACAACGTGTCATAACGCCCACTCAGACGCTCCTCCATGGAAGACCAGCACCCAGAAATCCCCACCACATCCAGCAGAAGATTCTTCTTGGGAAGACTGGTGTCTCAATGCAGTTGCAATCAAGTTAATAAATACAAGTGATGTGCAGAAAGGCTGTGTTATCCAAGTGTCCGATTAAATCTCTGTTTGGCATTTATCAACTACCTCCAAGTAAGCCATCTACAAGTGTGCTGATCATAACTGTGCAGCTTGGTCAGCAGAAAAAATGTGACCATGAAAACAATCCTGAGCAGGTGCTTCTGAGAAAGTGAGAAAACATGCAGCAAACACAACTGGTTCAGTCATGTACTGGCAGGTAGCTACGTTGCATTTCCTTTTTCTTTTTTTTGTTTTTTTCATTTCTTTTGGGCGAGACATAAAACCAAATGCCTAACCACTCACATGGTTACTAAGGATCCCACAGCTCTTCCTATAAGATTAGGGGTGCCAAACGCACCATCATAGCCAAATTCTAGTCTGGACAATTATGATCTAACTCTTCAAAAGCTCTTTCTCGTATCAGTGGGATGAGATACTTCTTTACTTCCCCTGCTGTAATGGATTAGCTGCCATGAGCAACTGCTGAAAGTGACCCTCTCCATTACTTTTAATTGTAGTTAGCTGATTGTGGAAGTGGAAGGGAGGCTACAAAGAGACATAATGCAAAATGTGCCTTAAAAGGAGAGATTTAAATCTTTTCACTGAACCCAGTCTTAAGCACAGTCAAAATGAAGGGTGAGGGGATGCACTTGTTTTGAGTGAAGTGATTATTATTTCTGTTCACCAGTGAGCACTGCTGGACTGGGCACCCAGACACGGCGGCTGTAAAGGGCTGTCCCAGCGGAGACCCTGTCCGGCTGCCCCGGAGAGGGTCCCAGCCCCAGCGAGGCAGGCGCTTCTCCTCTGATGGCAACAGGACGCTTCTCTGGAAAAACACATGGCACAAAAGCACAAGGTTGAGTATAAGGTTGTCAGAAGAGCAGGCAAAGCATGAAATACTTCTACCACACACAAACTCTGCACATATCCCTCTTTTTAGCTGGAACATATGGTTGTGCTGCTTCTAGGTACACATAAAAGGAGACAGCGAAAAGTGAAGTGACTTAGAAAGGTCACAGTAGATTCAGTTAAAATATTTTGCCGAAGTACACATTTTTATCAGCTGTTGTCATTCACAAATTTTTAGTAAATTCATGCAGTTATTTTCCTGGAAAAAAAAAAATCTCAAATGATTGAAAATTTTTTACTATTTCAATTTTCTTTTGATTTGTCACCTTAAATTTATGTTTTGTTTGGAAGCAAGCCTAAACCTAAAGCAGCAAGCAATCCAACAAAGATTACTACCAAGTAGAAACATTTTGATCCCTTTCCTTCTGCCTTTTGGGGGATTTGTCTTACGGAACTGACAATTTTATTTGCTTATTTCTCTAGGTCNAACTTGGCTGTCCTGATTCTCCTTCATACATAGACTTTTAGAAAATACAGCTCCTGCTGCCAGACAGGACTCTCCCTGGCACTCTTGACCACACAACTACTTTCCTGACAGCCTTGGCATTTAACCTCTTATTCTCAAAATTTTCTAAAGGGGATGGGGAGAAATGAAGCCTTCTTTTAAAACATATACCACAGCCTTCCTGCCTGATGCTCTACAAATCACATTCTCAGAACAAAAAGCCAAAGTCTTCTAACATTTCAGAGTGCAACATCACTTATTTATTGGTATCCAATATTTGTTTCATACAAAGACTGTAATAGCTGACCTCCACATTATTCTGAAATCAGCACTTTTCTGTTCTCAACACTTCGGGGAGTTGGACTAGATGATCTCTAGAGGTCCCTTCCAACTCTGAAAATTTCCGTGATTCATTTTCGAAACTAGTGAGTGCCGTTGTTATTAGGAAGTCCAATCAGTGCAGTGTCACCCTTCAGACAACGTATCACAGATCTGGTTCACTTTATGAATCTGTCCCCATGTGTCTCTGTTGGACCAAAGACTCTTCTGGGGCAGGTTTATTAGTCTGAGCACCGCACTTCCCAAATAATGGCTGGGCTGCATTCAGAGCCACAGTGGAAATCCACACTGGCTGGGTTCTCTGCTAGCTTGGAAATATGCATATACATACCTCTATACCAGCCGCCAGCTCAGCAGGTATATATGCCTGGGGTTAGTGAGTCCTCCCTCAGGTAGTAAGGCTGTCGGACTGCAGATGTTCATCCACAGGAATGAAGTTATGGGTCCATATTGATGTCTATCTGCAATAAACAAGCCAGAACACGGCACAAACCCTCTCATTTAATGCACAAAGGTCTATTTGCTGACAAAACTGCGTTTGTGCAAAGCAATTCTGTGTGTAAGGCAAACGCAATCTATCCTCACTTCACTCACTGTAACTTTGGATTTCAAAGAAGTTCTTTATTAAAATAAAAGACATTGCGGACAAAACTCTATTACACGAAGAATTCCTGCTGGGGAGATTCTCAAAATATAATGGATTTCTCTGAAGCATTTTGAAACATCAGGGAGATCCCAGAAAGGTTTTATAATTCTGTTTTGATTCCACTGGCTCCTGTAAACAATACATTTCCTGTATACTTGACACTTGTCACTAAAGAATCCCCATTCTTCCTGAGTTTGCATTACAATTAATCCTCTTTTAAGCAAATCACCGCAGGCCAGATGTCCTCAGCAAAGCTTAAAAACATTAAAATGCATCCTACCCTTCCTTCCCCTTTTATGATCTGCATTCATTCTGACAAGACTGGGGATTTATGGCCAACAGAGGTTTACATATCACAATTCACAGGATGTAGCAGAAGTAAAACTGTGAAGCAGAGGCTGAAGCAACGCCATGGCCCCATTTGCTTCTCCTTGGCCTACAGTGGTGTAACTAGGCTTTGCATCTTTTTAGTGAGCGTGAGCACAACCATGGCCTTCCAAGGAAGAAGAGAGAGAAATTAACAGAGTTAAGAAACTTTAGGAGCACAATTCTAAAAAAGACCCTACAGTCTAATAGGAACATACCAATATATACCTGCAAATGATACAGCCAACATCAATCTGATGTCTTTGCTCTGAAATTAGGCAAGAAACATTTCAAGTCCTCAGAGAATCTCAGGACACAAATGTCATGACTGTGAAACAAACCAGAGAGCATAGAAAAAGGAAGAATAAATAATTCTGAGGCCCTCAAATATTTTAGAATGAGTTTTTTCAGTTCATTCTTATTTTGCCCCACATGCTTTCATTCCAGAACAAATACATGAAGCACATGTTTTTGACAACACATTGCAACAGATAGTTTAAGCAGCAGTAATTTCAGTTAGCATAACCTACAACATATGTGTTCTATGCATTCAAAAAAAACCTTCAAGCTTCTGAAGGTGGAGAAATCCAGTATTACATTTGGATTAAAACATTGTGTTGGAAGTCTATCTGTTTTTGCACAGCAGACCGTCCTTTCCCATCCCCATCTGCATCTGAAAGAATAGAAAAAAATAAGTCCACTCCTAATTAATATTCTTAAATCCATAAATCCCAAAAAATTCATCCATTTCCTTCAAAAATATTTTTTCACAGCTGGAAGAGGCACAGCAAATAATCTTTTAAAAGGTCTACAGGAGAAGAAACCCACCTGCTCATTTTTCAAAGTGTAAAAATAAGCTTTTGGAGGTTGGTCCTTGATCACATTGTGAGCTGCATGTAACCTTTACGTGCCAGAAACCATTTGCAGTACCAGGCAGGAGTAGCTTACTTGTCCCATCGTCATATTTACATAATCTTCAGTACCTCCCCACGCACATTTATTTTCTTAAGAAGATAATTATTTTACATAGCAGCTTTGTAATACTTTATAATTCACAATACAGTACTATGAGAGAGACTATACCCTAACAATAACAGTAGGAATAATAATAGTTTGTACATACGTTTTGCTGTTTCATTCATAAATTATAAAAGACTTTATGGTCATGCTGAGCAGGGGATAACAGTGAGTATCTGGGCATGGATCAAATTATATTGTCTTCTAATCCTTGTTATCTCACCATCAGCTCAAGAAGAAATGAAAGTCACTTTAAA
>RSEF01000001.1:76727585-76738058 GCA_003993805.1 Himantopus leucocephalus | reverse complement strand
TCATTCAAAAGAATGAAGGCATAGAAATAATGTATGTACTACAATCAGAATGTATGATTAGTGAACGAAACTATGAAGAAATAGGAATAGTTATTAAAAATTTGTATTTAAATACAATACCAGTGAATAAACAGATATATCAGCTAAATTCACCCTTTGCTGAAATGCGGGTTCCCCTTGAATATAATTTATAACTATCGTCAGTGACTGCACTCAGCCAGAGACCTGTCAATAACTGGCAAATTCTCTTCTGGTGCAACTCACCTGAAGCCAAAATTCCCTGCAGGTATAACCCAGGGAAGTCAACGGAGCTACTGAGAATCCAATGGTGCCAAAGACAGTGGCATTTGACTCTAAATACTCAGTTAAAACCACAAAGAGAAATTTAGCCAGATCACCAATACTGTTATTTGACCTGGGGAAGGAACAGAAGATTAACAATTCAAAGAATCACAGAATCACAGAATGGCAGGGACTGGAAGGGACCTTCGGTGATCACCTAGTCCAACCCCCCTGCCAAAGCAGTCTCACCTAGATAGAGCAGATTCCCCTCTCTTAAATCAGCGAAACCAGTATTTTACAACAGGAAGAGTTTTTTAATTACCAGTGTCTCAAAACAGCATTACATTTTGTGTGTGATGAATAGAAGTGCGCATTTGTGATGAGTAATGCCCTGCCTGATGGCTCGCCGTCCCCCCACGCCGGACACGGCAAGCTCCCACGGCCGCTGTAGGCTTGTGCCCGTGTCCCCCTCGCCGGGCAGCGCTGCGGTGGCCCCTCCAGCTCCTCACCCAAGCGACCCGCAGGTGGCAATCTTGGATCGGGTTTTAAGGATTTTGTTAGTGTGGCCTGAGGATGTAAGGCAATTGTCTTCTCATTGCTCGTATTTTCCATTTCCTAGATCACTTTTTGTTTGTTTTTATCCTACATGGGGCACCCACCATAAGGCACGTTTCAGTGTTGAATTCACTTCGGATTTGCTGATACTTGTGCCTTTTCTAGCTCATTTCCCCTCATTTATGGGCTTTCCTGAACATGTTTTCTGGATCGATAAAATTTTTGGAGTATGGAAGAATTAGATTTCATTATATTCTCTGCTTGATGCTTTGTGCAGCTTACACTTGGCTGACCTTGGCAGGCTCAAAGGACATGCAAATTACTACTCCAGGTTCCATACGCTTCAGAATCCTCCAGGCCAAGGATTTATTCCAGAAGCATTGATACTTTAAGTACTGCTACAAGGAAGAGATAGTATTCCTCATTTCTCTTCTTTTTTTTTTTTTTTTCTCCACAGACGTGCAGCTGGTGGATACTAAGTCCCCCTAGACCTCATCATCAACCCGTAACATAGTGCTGATCCCTGTTGAGCTGCATATGGGTTTAGCAGCCTATAAAATCATGCCAATCAAAGGTACAGAAATTAAATGACAAATGCAGCAACGTGGCTGTGGTGTCTCTGTGCACACCTTTATCACACCATACCCACTGATCCCCACCCAGGGAGCCCAGAGCCTCTTGTCCCCACAGAGGAAGCACCAAGGTCAGGATAGCCATGGTAGTCCTCCTGCTTCTCCCTCCAAACCACACAAAAAATATGGTTAAAAGTGTGAACTGGAAGTACAGCTGCCCTTCTGTGGCTCGATGCTCTGGTGTGGCAGGGATGGGTGGTGTAGTGGCAGCTGGGGTGTGTATGCGGCTCAAAGGGCTGGGAAGGCAGGCGTAGGCACCTCGGCCATACCCATGGCTGGGACCTGATCGCTAACGGGGCATGTGAGAAGGTGGAAAGGCAGCGCTTCTGCCTTTAAAAGTCTCTCGGTGGGACTTTTGAGGACAGCAGCAAGGGAAGATGACAACATTGTGAATTCCTGCAGAAATTCTGGCAACTTATTGTAATGAGGAGTATACAGCTTGCATGTGGAAAGGAGCTTCTGCTCAGCTGTAACACCTCCACTGGAAGCCACAAAGATCATACACATTTCGGCACCCCAGGTCTCTTACTCGGCTAGATGAGAGAAAGAAATTTCCACCGTCTTCAGTGGAAGGACTAGAGAGAAACCAGCACTCACAGCTTGTGATTAACTACCACACTATCTCTTAAACCCTTTTAAAATTCTCTTAAGCCTAATATTACATGTGCAACAAAGAGCATCAGCTTACAAATATTGCTCAGTTGATGCACATGTTGTAGGACTGGTAAGAGGATACAGTGCATCTTTCGCATTTTGGTTACTTTGAACCTATTTCAAATTGTCTGAAAGATACTATTTCCTGAGAGTCTCCCAGTGGCTTACTAGTGCACCACTGTAAGGTCCACAGCGAATTCCAAACAGGGAAAAAAAAATCAGTTATTTTTCTATCAAGATTTCAAAGCTTTAGAGGAACAGAAGTGAGCCCTGAAAGGTGCTAGCATTTGGGAGGGGAATAACTAATCACTTCCAAATTTAAGTATCAAATTTAAGAACCGAGTTACAGTAGGATCCTTCTATTGTCAATGGAGAGAACTAGCATTTTTGGAGGAAATTCAGATGTTAAACTTTCTACAAGGACTGTATCAGAGCTGAACAATGACTATGTTTCTAACTCAGGCATCTGAGGTAGCAGGAATTCCCACTTCCTCAATTCTTGATATCCTGTTTTCATAGAAATGCAATCACATAGCTTCTATCATTTTCTTTTTTTTTTTTTATATTAATTTGCATGAGCTTGGGAAAAGCAGTACAGAAGCACTAGTAACTAGGCTAGCAACCACAGACTATGCTTCTTCTGGATGCACCACAGATCACAGATAAGAAAAAAAAGTCATCCTGTAGCTTATTTCAGAAATGGAAATTATACACTGTGAATATTGCTGTCCCGTAGGAGAATGTGCCAACATTTGAACTTTTGTTTCACACACTCTATTAGCAGCAGGACTGTGATCAGGAAAAAACTTAACAGTAATCCCACCCTCAGAAATCCTCTGGAGAACTTGCTGCTGAGAAACTCCATCCTGAAGTCTGCCAGAAGCTCTAATCAGCTAATATATCAAAGCTCTAGTGTAGCCTGTCTACTCCCCCGATCTCAGCAAGAGATAAAAATAATTCTCATAGGTCAAACTACAAATCTAAGAATAAGCAAGAAAATATGCATTACTACACTCTGCAAGACTGTGAATGGATGATGGTGATCAAGACAATGCTTTGATGCTGAGTCCAATACATTCTTACATATATTTCAAATTCTGTGTTTCTTGAATTTAGCATCGGCACAGTAAGTCAGAGGTGAATGGAGGCATGTTGCTTACTACCACACTTCATGCCAGGCAGACATGCTTAAATTTTTTGCCTTTGTTGGGATTCAAACAGGGTAAACGGTCTGTTAATTTATCATAGACTGAAGTGGTAAACTAGATTTTTAGAGTCAGGAGACATTTCCTCCTCTTTCCATTACAAGGCTTTGAAAGATCACACGGTACCAGCCAAGGAGTCACTAGCAGCATCAGGCTTAAGGAGTGCATGTGACTGTTGCTGTACAGCTTCTCACTGGTTTTACACAGTTTCTCAGATGTGGAGACGGATTATACCCCTAATTACACTTTCATCTTCATAAGTCCATCTGAGTTAACTTTCTGAAAATATCAAGTTATTCAGCTAAGAGCAGAAAAAAACCAAAACAGGGTTGCTCTCTGGGATAACACCTTTCTTTTTAGTGTCTCTTGCAGAACGAATAGTAATTTCAAACCTAAACACCCAAGAGGCAACCAGTTTTCCACTTACTGCAGAGTATATGATCAAGCCCCATTTGCCTGAAGCCATCAGAGTACTGGCAGGCAGCCACTTCTGGAGCATTTGTACCCAACCACTTGCTTGAGGATCCTCTCCCACCATGAGCAAGTAACAGGTAAAAGTTATAGGATGCTCTATACGTTCTTCAGTCTTCTTAGGCACTATAAAAATCCACAGATTTTCAGATAAGTGCAGATTCCCGTCTTTAGGAATGCTGCGAATAATATGGGCTCTAATTTTTTATATTTTTTTTTTTTAACACCAGCTGCAGAATTGCCCTGGCAGGTGTTTTCACCAAGAAAGCAGCATTAGCCCCAGTTGGACTCTGGTACTTTTACACAGTAAAGATGACTTTCCTAAAGAAGTAGCCAGCCCTACAAGTTTCACTGGGGCTACTTTTAGAAAATATTATTGCTCAATTGAGCTAAAGCAACCCTGGAATATCCTGTGTGAGCAAGTGGGACTGTGGGAGGCTATAGGTCAATAACCTTGGATATGTTTTACATAACAGATCAAATAGCTGTAAATTATCCCTGAGGTGGGCAAGATTAAGTCAGATAAAAGCAACGGCTGTGGTCATGCAGAGCTTCAAGACTCTGTTCCAAGTCCAGGCTTTTTGGAAGCCAGTGATTAAACACTGGAAAAAATGTGAAATGTTTCAGATAATTAGAACCATTTATTCAGTGGGAAAGGGCATGAACTGCATTTTCTTAAGGAAAAGCAAATGTAGAAGGACTACTACCAGCTTGGTTGGACTCCAAAAGCACATCTTCCCTATTAAGGTTCGATGATTCCCATGTGGGGTAGTAGACAAAAGGGCTCTTGTTGGTTGTTTGCTATCTACGCTTATTTACCACATATAATGAAGTGTGGCATAAATGAAAACGAAGTGGTACGCTGCAGAAATCTTCTTAGTAGGCATTTGGGTGGTCAAAGTCTCGTGGGAGGCTTGCAGTAAAAGTTAATTCTGGGGCAACCTTTGCTTTGCATAATGAGAGCCTGAACAGCTGGAGGTCTATCTGAAATCTGGATGTAGCACTCCAGCAGCTTGAGGACCATCTGCAGTTACTTTCATTCATGTCTTCCTCTTAATCATCTTAATGATTAGCCAGTATATCATCCAGTGGAAATGCTAAAATACCATAAGCCATAGATTCTGAATTAGCAATTCCTGCATCACATCAGTAATTTATATTTAGTTTATAGCAGCGCTTTTAAAAACATCTTTTTAGAAAGATGTCCAGTTTAGATTAAGATATAATGAGGCAGTCTGTTTAAATAATTTGAAAATTATTCAAATCTCTGTCCAAATATAAATGAAACTGAACATGAACACTTTTTGAGCACTGAGGAATTTAGTCACCATCTTTATGCCCTGTTTCTCTTCCTCTACATGTGCTCATAACTAGAGACAGCTCAGATTAAATCTAGATTTAAACTCTATGTCTGGATCAGAATATCCTGTCTCAAATGGTACAAACCACAGTCCCAGATCCAAACATCCAAGAAAAAAAAATAAATTGGATCCTAACGCAAATCCTGGGAAGCTTGAGGAGTTCTAAACCAGCTCATTGTGAGCCAGCAAGCGTGAGCTCAAACTCGAAGCTGAACTCTGACCCACATTCTGGATTCCTGGGTTATTTGCACAAATCACTCCTTATAAAGTAAATTTTTATCACATTTGGTTTGGAAAGGAGCATGCAGAACCCAAAACGCAGCAGCCCCAGAGTGAGCACCAGGCGTAACTGGCCCTGCAGGACACGCAACCACTCAAAGCCCAGCTATGGGAGGAGGCAGCGTGGTCAGGCTCCCACCCCAGGAGCCTGCGGGTACTCCCCTGCCAGCCTGCCTGCCCCAGGGCTGAAATGTAGCCTGGCCTTAGAGGCGGGACACTGCAGGCAGACCCGGCCACCCACCTCCAAATCCAGGCTCCCCCAAATCGGTCTCCTGGGTGTCAGCCCCTGAGGTAGGCCGGATGGCTTCAGGCTGGCTCCCAGGGCTCTGGGCTGTTCTCCCACCTCGCTTAGCATTGAATGGTCTTACCTAACCTACCTTCGGTGCCAAGCAGTTGTCCACAACCTGTTTCCATCTCCACTGACATTGCCACGGGCATACTTGCCTTATGAAAAGAAATCCACCATTCAGATGCTGCCTTTTTCCCCCAGAGCTAAAATACCTCTCTCTCTCATCTATCTGAAAAGGTAACTAACCGCGGAACAACCATAATTTTTAAATGGTTCAATAAAGATTTCAGCTCAAGGAACAGCAATCTGCAAGGAATTGGGTATGATATAGGTTGCATCAGTATGCTGATGGAAAATAATTAAGAATATATTACATATACCATTTATATACATGTACCATTAAACTAATGGTGCACCTTCAAAACCGTGCAAACACAAGAGTGGTATATAGCGCTCAAATAACTAGGCGAACAGCAGAGGTATTTATTTGAGAAGAAAGTCAAGCTACCTCTATAGCCAGAGAGCAAATGTGGAAGTATTCTCGTATGCTTCAATTCTGGATCTAACTTCTGACTCGACAGTTGTCGATGAAAAGTTTGAGGGCGAAAAAGGAATTTTGCCACACCAAAAATTTTCAGTTCTCAAAAACATTGTGCTGTTTCAAAACCTATTCAGAAATCATTTATTTGGAAAAAAAAAGTTGAAAACGTTTAAATAATGGTAAAGCTATTTTCTTTCAGTAGGCTTTGCTACAACTTCCCTACTAATTCTCCCTCAACTTCAGCAACCCATTGATATACTCACAGCAAGCGCCGTCTCTCTCTCTTGCAAGTTCAGCTCATTACCAGTCCTTATCAATTGACCAAGATCATTTCTTTGAGGGTTCAGTCCTGCAAATTACTGATATTCTGGCCTTAGTCTACAAAGCACTTGGGCAGACATTTGGCTTTAGTGAAACTGCTGATGGAGTTAGAGTTAAGACTTGAGTACTGTTTTGGATCAGGGCCAGGGCAGGTTTTTCTTTGCGGGATTAAGTCCTAAATCTCCCTCCAGAAGTGATTCAGTTCCAGTTCTTTACCCATTGTTTTTTTTTCCTCTGCATTTCTTCATTTGCTTTTATCTTTTGGATGAAAATCAAGGCCTAAGGCCTGATTCACTCATATATTGTTGCTCTTTTACATGAGCATAATAACTTCAATGAAGTGTCTTAAATCAAATCTGGGAAAATGATTATCTGGGTGAATGGATGTGTTCATGCACTGCTGGTTTCAGACAGCTGGTCACTAGGAAAAAAAGTCTTTCCCATTGTAGATCCTGCTGTACAGTTGCATAAAACTATACCAAAGTGTAATTTTTCTCCTCTTTGTGATGAAAGATAAAAAAAGCACAAATTCTTTGGCAACCAGATAAGCACAGGCTTTTCCTGACAACAACCATAAACCAAGAGGGCTTAAACAAAAAAGAGGGCAAAGGAATTAAAATCCATTAATATATTCCAATAAGCTTTACAGGCCTGCATGATTATGGAAGATAATAAAATTTTAGATGTAACAAGTCTTTCAAAAAAATAAATTCAATATTTCTGGCAAAAGTCACTGGGGTCGAAATCTGTGGTACACTAGGAAATACATTCTCATTCAAGTGTGAGGTGTTGGAAAATTCTGTTTTCCTTTACTCTAGTTGAATTCAAAACATATCAAAGTCAGCCCTTCACATTACTCTAGACTTCAACTCCCATGCAATTTTACCATGTTTTCTCAGTTTGAAATGATTTGACAAAGTTTTCTGAGTAATATCTTATAATTCCCACAGGCCTCTATGCTTGACACCATCTTATTCCACATGGATGGGCAAAATCTGCTCTTACCCTGCCTCCTCAAAAGGATGCAGAACAAGAGGAGCAATCTCTTGACTTCCATGGAGTTTCTGTCCATAGCTCTGACAGTAGCTCAGTCTGAACTTCACCATGTGAGTCGATTTGCAACTCACAGCAATTTTTGCAGTTAAATGGAGCAGTAGAAAGTAATTACATCTCATTGCAAAGCTGGTCAAAGCTCGACTCAGACAGGCTGTGTAATAGAAAAACTACATAAGAAGCAAAGCAAATCCTTTCAGAGTCAATCATGATTTAGGGAAAGTGCATCATCTGGCAAAACCTCCATTCTTTATTTATCGGCCGAAATACATCTTGCCTAATATAGTAAACAACACAACCAGCTCAAGTTAACTTTAAGACAAATGATCTTAAGCAGATTGTTCCCACTTTCATCTCAATAGCAGTGCTAGAATTTAAAATATTTGGTATTTTTAGTATAAATACAAATTGCTTCTAATATAGTAAATAATTCATTAATCCTGTTTTGCTTTAATATGTTGGCACTTAGTTGCTCTTTTTTCAAAGGATTATTACTTGACTCTTCTACAGAAAAAGGTGGTTATTGTGCAAGTGTATCTAGACACACATTTCTGTGAGGAAAGAATGCTTCCAGCTAAAGTCAATATAATTAAGGACTTTCACACATGATCCCGCAAACAAAATCCGCTTTGACAGAAGTTAATGGTAGTATGCATGTTTATTCTTTATTGTAAATATTAATATACTCTTGTGCATATTGTTCCTTCAGGGTGTGTTTTAACAAAAATATGTGCAATGGCATAACCCTCAGCAGGAAAAGCAAGCTGAGCTGGCCACAGAATAGGTCTATCTTAAGAGTTAGTGAAATAGCTTGAGAGCATCTCATTGCAGATCAGTGCTATCCTGAATAATTCAGTCGGTTCCACTGTCAGCACAAGTCCCTGACTTTTGGACCAAGGGGACTACAGCCTGAATGCAGAGAAGCTGCTCATCAGCCACATTTATACTCGTTTGCCAAGATATTAGAAGATACACTTCGTGTTGCTGCCAGATGGCTCCCAGCTGCCTTTTGGTGGAAGTGAGGCAGTCTGTGACCGCTGGTGTATGCTGGGGTCTTGCCTTGACTTGCGTCAAAATACATCTGGACATGCACTCAGCCTGCAAGCCCAAAAACTGTTCCCATGTTCTGGAGTCTGGATGTAGCCTAATTTAAGCAGAAAGTAAAGAATGGATCCAAAAAGGTATTTAGAAGTCTGAATTTCTATTCGTGTTCTTTTAAGAACTATAATTAAGTATCTGATTGTCTTCATGTCCCTCCCTATGGGTAAATGTTACAGAACGTTGCTGTGGCACCTTTACCAGGTGCAACTCCTACAAAGAAAGCTGCTGCCTTTCATAGCAGTTGCAGTTCCCAAATTGATTTAAATTGTCTCTCTGTTTAGAAGGTACTGTATTATTACAGTCTTTTCTGTAGAGATTGAGATCAAATATGTATTTTGTGTGCTGTTTAAACACATTATATACCAGAAAAAAATGCAAAAAGAACTCTTACAATATGAAATGCCAGAATTAATCTATCCAAAAGCCCTCCTAATTCACCTTCACTGGGTGTATACTCAGTGATACATTTCTTAATTATATGACGCAAACCATTATTTTCCCCTTGGAACCCAGCCTTTTCCACCAAGCCTTGCCCTGAAGGACTTTGCCATTGTTGTAGATAATCCACCTAAGCAGCTCATTCCACCCAACAACATGTTCCCAAAGCCATTAAGACTAATTAATGCTATAAGTAACCAGTAAAACATGCCTAGTGGCAAAGATCACTGCTTCAGGACTAACTTCCATAGTAGTCCCTGCAAAAGTGAGCTCTGAACAATGGGCACCACTAAGGAGCAGAGCAGCTGCAAAATTCCTAAATCAAGGTCAAAATTCAGCCCCTCCATCTTCAAAACCAGACTGCCTGCATGCTCACACACCTCCCCTTTCCCAGCTGGGCTGGGACAGCACAGTGGGACCCTCTCCCTTATTTCTGCCTCTTTTATAAGCTGCACGAGAGATAGCGGGGGTCAGTGACAACCGCTTTCCCCACCATGTTTGTTTGCACGAGACTTGTAGCTCACGCAGGGAAAAATCTCCACACAGCAAGAACTCCTAGACCTGCACAAGAATCCCATAGTGAGAAAAAAACCATACGCTCATGTTTGCACTCACCAATATGAAGTAAAGTTAGAAACCCGATGAGCTATGAAGCCGCAGAACTAAAAGTGCTACAAGCTTTTGACACTTGCCTTCAGAGAAGCAATTTTCAGTACATTTCTGCAGTCTGTCCAAACCTGGATAGGCAAGGAAAATAGCTTTATGCTGTTTCACTTAAGGTAGAAATGAGCATAAGATCCAATGGAGAAGGGACATTGCCCATGTCCTGCTGCAAGACTGCTGGAGCACGCACCCACCCACTGTTGGCCTTTTGGAACACAGCTCTTGTCAGATAATAATCCACATACAGCCCTTGGCCAAGCCTTAACCTTTCAGAAACTTCAAAAATTTCCTTAAAAAGTTGAAATTTTTCATAGAGGAAAATAATGAAGTTGATTAATTTTTGTTACTGAAGTTGAACTTACTTAGTAAAAGTTAAAACAAGAAATACTGGAGAGCTAATTTATATCACTGAATAAAATCGCTTTCCATTCTTTTCCCCTTTGGCATGATGTAATTTTAGAGAAAGATTATAGCCATGTATTTATCACCAATTTTTCTTTAATCTCAGTAAATATTTCAAGCTTCAACATGCATAAAATCTATTTTTGCAATAGTGTTAAAAATACTTTAAAAATATGTATTTACATTCAGTCACTGAAAGAGTCTCACCATTATTCAGAGGGCTGAA
>RSEF01000001.1:76710566-76722443 GCA_003993805.1 Himantopus leucocephalus | reverse complement strand
GGGGGGGGCGCGGAGCTGTGCGCGCCCGCGGGGCTTCTCCTCCGCGGGTGCGGGGAGAAAGGAAGGAGGGAGGGGGGGAGGGTGCGGGGAGGAGCGCGAGTGGGAAGATGCGGCGTGGGGGACGCGGTGCCCGCTGCGCGCAGGGCCGCGGGCGCGGAGCCGGACGTACCGGGGAGCGGCGGTGCCCGCAGCCGCGGGAGCTGCCCGGCGCCGGGCGGGCGGCACCTGCCGGGACTTGGCCGGGGAAGCGGAGCCTACCCGAAGTTACGGGGCAGGCGGTGATGAATCGGTGTCTGTACAGAAATGTAAAATATACCCGCCGGCGAGGGGCGGGCGGGGGTGCGGAGCCGGGTCTCGCCGCTGGGCGGGCGCGCAGCCCCGCGGTACCGGGTGAGGCACCGGCAGCTCTCGTGGGAGGGGAATAGCGGTGTCCCCCTCTCAGCCACCCCCCTAGGTGATACAGCTCCTGGGACGCTTTGCGTTTTCAACTGTTCGTGCAAAGCGAGCGTGGTCTGGTGTGTACTCTTAGGCAAAATTAATCAGGAGCGTAAAGACGTCAGAGATGAATTGGGACCTTTTGCTGCGTAAGGTGTCTTTACTCTTTCTTTCTTTTTTTTTTTTTTTTTTANATAGGCAAAAGCCTCGGGCGCGTATTTGGAGAAACATATTTGAAACGCGTTTTGCTGTAGAGCGGGTAGTATTATCACAGAGCTTCCTCTGTCACTGTTAGAATTTATGGCTAAAGTGGATACTTTAGCAGGACAGCAAACCTTCTTAACAGGTTGCATTCACAAGTAAAGTTCTACCCGGTTTTAAAGGGAGACTGAATTTTTGATGTTTTAGTCAGGGCTGAGGATCACCATCATTGGCACCGTTGCTGTTTCTTCACCCGAGATCTTAAAGCATTCTACAGTGACAGATGCTGTTACATTTTTTTACTGTCCAGGTTAGAGAAATCAAGGAGATGAAGTGTTAGGTGACTCGCTCAAGGTCATGCAGCAAAGCTGGCAATATAGATAATTCCCATGTGGCCTGTTAAAAGTGTATTACCAGAAATTCTGGCATCCTTTTTCTAACCCCACGCTTTGCTGAATGTTTATGTATGAGCTGAGGCAGCTTAAACAAGGAGCACTAGAGAACCTCTGGGTACGGTTTTGTTTAGCAGAATGAGCAAGGTACCAGCGCTTGGAGGTTTTTAGGCAACTGCAGCTGAGTAATTGAAACATTTTTGGAACTGGAGGGCTTGAGGAAAAATCAGCTATCTGCAGGCACTATTAGTGAGTGCTCGTGGCTTTTAAATACATTCTACAAAAACTAATTCATTGGAGTTGAGGCAAATACAGTAAATATAAGCAATTGCAGCTGAAAGAGAAAGAATAAGGAACCTTATGAGGCAGGTACTTTGGGTTCTTAAGTACCTTTTGCAGTATTAAAGTGCCAGTGTGAAACAAGCAGCAAGAGCTAGAAAGCTGAAGGTGGGTTTTGCACAGACTGTGCCAAATGTGTCAGTGGTGTTACTGCAATGTTTAAAGAGGGAACATAGCATCAATTATCATGACTATTTAAAAAAGAAAAAAGGAGGGGTTGAGGGAGAGCCTGGCTCCTTGCAGCTCCATCCTCGTGGTATTCTTCCCCAGGCTCTGCATTGACGTCACAATGACACGGTGAAGCCGAAGACAGGAGCTGGGAACGATTATTCTGCTTCACTTTTGATAATCAAGTGAATTTGTCACCACTCCGTTCCTTCCAGCATGGCTAAGAGCGCAGAAGTGAAGCTGGCGATCTTTGGTCGAGCTGGCGTAGGCAAGTCAGGTATGTCCGATTTTTTTTCTTCTGTCATCAGGTAACTTTTTGCTCCCTCTGTGTAGACAAACTCTTTGTACAAAAGGACAGTTGTGACCTTATTCTTGTCAGGGAGGTCAGGATCAGGCCAGGAGTTCTCTCTTCCTTGCTTTCCATACTATTTTCTCCAGGTTCTCCAGAATAAAAGTACTTCTATCGCTTTAAAAAAAACAAACAAACAAACAAACAACAGCAAAATAAAATTCCCACCTCAACTCAATCCCACTTC
Source organism: Himantopus leucocephalus (assembly GCA_003993805.1). NCBI lineage: Eukaryota > Metazoa > Chordata > Aves > Charadriiformes > Recurvirostridae > Himantopus > Himantopus leucocephalus. Next base: position 76,720,372 of record RSEF01000001.1, on the reverse strand, counting down.
TCGTGAAGTGAGTGGTAAGAATCCTCTTTTCCATTGGAACAGAATTAGTAATGTTTAATTTGTCTCTTCATAGCTTGTGCTAGATGAAGGTATTTATATTATGTTCCCTATCCCCTAAGATCAGACCCTCTGTTAAATATTAGATGACTTCTGTAATAGCTGTAATTCTGGTTGATTTCAGTGGGAAATTTTAGACTCAGCAACTCAAAGAATTTTTATTTTCAGTGCTCTCTTGGATTTACATATTTAGCAGGAAACCAAGAAAATATGATGTGTAAAGTTTGCATTTGGAGAGATCTTTTGAGAAATAAACATAGTCTGCTGAGTTCATATGGTAGAAACACAAGGGGGAGGCATAAATGTTAAAAATCCGTTTCTACAGGCAGCCTTTCCTTTGGTGAGACAAGGAGCGTAACGCGAGGGTTGCGAGCTCTCTTGGGTAGTTTGATGGTGTTGCATTAACTTGACAGCTCCAGAGCCACTCTAACATTTCCTTGCACCACAGGGATGAGGAAATGAGGAGACTGAGTCTCATCATGTTCCTGTGCCAGTTTGGGAATTGTAGGATACTGTTTATTTTAGAGAAAACTAAGGAGGTAGGATGTACTGGTAAGAGCATTAGGCTAGATGCTCAGCTGCTGTCAACCAGCTCCGGCTCCCCAAAGTAACTTTTCTATTAGAAGTGCCAAGGTTCTGGCCCATAAATGTGTTATAGTTCTGCTAACTTCAAAACGGGTTGTTTATAAAAGCACATTTACCCAGAAGGTATTTTACCGGAACATTATCAGTAAAGTAGCTCTGTCAGCCTTCAGGAAAAAAGGCGTATGTGAGACAGAGGTTGTTAGAGATTATACAAAGACAATGCGGATTAAATTCTACCTTTTTGAATAAAATACCTGAGGGAATGTTGATAATATGCTGGGATAAGTTTAAACTGTTCCTTCTTGCCTGCTGCGCCCAGCCCACCCCTCTTTTGTATTTGTATTTCACTGCCCTGTCCAAGTTTTGCGAGTAACTTCAGTGGTTCTCCTTTTGGTTTGTCTTATATTTGGTTGACCGTTTCTGTGGTTGTCCAGTCTTTTGGATGGATTCAAAATAATGCAAGAGGAAGTATTTGCAGGAAAACTGAAACACTAAAAGACTCCCCCCACCCTGATATTCCTAATCATTTAAGAGCTTATATTTAAAAAATACAAAACTACCAGTTAAGTGCTCAGTTATAAAGCGTCACCAGCATAGGACCAACAAGAGCCTTTTTTACCTGTTGTATCCTCTTTGTAGACTTCACTATACTAGGATTTTAGGGTAAAAATGTTTTCCTGTAGTCCTAGAACTGGGTGGGAGATAATTTTTAAGGAAAAGACAATACAAACATCCTAGTCCTTCAGAGTTCTCCTCTCTGGTTTTTTTTACCCTTTGAGATGCAAAGAAATATTACATAAAATATGACTAAGGTCCCCTCTTTTTTATTGTGACCACGCACGTGAATCTGTGTGGAAATGAAGGCACAAATAAGTGGGCAACACAAGGTGCATTTAAGGGGGTGGAGAGACTACAGAGTGCTATCAGCCACCTCGACAGAGCAGCGACTGTGCCTCCCAGAATCTCCAGCTTGCTTATGAAAACCCCTCTTGTACGTTCCCATAAAAGGACCTCGATTCAACAGCTTGGCCGACTCCAGAGAAATAAGTGTATGTGTGTGTGGGGGGGTGGGGGGCTGTCTGAAAATACGTATTTGCCTGTAGCCAACAGTAGAACAGTGGGAGCTGTGGAAGTGCTGTTACACCTTTGCTAAAAGCAGAGCTGGGCACAAAGTAGTCTTCAGATAGCTGGGTTTGGCGGGTAAGTACTCCGCTCGATTAGTGTTGATAGTGTCTTTTTTTTTTAGCATAGCCATGTAATTCCTTATCCCTGTGACCAGTTTGCAATACGTTGTTGAGACAGGATCCTGTGGCCATCGGTAGGCTTGGCCAGACAGCTGAAAGATAAGCCAGACTCTAGAAGCAAGAATGCAAGGCAGAACACTGGAGCATGCTAGATACGTGTGATGAAAAGGAGAAGTTGGGTGATAAATAAGGCCACTGTAATTGCCAGAAAGTCATGCCAAAATATGGTCACTGGCTTGCTTTCTTGGCTCATCTTCATTTGCTGAGGAAGATCCAGGCATTAGGTTCTTAATCTGTAAGTGGCTTCATCACTTGACAGCATCTGTGAAGTTACAGACACATATTGTAATATCCTGGAGAGACTCCTCTTCCAGTTCCTGACAAGAACTTTGGATCAGTGAGTCAAAGCAGCTATGAAGAAAGAAGTGTTGTGCTGCAGGACATGTGGAGAATTAAAGCTGTCCCTCACGCACCATGAAAGTCAATAGAACTGTTACCATTACTGAGAACTGAGGAACATCTTAATCTTGCCGTTAATGCTAGACAGCTGTTTAATGGTGTGCAAGATTCCTTGTTCTACTAAGTAGTCCCTTCCGACTAATCCAAGGCTCTCCCAAATGTGAGGTGGGAAACCAGAACACTGTTCACAAATCAGAATAGTGATAGCATCTCAAAAGAGACTTAAAGCCAGGGAAAACAAAACTTTTCTCCACTTTCTTGCTGCTTGTCACGTTTCCATGGTTCAAAGGTTTAAAAAACAAACAAGGGGGAATAGCAAGTCTGAGCGTCGGCTTTCTACTGTTCTCCTTCCTTGCCCTGTCTCCTCCCTGCCTGCTGGAGAAGGCCAGCAGAATTGCTCATCAAATCACCTGTCCTGTATTATTTTTTTTTAACTTAATGTAGACCTAAACTTTTCAAACAGAAAAGGAGGAGCAAACAAACTCAGAAGGGGGCATATAAGAGTGCTCTATTAAAACAATTCAGAATTACACTTAGTAAACCACTGATCAACTCAGCTTTCTCCTGGGCAAGCTCACCAGGTACGAGCATCCCAACCTGCTTTTGTACTGAGGACTGGACGCTCCTCCATTCAGCCAGTTCCTATTGTATAAAAGTTGCATAAACATTGGTTTAAACTAGGTGAAAAAAAGCAGATGAGAAGCTCTGACTGAGCCAAGGAGCACTTTGCTGCTGCTTCACTCGGGAAGAAGAGGAGACGCTCTGTGGGTGGGAAGGGACATTGCTAAGCCCTGCTATAGATAACAGGGCTGCACCTCCTAATTTGGGCTAGAGTCAAGCGGCACTGAGGGGGAGAGAGGGCTTTTAAAGTCTTTTTCTGTATGTCCAAGAGGAGCTTGGAAGGAGCGGAGAATTAAAATTGAAGTGAATTACTTAAACATTGCTGTTTAAATTGTTCTTCTGCTGAATCCTACAGCTTCATTCCTATGGTAACAAAAGTTAGAATTTCCTAAATAGCTCCTTTTAAAAATACAGTAGTAACAATTAATAAAGACTTAAAGGCCTTGTTCTTCCATGTCATCACAAGGTACAGTACGTGCCCAGAAAGCTAAAGAGAAGTGAAAATGTATGAACCAGGAGGAGAAAAGAAGGGCACGTACTGGATAGCACTGCATGGCTGATGCTTTTCCAACTCATAACTCAGTTGACTATGAATGCTCAAAATACCTCTGCTTAGGAGCCTTTATATTTTGGCCAAAAGAGAGAGAATGTCCAGCTGCAGCATGTGCTATCCAACTTGCCTTTTGCTGGGTGCGTGTGTCAGGCTGAATACTCCAAGTTTTTGCATTAGCATGTGTGGTGTGCCCAGCCCTGGGGCAGATGCAGTTCTCATCTGTCTGGACAGGCTGTGCAGCTGCAGTTGTGGTACATGACATAGAATTACGTGTTTCTTATGGTGCTTAAGCAAGAGGGAAGATGCTAAAGCTCCCATAGGCTCCCCCAGTAAATACGTGTCTGCTTCTAGGGAGCTATGCAAATAATTTTCTTATGCAATCAGGCGTATGAGACACGGGACTGTTGTCACCTTTTGATCCAGCAATCTCAGATGCTTGCGTTTGGGCAAGAGGGTGATCGATAAAGTGGCATCAGTAAATATCCTGCAAAGAGCCTGTCCCATCACAGAAACAAAGATCTCGCCAACCTCAGTGATTCTGGTGTCACAATTGGAAAGTCCTGAGGAGACATAGATTTGTATCTGTTGGCTTACGTTACTTTCCCCGTCTAACCCAGGATGGGGGGAACATATTTGGGAGAAAAATATCTGGATTTTAAAGTTCTTACAGAAGAAATTCAAGCAACAGTCAAGCCAGAGAGGCCGACAACAAATCTGTGTTTTGTTTTCATTATTTGGGGATATGTCTGAAATACACTACCAGGGATCACTTCCCAATTGCAAGGTCTGGGAGTGCGGGGAATAGAACTGACTTCAGCAGCACCACCCCCCTGCTTCAAAAAAACGCACAGGTTACTGGGAAAGAAGCCCATTTCAAAGTGATTTTCTATTTCACAAATCCCTGCTCATATGCTTTCCCCCAGTAGTTTCATTTCAGGGACTTTTGGGGAGGAAACATGAGTTATTAAGGAGTGATTAGTCATCAGGCTCACAGCTCTGCTAGTAAGGCTGGGAAAGCTACCACAAAAGCTTCAAAGTCCATGCTATACCAACTCATGTATCTAGGGAGGATTACTGTAATAAGGTGCCTCTGAAATCCAGAAATGTGGGTGGAAGGAGCCTGTGGATTTTCTGTTGGTTTTTTTTTTTTTTTTTTTTTTTACACTGGTGGAGTAGAGCAGTTGCTTTTTTTCCCTTTGTTCTTAAGAACGGCAATAACAACCAGATGCTTAAGCAATTACTCAGTGATCAAGTTTAACACCCCCCATATTAATTGTCCTCTTTAAACAATTCCACTTTTTGTATCCTCTGGTTTTACACTTTTCAGCTAGGTACAGGTTCACTGAAGGTACTGTGCATGTATGTGTATAGGTACTAGTAGAAGCCTAACAGTAATTCGGTCACTCTGGGTGAGGTTTTGTGATGATTTCTCCCCCAGAAAGCATGCAGATATGTCCCTCTGGAGCAGGTAATATTGCAAGTGACCAGTTGCATTAACATGACCTTTCCACACTCTTGCCCAGTGGATGACGTTGATGCCTATATGCAGGGTGAGCCCTCGGTTCATGGATCCGTGAAATAAGTTGCTGTCACCCATGAGCGTGTGGCCCTGAGGGCTGACAAGGAGAGGGGCTGCTGTTGCGGTGGCCCCAACATGTGCAGTTCTGGGGTCGGGCAGGGTGTACGTTAACCAAGTGCAGGGCCCTACTGGGATCAGCAGTACCTGTGGGCACCCCCAGCATGCCACTTGGAAAAGCCCCGCTGGCATTACCACACAGATACAAGCTTTTAGTCAGCAGCTGCGCGACAACCAGTCTTTCTTGGACTTTCTCAAAACTGCATTTGTTGATTCCTGTTGCGCTACCTGGGACAGACACAGAAGCATTTGCCCCGAGTAGCAAGGTGGCCTCCTTGTATGTGTTACCTCCTCCCTTTCTTCTGCTTATTTGCCTGTCCATGGTTCACCACAGCCTTGCCCTTGGTGTAGAAACCATTCATGCTCTGCTCAACATTTGCTCTTCCTTCTGGCTAACCATGAAATAATAAAATGCAGAATTTCTCTAACCAAACGCCAACATTGCTCATTCAAGCATAGCTGCCTTCCCTGTTCCATCTCATTTAACTACATCTGACATCAACTCTACCTGCGTCCCCTCTGAGCAGCTGGTGGCAGCTGTTAGAGCTAAGACTAGTCCTGCTGTTCTTTGTTTCTGTTTAGGTTGGGCTAAATATAGCCTGCTGTTTGATTACCGGGGAAGGAATGCCAGGATTCAAGATTTATGTGCGCAGCACAGCTTTTTCTCTAGGCCCGCTCCCAGCCACCCCCTGCAGCAGTTGCCTTGATAAGATAGCCATCCTGGCCACTTCTGTCTCCTGTAGTCATTGCGAAAGACAACTGAAAAGCTTCTTGGTGGAATCCCAGGAATCCTTCGCCTGCTTACTGTGAAGCCTTGCAGTGTTTCAGCCAATCTGCGGTTCCCCACAGGGTCACTGAATGCACTGGTATCTCCCAGGCTGCTGACCCTAATGGTTCCTTTCAGAAATGCTAAGATTTTTATTCTTCCACAAACTTGTTCTTTACCTCACTGATATCTGGGGTCCCTGCCTACGCCTTTCCTTGCATACACTTTTCTGCTTCGTTTCTCCTCAGCTGTCACCCTTCCCTCTCCCCTTGCCAGTTCTAGTACATGTTCCCTAAAGTCTGCGTATGGTGGAATCACTTCTGCTTTGTACTTTACATGAAAACTTCGTATTTGCAGTTGTCTTTTCAGCCTCCTCACTTCGTGCTTCCTCCCGTCTGTGTTTCTCATCTCCAGCTCCTTCGTTACTCTTTGCCCACACTGTCAGTGCATCGTTAAAGGCTCAGTGCACAAGATCCAGTTGAGCTGACCTGGCAGCAATGATGTGATGTGGCAAAGAACGGCCACTTTGAAGTGGTTCCTACTGTCCTGGAAACCATTCCCTGGCTTGGAGTTTGAGGATGCTCCAAGCTTTGACTGCTCCAGACAGTCGTTGTGGGAAGCCAGCTTCACACAGGTTAAAAAAGGAAGCGGTGTATATCTTTATATAGCTAGCCTCAGCCATAGAAGTAGGTAAATTCACCTATTTTGGCTTCGTAGCAGAGCAGGAGAAACAAGTGATGTCTGTATTCCCCAAGCAAACTTTCTTTTTCTGCGTTTATCTTTGTGCCACCCTTACGCCTTTTACATTTACAGCACCCAAAAATAAATATGTAAGTATATGAAAAACTAACACCGCCTTGAAGTAGGAGGATGAACAAAATGCTTTAGGCTTCAGCTGAGCTGTGGTTACAGGGCTGTCATTAGCTGCTGTTGACTGAAGGTGTTTGTACCCTCTGACCGCACGCCTGGGAGGCACTCCCAGCACTGGCGAGCAGGAGAGCGGAGTAGGCAAGGAAACTATGGCATCCTCATCCATTTGCCACTTTTATTCCAAGTCTGTGTTTGCTCGGCATTACTGACAGTCTGTTATTATACCCACTGCTGCAGAGGTAGAGTTACAGCTCTGGGAGAAGGCACCCCTCAGCTTTCCTTCCCTTTCTACGTATGGTTTGTGGGGCACTGCCACCAACGCTCCCCTTTGCTGCTCTGCTGGTTGTGGGACTCCCACCTCACCAGCTCTCCACCTGCCCTGCTGTTTGAACTCGCATTTCTTTCCATTCGCCTCAGAGGAAACCAGCTCCTCCGCTTTCATCGACTCCTACCTCTGCCCGGAGTCAGAAAAATAACTGAGAAGGGGGGGTTGCATCTGCTTCTATCGCCTTTTCATAATTCTGAATGGGGAAAGTACTTTTTATGATTGTTTCCCACCAGGTAGAGCATTCACGCTGCTGGAGTTAGTCTGCAGCTGTTACAGTTTCTAACAGATTTGCCATGTAGGTGTTGGGAAATGCCATATATTATGGTAGTGACGCTGTAGATAACTCATATTCTATGCATACGGTATGAAAAGATGAATGGCAAGAAAAGCATGAAGCCCTGGGGAAGGAAGTAGTAGATATATTAAACATATGTGCAGCTTTAAAATGCCATAGAAATTGGCTGGAGTCTCCAGCTGCCTTTCCAGAAATGTTAGACAGTAGTCTGCGCATGGGAAAATGAGGGAGTATGTTGAAAACATCAAGCCTGGGTTTGAAAGCACATGAAGCTCCTGACGTTCACAGGTTGTTTTGCTGCTGCCGCGCAGGGGTTGGCAGGGAGGAAGCTGCAGACAAGCAAGAGCAGAGGCCTGGGGCAGCCACGCATTACCGTCTGGGAACTGTTTAGATAAGGGGCTTGAAAAGTTTTCAAGCTGGAAGGATGCAACTGGAGAGTGCACAGGATATACTCTCCCAGGGAGGGAATTTCTTTAGCACTTGAACAGCACTCCAGCTTTCCAAAGGGCTGTGGGAACAAGGGCCACCGCCATGACCCTCCTGCAAGGCACGCCACTGTGACTATCCTCAAGCGGCCAATATGGAAGCTGAGGCGAAGCAAGGAGGAGCCTGATAGTCTCGAGTCACCAAGGGAATTGTGACTCAGGCATTGCCAAAGCTTCTTTCCATGATTTCTCCTCTGGGCCAGGGCTGCCGAGATCCAGGCTGCAGCTGGCTGCCAGGCAGGCAGTAGTTACCCAGCATCTGAGCCCCAACCCTTACAGGCCCTGCAGGACTATGGTTCCTCCAATGCCATTAATTATTGACAGCAAAATAAAGCATTGAAATAACATTTATTTTCATTAAAAACCTATTTGGCAATCCTGTCTTTCACTACTTATCCAGTGGGGCTTAATTTCACGGGACCACAAGCATAAAAGGAGCTTGTCTTTACCTTCTTTCTCCCCTTCATGCGGCTATATTTGCCATCCAGCTCTCAGTATAACTATAATATAATCTATCATAAAGTTGCACAACCCTGCTCTAGAGGGCTGCTTTTGTCAGTGGCTTATTTCTTCGCCTGCCATGGGAAACAAAAGTCCCGCTCCCCACAACGGTGGAAGCCAGTTACACAAAGCTGTCGACTGTGATCTTTTCCTGACCTACCCAGCAACTGGCCTGTGCCCTTGAGGAGCTTTACAAGTGAGAACTTCAAGTTTGACATTCGGAGCAGGAAAGTGCAAGAAAGAATATAGAAGCCAAAAAAACGGCGTGGGCTATTTATTTCTTCACTGGAATAGGGCTGCAGAATAAATAGAAATATATTGGAGAGTCACCACAGAAGAATGCTGTATTAGACCCATGGGGAGCAGAAATAACAACACAAACAAAAAAAAAACCCCAAGCCCCACACTCGGCAAAATGGGAGGCATGGGAGTATGAGTGCCAAAACAAAGACCTTGTGTTAACCAGCGTCAGTGGCAGAATCTGAGACGCCAAGCACTACTGCTTAACCCAACTGGATGCTTGTGGTTACATACGCTGGAGCTGGTTCTGCTCTAGGCTGAATTCCAACATGAAATAATTTAATAGTGATCCACAGCAGGAGTTTGTCCCATGAGTCCGTGTCTGCTAGATCTATTGCCAGGCAAACAAAGTTTCAGGAAATTTATCTCCAATTAAGCAAACTTGGCCTTTGTCTACATGGAGCATGGTAGGTCACAGGAGATTTTCAAAGAGGACGGGACAGAAATATCAGCATCCTTATTTATGTATTTGTTTAGAAAGGTGTTCTTCAGTGACAGGTGGTCTTTTCCCTGTTCTGGTAGTGGGTGCTTGCTTACCCCAGCTGAGGCTCTGGCCAAACGAGCTTCTTTACAAAGCCGGGAGCATGAAGTGGGCTGCCCACCTCCCACTGCTGGGCCCACACAACCACCTTTCCCCTTGCTACAAGAGGGAGTTGAGAGATTCGCCTTGTTTCCTGACCACACTCAACAAATTCACTGAAGCAAGAGGATCGAGAGCGATTGTAATTCATATCCTAGCAAGTGCAACTGCAGATGTGGCCCTTAAATCCACTCCTTCTGTTTATTTATGTTTACCTCGCTGATCAAATTACCAGAACAGGGAGCACAGCGTTTTTTCCCCCCATATTTTCCATTATCCCACACGTATTTTCCCATAAAGATGCACAGTCCTGAAAGAACACCACCTGCCTCTGAAGAGCTGTAGGCAGAAAGGTTGAAGACAACAAAAAACAACTTTAAAATACAGTAAACCTGGATAATTATCAAATATGCTTATCCTGTGGCCTATTGATGACTTTGTGACTAAAGAAATAGACTTGGGCATAAACCTGTGAATAATCCAGATGGAGGCTAGTGAATAGATTGTCCATAAATGGAAAAAAAAA
>RSEF01000001.1:76634955-76710466 GCA_003993805.1 Himantopus leucocephalus | reverse complement strand
CTCCCACTCTGGAGACATTCAAAACCCGCCTGGATGCCGTCCTTTGCAACCTGCTGTGGGTGACCCTGCTCTGATAGGGGAGTTGGACTAGATGATCTCCAGAGGTCCTTTCCAACCGTGACCATTCTGTGATTCTGTGAAGCTTAGAGCACNTGCTCTGGCAAGGGGGTTGGACTAGATGATCTCCAGAGGTCCCTTCCAACCCTGACCATTCTGTGATTCTGTGAAGCTTAGAGCATCGAGTGACATTCTCTAGTTTCCTGTTGGATTGCAGGCTTTCTGAAGAGCAAGGCCAGTGTACCAGTATGAGTGGTGATACATGACCCAAGAGATCCAAGTTTTCTTCCTGTAAACAAAGTACCTGGACCGCTGGCTATCAGCTATTCAAAAAAAAAAAATAAAAAAGAAAACCCAACCAAAACCAAACCCACACACCAAAACCAAAAACCAAACCAAAAACCCCCAAAACAAAACCCAAACCCCACACTCAAAAAACCCCCACAAAAACAGGCTAGAAGAAAGTGCATGAAAGCATGGAGCCACAGGTCACTGGGAGTAAGGACTGTGACTTGTATAATGCCTAATGATTGTTCTGCTTTCACAGTTTATCCCTGTACCTCTCACATGAGGGATAACCAGTACTGTGAAAGCCTTATGGGTTGGGACTCTTTTTAGCACATGTCCTGTGAAAGCAAATGATAATCATGTGTTAACTCCTCATATCACTCAAGGACTTCGGTGAAGTACAGGGACATGATCAAGGAATTTTGTTACCTCAGCACAATGTAATAGCCACTACTTCTAAAAAAAACCTGATACCATCCTGAAGCTTTCTGGCACACAGATGAAGTAAAACAAGTGTTATTTGCCTCCGTACTGTAGGAGGACTTACACCATCTGTATCTCCAGAAGCCAAGTCACAGCAGCTCCATCAACTCATGTATTTGAAAGAGAACATTGTTACCTAAATATTGTCACACAGGCAGTGCACTTGCCACCGTACTTCAATATTAAATGATCCTGGAGAAACTTTGAATGGCAGACACAGGAGATATACATATGGACTCTCTCTACTCTTAGGGAGTCAGTGCAGGGTTCTCTAGCAGTAGTCTCAGCAGTGCAGAACTTGCCCAATTTTAGGTAATTCATGAAAAGCCTAGGATTTTATTCCCCAGTAAATAATTTCCCTAGTGACAAGCATTTTATGTCCTTCATTGTAGGGGGTCAGAGTAGATGACTGCGGTGACCCTTCCTGACTTGAAAAATATGATCTTGTTGACCATGAGTATATTAAATTAAGAATTTTTCCCTGGTGCTTAGTTGCCTCTTCCCCCCCACCCCTCCCTTGACCTAAATCACTTCTATAGCCACGTTCCTCTCCTTGGGCCCACTTGAACTTTCTTTTTTCTTAGTAAAGTTTGCATTCTATACATCTGATTATTCCTACATGCTATCTAACCACATGGAGCCCCATCTTGATTTTATAAGGCAAATAATTTTCATAATAGTTATGAAATCTTTTTATACTATTTAAGAAAGAAGGGTAATTTTCTGTAAAACAAAACAAATACATATAACTTTATGGCACTAAGTTGAAAGCATTAGCTGAGTCAATGTTTGGCCTGTGCTACAGGGGTGTTAATGAGAACTTGCAAAATTTATGCATTTGAACTCATTAAAATGAGCAGCACAATTTGTGCAGCAGTGGCTTGTTTGTAAGAATAGGGGTTAACAGGAACATGCGGAATAGCAGAATACAGATACGATTTCTTCCGTAAATTCACATGAAGATCATAAGAAAAATACGGAGCTTTCTGCTGACTCTTGCCAACAAGAATGTTTTTACTTCTGACCCACGGTATAAGATTTGAAAACACACTGGCAAAGAAACTAAGAGCTTGCACAGAAGAGATCCTGCACATATTGGGGGGAAGTCTAGAAGCAGACAGTTTTAGAAAGAAAATCTACGTTAACACTCTTAGAAGATGAAAAAGCAAAGTCACAGAAAGGTGAGCTTTAGTTCCAACTCTTCACACTAGATGGAAATTTCACTGGATTATTTGCAAAGCTGAAGAACATTAGTAATGGGAAATTAAAGATTATTAGTTAAATTAATTCAAGACTCCACAAAATGCTAGACTAAATAACCTCGTACAGTGCCCTGAACAAATGCTCTGTCCCTCACAGACGGGAGAAGGTTGTTATATAGGTAAGATGTGATTTCAAACAATCTGAATTGCGGCTTGTTTGTGCCACTACTTCTGCATTGTTTTCTCATCCTTAGAGGTGATAATCTGCTAGAGGGGTCCCAGTTTAAAGGAGGCTTTCCTTATTCAGAGACATCTCTGGGAGATTTGAAAAGTGGAGGTTTCAAAACACTCACTGAAGGAAGGGTGAGAAGGTAGATGTTTTGGGATTATTCTGTTGGGTTTTTTTTAATCTCTTGATTAAAAGGAGGTTTCCTCAGCCTTAGCCACACCAGGGACTTGAACAGAACTGATCCAGGAGAATCTGCAGTGATTTAAAGGGAGACTTTTCTTTCCCCGCCTCCAGAAAAAAAAAAGTTTTGGGTCTCCCAAATTTCCATAGCAATATTTCCACACTTAAGAAGCATTGTCAGACATCTGGAGATCAATCCAAAGTCTGTGGAAATCAATGGAAAAGCAAGTGTTTATTTCTCTGGGCTTTGGAACAGGTCCGTGGAGAGCAGGGTCAGCTGTTCCATGAATTGTGTCCCACTATGGCAGTTCCCAGGGAGGGAAGCAGGAGTCTGGGGGTGTCCCCACAGCCAGTGCTAGCAGAACTCACTCAGAAAGTAGAAAAAGGAATTGAAAGACAAAATACTATTTAAAAGCAAGCATTGTAGAGGCAAAACCGTAGACCCCAGGAGACATGTGGCATACTGTTTCCTCAATCATAGGTGCTGCATTGTTTTGCATTCAGAATTTGGACCACTTTCCACAAATTTTCTAAAAGCTCATAATCTGAAAAAGTTACAGTTCAGACTTCTTTTCTGCCCCAGCCTCATAACAGACTGCAAATAGCACAGCACTAGCAGACCCTTGCAGTAGCACGTATTTCACATACCGGGGACAGGCACCAGGCAAAGACATGAAGTAACTGAGACCAAGCTGTGCAAGGAGTCCAACCCTCTCCAGTTCAAGCAAGACCCTGACTCCTCGGACCAAGGACTCTCTTCCTTGCTGTTTGAGTGGTTTAGACTGCCCCTATCAGCATGTTAGATTTTTTTCAGTCGCAGAAATACAGACTTGCCACAACTTACTGGCTTCATCTCCTAGATACAAGCATCTAGCAGAGGGCTTCTTATCATGGAACAGGGAAGACACGGCCACAGTTAGCATTTTTCTGTTCAACCGCAATGTGATACTTCTAGATGAGCCTGACTCAGACCGTGAGGTGGTTTGTTGAAAGCTTTGGCAATTAAAATAATGAGGAGACAATGCTAGTTATTAACGCACAAAGCATCGGGGTCACAGTTTCATTAAGAGGAACTATTTAGCTCTGCTGCCTCAAAATACTGAGTTGTGTAAGTGAAGTCAGCACAGCTCCTGCATTTCTTTCTCTGACAAGGATGAGCATCATCTGTCAGGCTAAGCCTCAGTTTTCAGTCTGACAGGTGGAGCTGGAAGGAATGCTATTTAAGGTAGCCTTAAATAGTAGTAGGGTAGTACCAGGGCCCCTCTAAGTTTTAGGACATTGCTTAGATTTAACTATACAGGCTGGATATTTCCATGCTGGGTGTCTGCTTCAGACTCTTTTTTTTTTGTCCTCGAAGATGTTTGCAGAAGTAATACAGCCATTTCTAAGAAAATGGTTAGGAAAAAAATATGGGTTGTGTCTGTGTTAAAAAATATTCTTGCAGCCACTTTACATAGGTATTCTAGTATCATCATTCCCCAGAGCAGGAACTCAAAATATGACAGAGGGGGGTTAGCATGTCAGCAAGGGCATGCCTTTTGCTATGCTTGTGAAAGTATACTTGTGTTTGATAGTGAGCCAACGCCTCTGGAAGTCCCGAGTTGTGTTTCATCTGTTAGAGCTGGGAGTTAAATTTTCCTCACAAGTTCGTCCTTATGGAAAACATTCCGGCTCTGGATACAGGACTATCTTTCTTTTCAAGGAGCTGTGTAAGTAAAAAAGTGCGCAACTGGCGTTATTGCCTGTTCCTTTTTGCTGGCACAGAGCATTGGTGAAGAAGTAGTGAAGTGCATGGGAGACAAGTCCCAAAAAATGAAAAGCAAACAGCAATTTAGGATTAAGATTGCATTTCCATTAGCATATCTGAAACAGATTTGTTCCAGGAAGCAGTTCTGGAAGATGAAAATGTAGCTCCCAGCCTCAGAGATCAGTGGCAAAGTTTCAGTCGCGTTACCTCACCTGGCATCTAAGTCTCTGAACATCAGTGAAAGCCTTTCTCTCTTCCACACTTGGGCTTCGATGGAGCTTTTTACACTCTGTATCTTTTTTACATCCAGTGCAACTAATAGTAAAGAGTGAATTAGTCTCACCCACTTCAAGATGCTTCCCTACTGGGCACAGTCGCAAGACGTCGGCAAAGGGAGGTCTCCCTCCCGCTACTGCCTGTGTGGTAGTTACGCTATGGATAAGCAGCGGTCTCCTGTCTCAAGGGCCATCAGGCCAGCCAGCGCCTCTCACCAGCATAAAAAACAAACCAAAGCACGGGGCTGAGATTTACCTCACTGGTTCTGGAGAAAGTTTTAGTTAAATACAAGAAATATAAATAAATAACACATAGGGACATGGATGTACATACACAAATATGTATCTCTCCGAGTATCTTTTAGCACCGGGGGTTTGTCGCCTCATGTTCCCTGTCCTTTCAGTAGCCTGGGCAGAGCCTGCAGTCCTGCAAAACAGTCTCCATTTCTCAAACAGCAAGAGTTATATAGGCTGTTTATGAATGTAAGAAACTGAAGCACTGCTAAAAGAGAAAAGCCGACCATCGTAAGACCTATTCTCAAACATAGGCCACTAAGAGGACATCAGGGCATGATTTATTTTTCTATTTTGTCCAATGTCCTAGATAGAAAAATAGCTGTTCTGGAATAGCTTCTATCCATTTCAATTGAGAAATTGGTTTCTTGTAGCCTCCGAGTGATTTTATTATTTATTTTTTTTTGGAAGAGGATTTTTTTAGTACAGTGTTGAAGCGAGGCCACTGAGCAGCTTGGGAGGCAGTTCTGATACACTGAGTACATACCATGCAGCAGCAGCAGGCCCGGACACCGTTGTCGGTGCACTATATTAATTCTAGGTGTTCATCTTAACTGCTAGGTCTTTGTCTTAGCTAGATGCTTGCAAGACTCTAACAAACACAACAGCTAATCCAAATGCCTTCCCCAAGATTTAGCACCCGCACAGTTGCGAGGAAGCTTTTGTTTAGCCTGAGATTCCAGTTGAGGCTGCCTCAAGTGATGAGTGCAGGGCACTTCGTGCATTGGCATTTACATCAGCTCAGCAGCACACTGTTATTTAGCTTTGGTGGACTTTTATAGCCTGCTTTACTGCAGCAAGAGCGGCAACACGATGAATCTTTTAAATAAATCTCATCTGATGGATTTGCTGGCGCCTTGTTTAGACTAGGGCTGAAAAGTATCCCACCCTCAAAGCTCAACGCATTTACCACCAACACAGGCACCATTTAACACCATTAGCACAGTTTTGACTAGGGAATTTATATAAAAAAATGCGCATACTGTGTGGGGACACCTCACAGATGAGCATTAAGTGCATGCAGTGAACAACTCAATGAGCTTATATTCAGTATTAACTGGCTTAAGTCAGAGCCCTACTACACGGCTAGATAGGTCATCGCTTCTGCTGTGTGTTTTCACCCAAATGCAACAAGTGAATTAAGTGAGCATTCTGGGGTTCATCTGCTGCTGAAACAAGTTGCGGGGAAAAAAATTCTTTTACGGGTAACTTCAATTTCATGTTCACTCAGACAGCGAGTTTAACCCAACTTCATTTTAAAGCAACTTCCTCTCCCCTTCCCTCAGTTTCCCCCACTCTCCACTTTTCTTGGTGCAATACCAAAGGAAGCTGTTTGCATGGTATTTTTCACCTTATTTGAGATTCCCATGAAAAAATCTATTGTCCCAGTGAGAATAAGGCCAATTTTGCAGACTCTTGAAAAATCAAGTAATTTTTGGACAAAACCCTAAACTTCTGGGAGTTTATCCAGATTTCGACTTTTGTTTGTGCATTACTCAGGGAAAACCAGAAAAAAAGGCATGGGTTGGTATATAGTTCTTGATCCTGCATGCCATGATATCTTAATTAAACTGTACCTTTGTTTGCTTAAGCCCTTAAGTATGTGGAACTGAAAATTTAGCAAAGACCTATTTATAGGGTACTGTCACTGGGCTATGCAAGTGTGAAGTTAATAATTCTGACTGTTGCCTGGTGTATCTGGTATGCAAAGGAAAACTCCCTTCTAGCACTTGTCCCTGTACGTAGGAGTCTAAGGGCCTGAAATACCCTGTCTCTTGCCTAGGCTTTTTACACATCGTTACAAAGGATGTTTTTGCTGTATTTCCACTGCCTCCCCCTTACCATCTCTTGACTTTCCAGTCCCTCCAAGATGTCCCTTGCTGAAGGACAATGAAATGGGGGTCTTACAGCTCTGCTGCCTTTCTTGGGGACGCATCCTTCCACGCTGGACACCTTTGTGTCAGCTTTTTCCTGCTCAGAGCTTTGCTCAAAGCTTTCTGAAAGCTGCACTGATTTAGTGTTTCCACTGTGGCTTGCAGGTGCATGAAACCAATATTTATATTAACCTGAGGCATATTAATTTTGCATCTATAATGAGAGAGGAAAGTCTGATCTTAGCAAAGATACAGGAGCTGTCTGCAAATCCAGAGTGTCACATTATTTTGTGACGTTTGGATGATCAGTTGTACAGACCCAGGAACTAAGCACATGGGAACTTGAATCCTGAATTGTCAGTGTCATATCCTTCGCTGATAGTCAAGATACCTTCATATCCAGGTGAGACTTTCCAAGGTTTTTTTAAAATATTTTATGACATGCCATTACCAAAAGAGTTACAAAAATACCTTGGAAAAAAACCCCATTTCTTTATGGAAGTTTTCCCCTCAACATATTTCTGCATAAGAAAAAATAGGGGTGATTTTGAAAAGAGCTTGAACCTTTTTGAGCAGTGGGTTTAAAGTCTATTTAGAAAGGAAAAAAGTTAATTGCTTTACTAGTTTGATACAGAATATTTAGTAATTTTCTAAATGATATGGGAAGAGAGCATCTCCTATAAGGAGAGTGTCTCCTTGCCTTTTTCCACCTCCCAGAGAATCATAATCAGACCTGCATTGTCATTCGCATGAATGTTCAAGTGTACTCTCAGTGAATTTTAGCTGCTAAAGAGAACAGTTTTAATATGAATAGAAGTACAAGGATCGTGTTTATGTGCACATAGCAAGTGAATCACAGTTCTAAAGTCCAAGTGTGTCTACACCAACAGTTAATTAGCAGCCAGAAAAAACATACATACATTTCAATATTTAACCTTGAAGTCAGGTTGGTGTAAAGCTCTGAAGTAACATAACATTAAAATGTTATCTAGAAGTTGTGTCTTGAACCACAGTGAGCTGTGGCTGACAGCAGGAGACTTTGGTCCTAGTTTTCTAGCATCAATTCTTAATTCCGCTGCTATTTATTATATAACCTTGAGAAAACTGCCATCATTTTGGGGTTCCTTGCTCACCATCCTATGCTGAGATACAAGGGGAAGGCTTTATTAATCTCAGAGAAATGCTTGAAGTCCTTGAATATGAGAAGCTAGACAGGTGCAAAGTGTGGATGATAAAGAGAAGATTCCCTGGGGACAGAGTAAGAGAAGGGAAAGGTGGAGAGAGGTTCCCCCATTCCTGCGCCGCACGGTTCTGCAAGTGCTTCTGCAGGATAGGTAGCTCTCAGAATTGCAGCCAGAGACAAAGGAAACATCGTTTGTGACCAAATTAAGCTTTGCAGTGAAGACAGATAGGAGAGAATGAGAAATTAAGGGGATGTAATATCAGCTTTACAATGAGATGGTGGAAAAAGTGGGACTCCCCAGTTAGAAAGCAAAAGGTGTAGGGCAGATATGATCAAGGTTTACAGATCATTAAAATGGTGAGCAAAATGAACACAGAGTTCATTGAATACTACAGTGTGAGGCCACTTAATGAAACTAGTATAAGACTAGCTTAACACATACACAAGCAAGTATTTCTTTACAGAATGGGTAGTGAAATCCTGAAACTAGCTGCTAAAGTTTTAAAACATAGGCAGCATCAGCAAGTTCAAAAAGGATTTACACAAGTTCATGGATAACAGATCTACAGATGGATTTTGAAAGCAGAAGTCAGGGATGTGCCCTGTAACATCCTTAATACAATTCTCAAGGACAGGAGTGGACCACAGAAAGCATCTGGGCTTGCATGCTGTCCCTATACAGTATCTCCTGTTGCCCGCTAACCACTTGCCTAAGAAGGACTGCTGGTCTGACCCAGGAGGGCATTTCGTAGGCTCCTGTGCTACAGGGAGCAGATCACACAGACAGTGTAGAAACTTTACGTTCTGAAGTTTTTCCTGTAAGACACCCTTTGCTTATTAGCTCCAGACTTCCAGATACCATCAAATCAGGACTAACCACTTTCCTGAACATATGCTACTGCTGTCCCCCCAAAAAAGGAGTTTTTTTTTTTTTTTTTTTTTTTTAAATTCACATTTTCAATTAACTGCTA
The DNA here is from genome assembly GCA_003993805.1 of Himantopus leucocephalus. Classification (NCBI taxonomy): domain Eukaryota; kingdom Metazoa; phylum Chordata; class Aves; order Charadriiformes; family Recurvirostridae; genus Himantopus; species Himantopus leucocephalus. The sequence goes on along the minus strand of RSEF01000001.1, from coordinate 76,701,683 downwards.
TTAAATTTCTTTTTATTTGCTTTCTGGTGTGAGGTTTCAGAACATCCCTGCTCAACATTTTCAAACTTTTCTGCATAATCGGGAGGCTGAACACACATCTCCCTGGGCTTTCAAACAAAGCTGAGTTTCACAGAGTGTCTGCTGCCATCAGTCAGGACTGCAGTAAAGGTAGCAAACGTCAGAAAAATTGCAGTAAAGTCATGAGAGATGGCAATACTTTTGTGACTAAACAAGACTGCAGCTGGCTGTCAGCCATCTAGATGATTTTATATGCATTCAGCTTCCACAAATCAAAAAGACTTCTGGAAAAAGACTTCTGTTTCAAAGGTCTGCATCAAAGAAAAACAACCATTACAAGTGGCACTTGAAGTCCCAGCACAGGTATTAAAAAAAAAAAAAAAAGAATAACAGCACTAAAAGTCTGTTTTCCTGGCAGAGGACCCCTTTCACCACAGTCACAGCAGTATCGGGAGGTTTTTCTTGAGGCTGAACAGATGAATTGTGTCTTAGTGTCTATCAGCTAGAAACTTCTGCAACAGGTGTTGACCACACAAACTGATGTTGGTGAACCAGAGAGCAAAATCTGGCCAGGTACATTTCAGTTTAATGTGATTCTTATGTTGTTGGCTTATGTTTTATTCTGCTTCTGTCTAGCTCCTTTCTTTTGCAAGAGCTCTTTATCTGGAAAGCACAGTTCTGTGCTTGCTGGGCCGTATGATAGGTAGCCATCCATAGGGCATCCTTTTCATTTGGCAGCCTTGGGAGAAGGGATAGACAGCCCTCATAAGAGAGGTTATAAACACACACATGCTTATTCAGAAATCTAACAAAATTTCAAGCTAGAGCTATTTAAAAGGTGTTGGGATTTATTTATTTTTAGTTGTTTGGGGTTTTTTGTGGTTGACTTTTTTTTTTTTTTAACAGTCACCCAGACTCCTAGGAGTAATTTCTACAGCATAAAAAACCTAATCTGACTGTAGCCAAGCAGAGGAAGAGTTAGACCTGCTCACTGTAACCAAATACTTTAGCTATACCACTGCACTTTAAACATCCTTATCAAAACCCCTGTAGGACCCAAGTGTTCTTCAGAAGAGCTCTACCAACCTGAACATGCAGCCTTGATATCTTAAGTCCCTCAGTTAAGAGGGCTACACGTTGAGTCACTAAAGCAAGAAGGTGTGCAGCCTACTTGTGGCCAAGCACAGGTTGGCTTATTTTGAGGAGCTGAGCTGTAAGATATGTTCTTTGCCTATGTCCCCAGGTGCAATAAGGAGTACAGGTAGCCAGGAGGTTATCTGGACATCCAGTGGGTGCATTGATGCAGTTTCCAAGTTTTATGATACTTTACATAGAGAAATCCTAGTTTCAATATGAGAAGTCCCATATCTACTAATGAGAGCTGCAGACTAGGAAATAGGAGCCTGACAGCTATCGATAATAGTTTGCTCCTCATATGGTCTTGGCAAGTCACTTAGTCATCTGCTACCTCAACTTCTCTCAGCCACTGAGGAATATAGTACCTTTTTATTTCCTGCTTCTTCTTCCATTATGGTAAGAACCAGCAACCCCCAGCAGAGATTCATAACGTCATAGAATGGTTAGAGTTGGAAGGGACCTTAAAGATCATCTAGTTCCAACTCCCCTGACCTGGGCAGGGACACCTCCCGCTAGACCAGGTTGCTCAAAGCCCCATCCAGCCTGGCCTTGAACACCTCCAGGGATGGGGCATCCACAGCTTTGGTTAGAGGACTCTCTCCAATTAGAAGACTCTCTCTAATGTTTGCTATAAGGCAAACAAAAAAGATGTGCAAAAATCAGCTGATGTTTGTATACTGACGAGTGCCTTGTTTGCAGTGCACCATATGGATGCAAAGTTTTTGTCTGGCATATTCCTACAAGCAGATGCCTGAAGGAGCAACTGCTCATCTGAAGTTTTTACTGGAGGAACCTCCCATTTCATTTACGCCACAACCTCCTCCTCTTTCTCCTCCTTCTCTAACATATGGAAGTTAAATGTAGTTATGAGTCAGGGGAATGTTTGTCCTTAAAATGAAAGAGCTTTCCCTGAATGCACTTTCTGTGAGGAGTTTTCTTTGTTGCCTTTCTTACAAACCATTTCTAGAGTTTGCATGCTTCTATAGATTATGGTTTATATGTCAGCAGAAAGCCAGTTACTTGTAATAATGTTATGGGCCACTGATTTGGGAGACAGTTTTGCCATCTCAGTTGACTTCAAGACCACATGAAGGATTAGATATCAACCCAGCAGAATGGTTTGGTTCTTCCACTTTGTATCTGCAAGGAACTTTGTTTTGCAAGTGCAACACAATGCTCATTGAGGCTTACACAAATAACTACTTGTGGTGCAGGCATTAATTTCACACCATCATTTGGTAGCTGCTGTATGGCAACAGCCATATGTTCGCATGTTCTTACCCCATGGAAGATGTAAGGTACCCTTAAAGGGAGTTGAACTTCCTTCTTTATTTAGGAAAGGCTATGCACACAGCAGCTGGTGCAAGGGAAATGGGATGATGTAGTGCCTATCTGAATTTTCTGGCCCTAATTAGTTTGGGTTCCTCATGTCTTACAATGTAGTCGTCATTAAGGAATAGATGTCTTACTCTGAAAACTAGTGACTTGAATTCAAGGTTCCCACCTGTCACAGATTTTTTGTACAACCTTAGGTCAGTCACTTCACCTCTAACAGCACTGTTAGAATATAGCGTCATTTCAGCAAAGCCTAGGGAGGATAAATGCTTTCAGACCTTTAAGTAGTTGAATGTCACAGCAGTGGGAGGCTCCACATGTGAGCATGACAGTTTGGGTTATAGTTGTGTAAAAATAGTTTGGAGGAAATAAAAGATATATCAGCATATACCATACAGAACACAGTGTATTTAGGGTTGCTGAGGAAATTCATTTACTGGGAGAAAAAGTAGATGATATTTCTTTTACTGCTATCTACATCCTCACCCTGCAGATTAGTTTATCCTCAGTATACTTTAGTGTCAAAATAATTTTCTTGTATTAAAAAATAAATCTTTCTGCAGTGCTCCCCAAAGAGTTAGGCTTAGCTTTAAATGCCCTCCCCCCCTTCTATTTGCCATGCACACAGAACACCTTTGTTTTCACTTTAATTTCTTTCCGCTCCATTTTTTTGCTGATTGTTTTGTTGACCACTTCGAGACATCACACAAACCACCAGCAATTCAGAAACCACAGGCTGAGAAACATCATTTTAGAGGCTACTGCCATATCAAAGAAATGTTTGGAAGGGAGAATATGAGAAAAGCTCCTGTTTCCCAGGTGAGACAAAGCCAACAATCAGAATATTTTTACCTAAGGAAGTTGTTTCTTCACCTGTACCTTTGCCATCTTGTCCAGACATCTCTGGCAGTATCCTCAAAGTCAAGTTTCTTGTCCATTCATCAGGCACCCCATGGACACCCACCAGAGCATGTTCTCTGCGATAAGTCTTGAAGACACTAGGATTCAAGGAGCCTTCGACTCTGGGTGCTCCTGCTTGGGGCAACTAGAGTCTACTGCTCAGATGCCTTCCCTGTGTCCTACAAAACATATCCCAGTGCTCCTGCGTTTCCTCCCACCTCACTGTTGAGGCATTCGCCGCCCCTAAACTCACTAGGTGCACAAGCCCATACATGGCTAGGACATGCTGGTCTGAAGTACCTTCACTGCAGCACCTTCAGAGAACAATCTAGCCAAACACCACAAACACAACCACCAAACGTTAGTGGGATTTATGATGCTAGGAAGCCTATGCAGATCAGAGGATGGGACCTTGGTGCTTTCAAAAACAACTGTTTCTAGAAGAGAAAGTGCTGTCACTGGGGCCCTGGATGAATAATTCCCACACAGAGTATTTTTGTAGCCTCAGCTGGATACCGCCTGTCTGTGTCCCAATTTAAGTATGTTTGTGTTAAAGAGCAGATCAGCATCCATGGATCCCTGTGCAACGAGTCTGGATACTACACAGCCTACTGTAGTACAAGCTTTTGTCACTGCTAAATCAGTAATTTGCACTGGAGTTTAACAAGACAAAGTGCCAGTAATGGCAGTAACGCCAACTGGTACTGCCCTGGAGCAGAAGGTTGACACATTTGGTACCCAACCCAGCAACATACCAGGAAGGACCCTTCTGAAAAGTGTGTAGCGTGTTGGCTTCTGATAGAAGTAGAAGAACATTCTGCTCTTTATGTGGCGGGGGGCAGGCTCACACACTGACTTTAAAGAGACTGGAGGTTAGAAAGTGTTTCATAGTGGAGTGTACGAGACTCAGCAAGTTGGTTTAAAGAAAATGTTTTTTCTCTCAGTCCATTTTAAACTCTCTCCCTATATTTTTCCCATGGGCACTGAAGCACTCACCTGAAATAGCTCTTTGCTGTAGAAGCTTCTGTCCTAGAGAATGATGTGGTTGAGAGAACATCTTCATGCAATATCCCAGTGGTACTTATTAGCCCTTAGATGTATACCTGATGCCCTTTTCCTATGCCAGAGTAGTGGGTTGAGACATTAAGCCTGCCTGTGAGCGTCAGGGTGCACTGAGAATTAAGGATGCCTCCTTTCAAGAACCAAGGATATAGACAGAAAACTAGTCAGAAGTCACTACAAAGCAAGGAGTTAGGCAAAAAGCATCCTTATTTTATTGTAAGTGTGAAGATTTACTCATAACAAATACTACGCACACACCCTGCTCCACATATTTAGTCAGGACAGCTTAAGCCAGATGATTTAATTAAATCTGCTGTGCCGGCCAAAGGACCTTCCCCCAGTATTACTGCCTACATACAGAGCGGCTTCGCAGCTATAGGTATGTTAGGGAAGATGTGCAGAATTTGTTCTCCTGATGAACAAATATGAGCAAGCATAACCTTAGAAATACATTAAACCTAATTCATCGTCAGCACATTACAATGACAGCCAGCTCCGAGATGAGCATGTCCTGCAAAGAACTGTGCTGGCATTCCCAGAAGACAAGGAGGTTACTCTGGAATAAGAAGGGACAGTGTTAACTTGGAGCATAAGGACTGTTCTAGAATACTTCTCTGTACAACCGTCCTGATTTCAAACCTAGTCTTTTATGATTTAGTTGAATTCCTTTCCAGGTATTTCTGCTTGCTCAAAGTACAGCTCCAAGAGCTCGAGCTGTATATCTTCCAATTCCCACATCAGGGATCCAGAAATAAAACACAAGCTTACAATATTGCCTGGGTGGTATCAAATGACTTGTCTACATGTGGAACTGTCAAAGTGAAGTTTTTTGTCCTGGTTTATAAGCAACTATGATCATATTCCGTGTATGGAGGGGCTTCAATGCCTTACGCAATTTTTCTTACAGGTTCTGCATTAAGATTTGCAGGGGTGGTTCAAGATAATGAGACAAAGTTTTCTCTAACTAGAGGACTATGGAATTACACTTCATTATCACTTCAGATAATGTCACCAAGACTGTCACGATCGGTCCTGAAATGTGCAGAGACTGAACTCAGTTGAACCTGGTGAGAGATAGTACTGTATCAGAAGCAAAGCAAAGCAACATTAATATTTCAGACCTTCTGACGCCAACTTGCATCTTGTACTATTCTTCAGGTCTTCCCTTCTCTAGCATATGTCTGACCGAACCTATGTACAGCATACCAAGTGTCTTATTGAGAGTGGTTTTGTTATTTTAGGGAATTCGTGTGCTGCTAAATTCAAAAGGTTGTCCACATTTTCTAACCAGCACGTGGTGTTTACATGCATGGGTTTTTGGTGGCTGCTGGATCAAAATATAGTACCAGCAGCTAACAGATAGTTACTAGGTCACATAGTAGGATACACTGGCATGCAAGGGAAGTAGGATTATCAGATCCTAAAAAAAACAACCCCAACCTTTTTGATTTGTTATGTATCCCATAGAAACAGCATAACATTTTTGTTGGAGAAGGGCCACTCACAAATGAGTCAAGCCAAAAGTCTAGAACAACAAAAAAACCCACTGACTAGTTCAGGCCCAAGTGCTAAACCTTCAGTACAGAACATTTTCTACCTAGGAAGGTTTCTCAGTGCTTTCCATTGATTGCAGCCAGGCACCACCTCTGTTTTCATAACATCATATCATTCACATCCCTTTAAAAAGCAGTTTGTCCTAGGATCTGCACATCGCTTGGGTCAGACAAGAGGGCCAGTCTGTAGTAAGCGAGGGCAGCATCTCTTCACCTGGGAGTCCCCTTGCATACTTTCCCTTCATTGACATTGCTCTCCTCAGCCTCCTCTTCAGTTCCTATCTTCAGTCCTTTCCCCAGCTCCCCTATTATTGGAGTTACCACTAACTCAGTAATGAAAGTCACATCATGCTAGGCACAAGCAATGCAAGAACAGGTAGTGCGCAACTGTTTACACGCTCCTACATATTACACTTTTCTCCTCATCATTTTCTGGTCTCCCTTTTCCCTGCCCTGATTGGAAACCCCTGTTGTCCCACCCTCACCCCTCACTTTCTAAGACCACATTGCTCTGCTTGCCACTTCCCTGTGTTGTGTCTAGCGCACAAAGGAAGAGATGGCCCAGCCCAGTTCTCCCCAGACCCAGGGGGACAGCAAAGCATTGCTGTAGTATGTTAGGGCTGCATCTGCGATGCCATGTGAAGTGTAGGCCAAAACCCTAGTTCTATGTATTGTGGGTTCTAGGATGAAGCTGCTTATTTAAGTGTGTTTTGCCACACAGCTTTGGCCACATGACGATTTCTGGACAAGTCCTTTCTCAAAGCAAGGAACCCTATATGGGAAACACTGTCATAAAATGGACTTTGATTCTGCAGCGAATCCATAGCATGTGGAGGCACACCTGATCTCCACACAAGGAAATAAAGCAGACTCAGTCTGTCCACTGTGCTCTAGAGATGTCCAGTGTTTGCACCCAAGAGCAGACTGGCATCTAAACAGCATGGGGAGGCAGCAAGGCTGCCAGGCCCATGCTCCATCAACAGTGCAGACACAGCACGGGTTGGAACAGCAGAGCACCTAAAACCATGAGCAATGATCCTGGCTCACAGGGCTGGAGCTTAGCTGAACTCCAGTCTTTTCAGGGCCGGGGACTGGATGAAAGTTGTGAGAACTTTTTCAGGCTGGGGTGTTGAGCAAAGAAGTGTTCAAACTTTCCTGCTCTGGAGGCACCCATTTGACGTGCTTGATGACATTGTGTGCATTTTCGCTCCTACATTCATCATTCAGTGCTGCCCATGGCAGCAGCTTGAGACCCACATGGCTCACATGCTGCCAAGGTTAGGACTGAGAAGGAGAGTGTTGCAGGACAAGAGACAACTCTTCCCTGGATCTTGCTACCACTGTAGCTCCCATCGTGGTCATGTGTTGGGCTGGGCTCTCCTTGCAAGCAGGGGGTCATCCTGCACTCAGCCCTTGATGGACCTTATAGGACCCACCTGTAGGCAGGGTCAGGCTTATTTCCCCATCAGCTGGGCCAAATTAAGTTAAAAAATAATCAAGGCAATCAAGAAAAAGAGAAGCTGTTAAGCATACCTGTACTTGTAAACACACACCACAGTAAATTAGGATCATTTAGGAAGATCTTAGATCATCCCAAGGGTTATTTGGCTACTGTATGCAGAGATCAGCTCTTACTTGCATTAACCTAAGTTGTATGGCTGGAGCTGAATATAACTTATAAGTTAGATCACAACACAGTTTCCCATTAAGTGGTGAGGGTGCACCTTGACATAGATGGGATTTTCAGCTTGTGCTCCAAAGCATGCAGGAAAGGCATTGGGAAACAACTGATAAAGGAGGATGTTTTGGGCCTTGGGTATGGATAAAATAAGTTAGGAGCAAAGCTAGATAAATAAGAGAAAGTATCTTGTTTACATGGTGGGACGAGCCTTTGAAGTAGGATTGCAAGAAGTCTTTAAAGGTTTAACCCCATGCTGTTCAAATGGGTACTCACATTGGGCTTTTCTACCTTAATGTAGAAGGATGGGTGCGAGTGCTTCCCCATCAGGGATCAGATGGGGGGGTTTGGCTGCCAGCCTCAATATATGGCCTCACAGAGCACTTATACCTCCGAGTTGCTCTTCTTCCATCACCAAACAAGAAGCACCTTCTGAATCTAACATTTCTGGCCTGAATATAGGTACAGTTTGCATATGGGGAAGTAGTCTGTGTATAGTCCTGTTACAAAAATGACACTTTCTTCATAAAAGCCATTTTTTCCAAGAGCAGGTTTTCACTAAATTGAATTGAAATGAATTCCTTTGCTTCAGTAAGAATAACTCAGAAGAAACACTTTTAGCCCAGGCGTTGATCATGAGTGTCTAAATTAACAAAGAGCACTGTATTCTCTAGAGGTGTTTCATGTTCACATATATTTTGTTCTCAAGGACAAGCAAATCTCTTAACACTTATTGCTAGTTTACAAAACAAAACATTCAACCCCTGCAATACCACCCACTGCAGCTCCACACACAAAAAGCCCCCACCTCCAAGAAATCAAAGCCTTTTTACCAATAAAAGGCAAAACACAGTGGCTGAAGCACCTGAACTGAAGTCATTTTCTTGAGCAGAGACTGCTAATTAAAAACAAAAGTGACGATATGGTACTTTTATCACATCAGAACGGTAGATGCATATACAACTATTGGCAGAAATGAGTATGGAGCCTTACCAGCCAGTTTAGGATTTATTAAAATCACTCCTACAAGATAAGATGTGGGATGCAAGTAATCTGATGTTAGTATTTGAAAGGGATAGGAGTGAATTTAAGCTTTAGACTAGGTTTTCCATAAATAAAGCATCTTGTCCCAAAGCTTGTATAGCACAGCTTTATGAAGAGCATTGACAAGAAACTACAGTTCCAGGCTTAGAAACACGCAAGTGATCCCAAGTCCTCTATTAAAACTATCAATAAGAGCAGTCCCTTGGTTCATCAAGTGGGCATTCACAGCCCTGCACGCTCTCATTTCAAGCTCCTGCACCCAGGAAACAACTCCCTACCAGAAACCACCAGCAGCAGATTTTGGAGCTCCGCAAGAGATCTGGTGTTTTCAGCACACCCTGTTTCCAACTCTGCACAATTACAGAAGTTGACCATAAAGCATTTTTTCTTATTTAAATAAGTCATGGTTCATTTTTGCCTCTGTTTAAAGTCTTATGCAAGATGAAATGTTAAAACTGACAAGCTTGAAATGAAATATCAGAACATTCCTTGACCTTGTCATCGCCCTTCACTTTTTACTTTTTTGTGCAATGAAAATATTTTTTTTTAAAAAATCATCATATTCCCATGAAACTTGTTGATTTGCATGAATTGGCATTTTCCAGCCGAAAAAAAATGTTAGCTGGAAATTTTTCAAACAGCTCTCTACACAAGAAATGCAGAGTAGAAAATTGCCCCAGCCAGTCCAGTTTGCAATCCCCAAAGGCTTCTCCTTTGCTCCTTTAACTTGGGCCAGAAGACAGAGCCTCCCCTGAATTCCCTCCTGCAGGATTATATAATGGAAAATAGTTCTCACTGCTTCTTCGGTTGCTTTACACTATCGTTACTGTATATTTGTTTTGCATTAATGGAATTGATGTAAGTGAGGGGAAGACATGAAAATGCCTATTGGATATCCAGGCATGAAATCATTATCTGGTTCAGGAGAGACACTGTAAAATAATTTTTGTTGCTACAGCAACAGGCACTGCACATAGCAAGATTATGTTTTTTTTTTTTTAAATACACAGGTAAATAAATATATAAGAGTCATACTAACACATTTAAAAAGGAAATGGAAACTAAGTCTGGTGGTTACAGCCAACACAGTATTTGAGAGTATGATAGATGAATACCCAGACAACAAGGAGTTTCAGATCCTACAAAATATTGTTATATTTACTAGCCACATCCTTCCAGTGTAAGGACTGAGACTCTTGGATTTGGCATTTTTCATAATACTACATCCCCAGACAGTTACAGATCTCTATGCAGGGCTTTTACCTTTGTAGCAGGACTCCTTCCCAGCTTTCTGACCCTTCATTCCCACAGTGGTAGTTGTGATGAACATCCACATCCAGCCAAAGCAGAATTCCATCCTTTTAGGGGTGAATCAGGCTCCAAACAAGTGCTACAAGTCAGGTCTTCTACTGCCTTAACAGAGCTCCGCAGTCCTTACCCTGCCTCAGGCAGGTAGCTGCTTCCCCTTCAGGAGCACAACCAGACACTTCATTCTTTGTCCTTGCAAACCAAGAAGTTTTGTCCCTTGTTGAAGAAGCAAAGCAGCAGTGGGATTTACATAGCTCTCCCAGAAGTTAGAGAGGTGGAAGTGCCAGACAAGGGCCACAGCTCCTCAGCAACCTTGTAGCACACTAGGTTCTTTCATCATGCTTCCTATCTCATCTCAAGACACTAAATTACTTTAAGGTCCTTCCTAGGACCTGCACCACACTAATTTCTGAGCAGCTTTTCCACTTGCTGAAGAGCACACCCCTCTAAGCTTAGACTAAGCTAAGTAGCCCAGGGCTTGCAATTTAAAGAGAGTGCTGCAATCTGCTGATCTCCATCACCTGGTCCCCTGTTTCCCCTCAGCCACAGACTGCACTTCCCATCAGGGCTTTGTCCATGGCTGCTTCCAGCCATTCCTGGTGATGGAGAAACAGCTCCCTGGAGCCAGCTAGTGCAAGTGACAGGGCAGATACAGTGGCAAAGCTTTCAGCATGGGCTCTAAAAGGTCCTTGGCAACTCTTTACTTGGCAGGCTGCTCTGGAGTGAAGCTGATGGAGAGGGAAGACACCATGCTACGAGCATGCAGCACACTGCGATCTAAGCCCATTGAAACAGATAGGAAGTAAATACCAGCATATCTGAGTATGGAACAATTTGGGAGAGGCGGTTAGCAGTACAGATAGTTTTGATGCGTGCAGCAGTGGACCATCTGGTTCCAGCTACTGAAATGGAGAATAATATATCTGACTGGTCAGCCAGAGCCCAGAGTGCGTTCCTACATCCAGCGAAAACCAGCATGCCAAGTAGTTACTATGGTGCTGAAATACAGTTTTAAAGCTGGGATTTAATTTCACGCTCTTGATGAGGAAAATTATCTAAACATAAATTTTCAAAATTACAAGCGATGATCTATGAGTAAAAGCTGAATTTTGATGATTTACAGCTACATTTGATACTGGCCTTGCTAATGACGTGATGTTTTTGTCTGTGTAACCTATGAGTTATCCAGTGAAAACACAATCTTTCAGCTGCTAATAGCTGAAGGAGAGTTTATCAGGGAGAGCTTATCAAATGGTGCCCTTCAAAGAGTAAAGAGAAATCCTTTCTGCTTGTGCAGAAACTCCGTGCAAGTTATCTCAGGCCATGGGCACTATCAGCCTATTACGCAGTATTTGCAATGGGCTGGAAATTTGAGAAGTAAGTTATGCATGGAAAACTTGCTAGTATTCTGCTTCAGTTTTTCATAGATCACGGTTTCATCTGTCCTATTTTTAATTTTTCCAGATAGACTCAATTGGCTTGCAGCGTTTTGGTTGGATCCTACTGCAGCACATATGGAAACAGAGCTGCTTAAGAGAATCTATGCAGAGATGTNAAAAAAAAAAAAAAAGGGAGAAAGGAAAGACAAAGAAAAAGATAAGAAGAGAGAAATAAAATTTAAATTGGTGGAGCATTTCCAAGATGGAGATGAAGTAGTCTTCCCATCACTACTGTGCCTTTGTTTTATTAGATCTGATATTTGGGCATACAGCCTTGTACAAAGGGTCAACAAATGGCCTCTGTAATGTTTATATCCTATATCATTACACCAGGAATTGTGATGAACTGAGGCCTTAAAATGCTCCACTGCATATAAACAAATTTCACCTTTTGAAATGCCAAGGAAGGAGATAGCTTATAAACCTGAGAAAGACTGTTTCTTTGAAACTAAAGAAATAAAAGGGAACTGTTTTGTAACTAATCTTATTATAAAACTATTCTCTTGTGTAAGAGATTTTGCTGTTAAAAAAATATCTCAAACTCTTTCATATAACTTGGTCAGAAAGGAACACAAAAAATCTATTTCAATTGCATTTATCAAAAGTTTCAGAACATGCTAAAATAGTTTGGAAGTCTTGCAAGAATACACTGTCTAATGAGATTTGTGTGGCTCTTTGCTTCTGCTTAAACTGGAGCATAAAAGGGGGGAAAAAAAAAACCACAACAAAGTTTAAGCAGGGTTTACTGAGCCTGAAATAGGTTTGGCTTGAGATGGGAATATAGCTTTGTTTCTTCTGTATCATCATGTTAATTTACACATTTTATGAGCAACATTTGTCCCTGCTATATCTCCATTGCACAGAATGCCAGTTAGGTGTGTCATGGGCACATTTCCCCCTGTATTTTGTTACTGTATTTTATTGGAAGGTATTTTGCAAGCGTTAGCACATTTGACATAGCTTTACATGATTCTGTTACTACTGAGGAAGAAATAAACAATGTTTAGCAAAGCAGATGGTGCAGTCAGGTGTATATTCCTTTAGGAATAAATCACAGCGCACCACAGTATGTTTCCTGTCACTGGTATTCAGAAGTGAGCTAGGAAAAGAGCCTAGAAACTTGTCATCTTTAGCCAGTTAGAATAACTTAGAGATGTTTTTTACATAAATGTAATTTCTTAGTATAAAGAGGTCATTGCTTCTCCATTATCTGTTGAATATCAATTTAAGCAAACACTGTTATCCTTTAAAGCTTGTTTCAGCAGGGCTGGGGACTGAAACCACCAAGATAGCTAATAAGTCTAAATCTGATTTAAAACTCTGGAAATGTCAAAACAAAATATATTGTGTTTGAGAAGAGTTCAGATCATTCTTGCTAATTGCCATATGAAGTTGGAAAGTAAATAATGACTGAGACTGGTGTGGAAGTTTTGATTCGTAGAAATCTAAACTGAACATACAAATCCCATTTCAGCTGTTCCACACTTCTAATTGCGTAAAAACAAATCCAGCTGAAGGTGCAGGAAGAATAGAAAATAATAGTAAAACTAAATTTGATCAGAACAACGTGGCTAACAACTCTTTTCTCGTGCAAAACAAGTAATATCATGTGGTCTTGTTAGAAGAGTGATCAAGAGCTTTTATCATTTCCCAGCTTTAAAAAAAAAAAAAAAGGTGGGTTTTGGTCAGCTGATGGATTTGGCTCAGAAAATATGTAGTGAAGAGATGAGATGATTCTGGATGTTAAAAGTTCTAAGTTTAGCGAAGGAATGCTATCTCAGTTTCACGCTCAAATTCCTTTACTAGCAGCAGGAGACTGCGTTGAAGAATGATATTTGGGAGTAACTAGCAAGTCTTAGAATGTGTGCATGGAGTGGTCCTGGGCAAAACGCATATTCATGTGGGAACAAACATGCAGTAGAAGTCGCTGATCCTAACCAACTTATTGCATTTTGTGAGTAGGAAGGGACCAGAGAAATGCATAATTTTAGGTAGTGATTTGAATTCTGCAGGTTGTTGAATCAATCTTTCCTAAGCAGCGATGCATTAATACTAGAGATGGTGCTATATGACAGGACTTGGGTTGCTTAGGACAGTAATTCATGGATTTATATGGAATTTGGTATTGCTATTGCTCAAAAAAAAAAAGTGAGAGTGGCACACAAAAAACCATAGAATTATCTAGCAGAATCATAGCATAGAAGATTTTTCTGGATGTGCAAGAGCATTGCAGTATAATGTCTGTTACTGAGACAGTATCATAAATGTGCTTTGTGTTTACTCTTCTAGTCTCAAATTAACTTACTGTCGTCCATTATTTTATACACTGTAATTCCATCTCTCAGAATTTGGGAGGTGTGATTTTAATTGCATAAGAAACACAAGTGGAATTCAGATGGGGAAAAAAAAAGGGGGAGGTTACTTCTGGAAAAGTGTAAACTGTCAGAAGAAAAGATGTGGAATGAGAAAATATCATGTGAATCCAAATGTCCCATTTTACTGTTGTCTTTGTGATCCTGGTTTCTTAAGGAAACTGCATTTTTTTTTTCTGTCACGCTGTCTTGCTCTGTCTCACCATCTGTCTCTCATTTTAATTATTTGCTGACCAGGCTCCATCCAAATTTGACAAATAGTTAGTTATCTGAAGCATATTATGTTCCAAAAATGCGTGTAAAGCCTCAGTTGAAGAAATGGTTGCACTGTAAACTCATCTCTTTAGACATCTGAGCTTAATCTTGGGACTCACATCTGAAAAAAACCCATTAGTGTTGCTCCTTCCAGATTTAGTCGCTTCCATAGTTGTAGCAGTTCAGTTCTCGGCGCACCAGACCAGATTGCGTGAGGTGCTGTGCAAACACAGACCAAGAAGAGCACAAGAACAATGATTATCATGAGAGGACTCACAGAGCAGAAGAATGCCTAGAAAATCGTTCTAGAGTAAAATAAATACATCTAGGCATATGAACATGGGAAACAAAGCACCAGCCTGGAAAGATCTCTCTTGACAGCATCCTGGACTGGACGCCCATGAGCCTTTTGTATTTGGGTCCCATGACATTCATTAGATCCACGTGTGTTTAGTCTGTTAATCCCAGTTGTCTTGTTCCTTCTTAAACACAGCTCAGTCTGTTGACTGTAGTAGAAACGGCACATTGAAGATCTCAACCCACAGCCTTATGGACCAGTTCTGTCCCATCCCTGTCAGATCCCCCACTGTTTTGGCATACTCCTTCCTAGTGCTCCAGCCTGGCTTTGCACTCACTCTCCATTTTCATTGGGGGTTCATGATGATCACATATACTCCAGGTTTTTGATGTGATGTTGCTGTGGATTCACGTGGCGTAGCCATTCTACTGGTTTTACACCGCATAGCTGCAGATGGACAGGCAGAGCATTTCACTTTTCCATAGAATCCAACCAAAGAGCTCAAAACCAGCCAGTTTCTCCTTAACTGTCATGCCATTCAGTGGGCACTAAAGACTACATCAAAGAGAACAAGAAAGCTATAAATGAGAAGGCAGAAGGAAATACCAATGTTTCTTAGC
This sequence comes from Himantopus leucocephalus, assembly GCA_003993805.1. Lineage (NCBI taxonomy): Eukaryota > Metazoa > Chordata > Aves > Charadriiformes > Recurvirostridae > Himantopus > Himantopus leucocephalus. The sequence continues at coordinate 76,686,664 of RSEF01000001.1, read as the reverse complement.
CAAACAAACTTATCATACACAAGAATTAGTATGGCAAGAGGAGGTGTTGCTCGCTATTCCCACATCGATTCATTTTGGTAATACAAGAAGAAGTGACAAAGAACTGCCCTTAGAGTCCTGCCATAAAGGAGGCGTCTGAGTGTAGTTCTTTGTCACTTCTCGTATTACCAAAATGAATCAAAGCGAGAATTAGACGACTTCATTTGAAAGGATTTTCAAGTGCTGAATTCAGCTGCAGCTCAAAAACTGAATTCATGTGCCAAAGCAGATGCCTCTGTTGCAGATGACTGTAGTTAATTATTCATAGTCCACGAACTGCAATGAAAACAGACCTGGAGATGCAAAAGTCATTTTATCTTTATGCTTGTAAGTCGAGTTCACCAGCACTGAGTAAGCAGGTGCGGCCCCACTAATTTGAGAGAAAGAAATTCTGCCAGGCCACCAGCAAAATTAGATCGTTGTTCAGCGTGCAGATGGCAGGATGTTTTGGAAGAAATGGATGTGGTTGATTTGCTTTTCATAGTGGTTCTAATGTAGTGTGCAGCTATATGCCATATATTTACTACAACTTCTACTTTACTACAGCTGCTGTTCTCTCTGGAAGTGAATGTTTCCAGGCCATGGTAACAGATGATATACAGGCAGTGTGTTTCACTGATTCCCCAAACGCTATAAATGGTAACAGCCTAGGATGCTGAAGTTCTCTGTACCCTGCAAGATGAATGCCATTGCGCAATATCAAGCTCCTGAGAAAACACCATAGTCCTTTCTGCAGGATAAATGAAATATTTAGTCTCTAAATCCCCGTGGGGCACAGCTGGAACACAACAGGGATGTGGAGCTCTGCTTTCAGTGTGGTTCTACATTTGCTACTAACGTCGGTGCTGCTCACATCCCCAAGGGCCAACCGACCAGGCAGAAACTACTTTTTGTAGCTCGCTCTAGCCAAACTAGTCACTGTTTTTTAACGTGCCCCCTCCATTAAGGACGTTGAAGCTGGGGGGAGAGGGACAGGAGATTGCTCGCTGTTAGCACAGTTAGGGATGTCAGTATTTTGCCAGGAAAATGTTTCCCTTTTGGCACGTTTGCCACTCAGAGAAAGTCGTTTCGTTTACTCCTGAAATGCAGCCTTCTTAGGGGAAAAGTGCAGATTCTGTTTCATAGCACAAAGTAATGTTACATGAATTTTTCTGGACAGAAAATGAAGGGCTCCTGTAGCCATCCCAGCTTCCAGAGTGGAGGCTGGCAGAATGGAGGTGCCCGAATGTGCCAGAAATAATACGGCTCCTCTCTCCTGTGAGGGTGGCCATCTGTCCTGCTCTCCTCATGCTGCCTTGGAACCGCACTGTGATCTTTGGCAACGTCCTGCTTTCAGCCTTCTCATTTGCAAAATGGGGGCTTGTAATGTTTTCTCCGTCCCAAGGCCTGCTACAAAGCTCTAAGATGGAAGATGCTAGAGAGGTCTAAAAATACCATGACTGTTAAAACTTGGAGGGTATTTGGACTGGAAAAGCCAGTGAGAAGCATCTAGGATATATCCAAGATGTAACAAGGCACATTCAGTTCCAGTTAGGCTTTGTCATCTGGGTGGCAATGAGTCAACGAAAGGAGACCTTCTATTTCACATGTGGTCTAGAAAGACACTGCATTACCATTTGTAATACAAGTAGGCATTGGCTAATACTCTAAATAGGACTCCTTTGTATTTTGGTGCCTCTGGCAATGGTGTTAAGTGCATAAATTTTGCAGTTCTGCATTGAAAGGTGATGCTGCTTAAAAGAGAATGTAGATGGTTCAAAATTTGGTATTACTCTGACATGAGACATATTTTAAAATTCTCTATAAAAAGAAAAAGCTATGGAACTAGGACTCTGGAGCAGACATCTTGGCTCTCTTCCCCACAGGCAGTGCAATGCCAAGAGCCCTAAGAAACCCAGCCTTTGTGCTGACTGATCCCAATGCTTCCTGGGTCATGAAGGAAAACTGTCAAAAGCAAACCATCTCTTCAGAATGTTTCAATTTTGACAAATAAGCAACTGCTAGTGGGGAAAAAAGAAGAAAAAAAACCCCAACCCTGCTGGAATTTTTCTCAGCAGTGCTAGTAAACATTAGAGTGTAACGGCTCCAGCTAAGCAAACAGGAAGGCATAACCCGCTGTCTAACTGTGCAATCTGGCAGTGGCAAAATAAAGACTAGATTAAAGGTATGTCGGAGCACAGCAACCAAGAGAGTTCTGGATCTCTAAATAACATCATGTAAGGAAACACAGAAATATAGTGCCTCTTTATAGCTTAACCCTATTTTGCCATGCAGGTAATCAAGGCTGGTTTTGTGATGAAGTCTTCTGGAAGAGCATACTGGAACCTGCTCTTGTCCAAAATAAATAAATAATGACTTCAAGAAAAATACACATCTGTTCCCTCTGTTTGATTGGCAAAAACATCCCTGGTATTCCAGTGCCTCCCTAATTTACAAAATTAGCCCTTAGGATAATTATGGTTGTCGTCTTTGTAAAGGGCTTTGAGTTTTGCGCAGGTACCGCTCTATACATAAAGTACAAAATAGTATTATTTCAGCACGGTTGCTGGGATACCATTATATTGCGCATTATGGGAGTACTCATGTTAGTGATATAGCTAGGAGGGGGTGTGAGGAAAACCAGAAATATCTTCCCCACCCACCCTTCTTATTCAGTGTGATGGTAATTAGTGTTCCCGCTTTCTAAACTTTGTAAACATCCCAGCTGGCTGTGAAGAGGCCAGCTTTCCTGCCAGAGCTGCACACCCTCCCTCCCTGCAGGACCAGGAACACGAGCCACGGTCCCTTGGCTCTTCTGGAGCCCATCAGTACAGCTCCTCACATGCTCAATATTCAGCACACCCCAACTAACTTGCTGAATTAGGCCCCATTAATGAAGTTAAGCAATGATTTGCTTCTCTCTGTGGCTAACACACCAATGTGTGGCATCCCATCCCATTCTCTAGGCATTTTGTAAACAAATACCCCATCTAGGTCCACACTGATTAAAAGCATTAAGTTTGCTCTAACCGCCTAATCTATATCTCTCCGCATTCCATTTTATTCTTTGCTTTGGGATTCATGTTTGAAGAGCTGTGACTCACTCTACTTGGGCTCCTGCTGCTTGAAATTAAAATAAGAAAGCTCCTCCCTCTAACCCCCCATTTCCCATTTCCTAATATGTTGCTTTCTGAAGCCGTACAACACCTTATAAATGTTTCACCAGAAGGGAGCTGCCAGGGCGTTCCCATCTGTCACATTAACACAGCCAGATTGGAAGTATTTTTAAAAATGTAAAATATCTTATGGAGGGAGAGAATGAATAAGGAACTGCATCCATGACCGGGAGAAGCAGAGTTAATGGGAGACTGTGAATTACCGCCACTTCGGGCTTGAGACTCTGGACCCGCCTTGAAACATCCTTTAACACCTTTTACATATGACAAGCGACCACCACTCTCTGCCTGCACGGCTGGTGCTTAGCACAAGTGTGAGTTTGGCCCTTGCCATCTTGCTCCAGTCCCTTATAAAGGGAGCTGCCTTTACTGGAAGTGAAAAATACGGTGCCTTACCATCACCAGAGCTTGAGTAGGAATGCTTGAAAATTATCTCTGTCCCTGATTTCAAAGAGGGTAAGGATTATAAGACAACTTAAGTATTGGCTCCTGTGTCTTACCAAGTATTCGTAACAGTTAACCAATTATACAGTCTTTCATTTGAACCAAACTCCTGCCCCACCAAGATCACTGAGTTTTGCCATTGCTTTGGGCATAGCTGTGCTGGGATTGCAGCCTTGGGCATGGCAACTCCATGTGAAAGAATAAGTTCGGATCTCACCAAGTCAGCACCGAATGGGATTGCTGAGGAAATAGAAGTGAAACAGCCAGCTGGGATATATGCCTGCTCGGAGTAATTAACCTTGCCTGTTAGCACAGCTGGTTGTTTTGGGCTTTGTGTAGCTGTACTGCTATGCAAAAAGACCTAACGATGAGTTCTTAGCCCTGAGACATGGTAGCACCAAAGAGCTCAGGGCTAACTCCATGTAAAGCAGATTTGTCTTGGAGGGAGCTACTTAGCATGGTCTAAACCAAAGCTGGGGCAACCTAATGAGTGAACAGTGAGAATGACCACGAGCTATTGCGTGGTCTTGCTTTCTGCCTCTGTGTAATTCAGCGTTACATACTTGTGCCATGTAGACTTACCAGTTCACTCAGTCCTGTGGGCTTCTTCCACTCTGGGGCTGTCCTGAGCAGGAGCCCTTGGCGGCTGGCATGCACCTTACTGGCTCGTGCAGTTGCAGTGGATGAATCTACATCACAGTGCATGATATTCAAGCGGTAAACCAGAGTCGGTAAAAGGCTGTAATTAGTGCAGAAAAAAAACCAACTTTTTTTTCCCCTAGGACTTTTTTCCTAGGACTGCCTAGGATTGCTTGCATCTGAGATGCAAGCACAGATAGTCAGTCCGTCTTTGTTTTTCTCAGCTCCCTTGAGTAGGAGGAGGGCAGCAAAGGTGTTATATTGCAGCTTTCCAGGAACTTGTTTAATTCTCTCTCATTCCCTCTGTCGCATACAGCAGCTCTGTCATCGTGCAGGAGGCTCTTCAGCTTGCGTCTTAGCCAGTGCCCACCTCGCACACTGCTGACATGCAGTTCTCACTGGAGCTGAACACATATGCTATTATAAGCCAACCACACTGCAGGCCAATTTGCAAGAACATACGTGGACAGAAATGGATGGGTTGAAAGCCTGAATCCTCATTTCGTTTCCACCTGTTATGCAAATGCTCTGTTGCACTGGGGTCTCGCTCTATCCGTCAGTTTGTCTTCTGCAAAGTAGTGATAACCTTACAATAGCAATGCAGATTTTCAAAAGATCTCAGCCTCCCACACTGACAGCCAGACTTTACAAGGAAATCACCTCCCATTTAGGCACCAAAATGTAATATTCATACGTAGAAAAAATGTTTAGCACACTGGATCCTCAGCTTCTTGCACAGTCTGGGCAGCAGGCACTGCTGTGAGAGTTGTTTGGAACTTTGGAAAACTTGTTCCTTATTTAAGAACCTAAATGAGAACCCAGCTTTTCTGAAAATCTGGCTCCAATTTAGGTGTTGAGCACTCAAAAATTTGAGTCTGAGCTCTCTGGAAAATCTGGCATCTAATGAAGGAGTGCTGTGAGGATAAATTAATTGATGTGAGATCCCGGGGTAACAGTGATGACAGTACTAGTAAACATTGTAAAGAACTGAGGAATAGCTTCATGTGTTGAAATTTCCGGGAAAATACCTAGTAGGCAAGAAATTATGACCTACTGTGGGTCTGCCACAACACAAGGAGAACCACAGTAGGTTCTCCCATAGCTGAATTCTGCCACCGGTAGAATGGGTACTGTTGCCAGTGACAGATGTGATACTATTGGCACACAACTTTGGAAGTTTTAAAATATTAAAGTATAGGCTTTTAACGTAGTGGAGAAACACATAGTAAATCTTTAATACTGACTTCGTAACCAAGAAGCACAAAGAGTATTTGAAAGCTGTTGCTCCGTTGCTATTAGTTTCATCAGAATATTTGTTGTCAGGTGGACTTAGATTTTCCAGATGACACTAACATCCCTGCAGGAAATGGGAGAGAGATGAAGCAATGTCTTTGAAACTGCTGAGAGACTAGTTTTGTAAAAGATTTATGTAAATATGATAATTGTGTGGTTTTCGTTTGAACGCTTACTCTATATAAAAGGAAGAGAAGTGCATCTAGGAGATGCCTGTTGCTTGCTCCGCATGTTCACTGCTTAGTGAAAAGTGCCCGTGACTGTCAAGGGTCTTCACTCATCCTCTGAGAGACAGGTACATAACCCTGTTTTGGGGGAGATTTTTCTAATGAGAAATAGGAAGGGTCTTACTTCTAATGTAGTTGTTTCATCTCCTGATAGTTTCTCAAACCCAGCTGAAGAATAAGGCTACATCTGGCATGTCCTTACTGTGTGGGGTAGTCACATATTCAGCAGATGCTGAGAGTGCTGCAGCTGAGGGCTAGCAATCCTTATCTCATAGCTTCATGTTCCAAGGACCATCTATCTCCTTGTTTTGTGGTGAGCTAAGCAGCCACGATCTAACAAATACGTAATTCTAATGAGTTCAGCAGAGCTACTCGATTTCATATCAGCAGAGGGACTGGTCAAGTAAATAATCTTTTTGCAGATACACTAGTTATTTGTACACACACAGACGCACGCACAGCATATCACTCCAAGGGCAGTGGAAACCAGCACGTTGACATTTTTGCCTTTTCTCAACTACCTTGCCTCTTTTCTCAACATGTATTTTATAAGCTAAAGCCTTCTCTTTTGCCCTTGTGATACTTAATTCTTGCGCCTGCTTCTGCTGATTTTTTTAAAAAAAAAAGAAGAAAAAAAGAAGTACTGGGAAAATGAAGTGATTTCTGGAATGTGTCAGCAACAAGTAGAATCTCTTGGGATCGCCTTTGACATACAGGAACAATAAGTTTGAGAGAGGAAATTGGTTTCCCCACGGCTGGTGGTTTTCCTGGATTGGCTTACCCCGCTCCCACAGTGTAGAATCTATTGAATGCTCAATTAGTATTCCCCAAAGTGTCAAAACGAATTGAACCAACTCCAGAAATTCTTCACTGCAGTTCATGTATCATTTCGCAGGCTTTGAGAAAAGGACCTACTGTTTCACTGTGTGCAGCAAACAAATTCTCCCCTTCTCAACCCTGTGCCACTTTGCTTTTTTTTTATTTGGTTCAAGGGCACCTGCAAAAATAAACAGTAATGGCAAGTTATTGCCTCCAGAATGTGTGGAGCACCTCAGCTAACTAGTTTATAAATAGCTAGACAGATGGATATAATGACTATAGTATCTTGAAGTATTTTGGGTTGGTTTTGTTTTGCTTTGGGCAGTTGCTATATTACACTGTGTGATTCTGACAACGGTAATGGATTCCCAAAGTGCAGACGGCCGGCTGCATTTTGAGCTACAGGCCAAAATCATGACCTAGATTTCACCCCAAATAACAGGCTTTCTTCAGAAGCTAGTGGAACTGGGTTTGTAAATTTAAAAAAAAAAAAAAAAAGGTTGCTTGTATTTCATATTTATATTTTCGAGTCTTTGTAATGTGCTTGGCTACATTTTTATCTCATCTTTATAAGCAAGAGTCATAAATTTCTTGCTTAGTAATAAAAATGGAGACCATAGTGTGCCTCCAAGAGCCAAAGCTCCAAGAAAAATGCCGATTTTCACTAGAAATGACAAAAGGGCAGAAGTTAGAAATTAACTTTTCAAGCACAAGTAGTTTCCAAGGACGACCCACTCTGGTTCATCCCAGCACAAATTCCGAGAAAGCCGTGTCTCAGCTTGAATCACTCACTAAGGTACTCAAGTGTAATAGTCTCCCCAAGTCTTATTTGCAGAAACTTCATTAGATTTGCTTACTATAATCATTCTTCACCCAGTTTTTGTTAGTGGTGATGGCTTTCTTTGTGTTGGCCAGGCTGTTTGTGGTCAGAAGCAGCAGACGGAAATAAAAATAAGACATAGCTAAGCTGGGTGCTGGACAAGACTGAGTGCATCACTCACCAAGGTGCTCAGAAGAATGAAAAAGCAGAAGTTATTTGAACTTTAAACCTCAAATCACGGCTGGATTTTAATCTGAAGTAGCAAAGAAATTTCTAACAGCTTGCTATTTTATTCTGAAACAAGTGAGCTTTAGTACTTCGGTGCTTTGCAGTGAGATCAAGGACTGTTTTTCAGCGACTGAGACACTTAGCCTTGAATAAGTCATAAAGAGCAGCTCATCCCAGTTCGGTCAGAAACTACTTATAAGAAAACTGCATGCACAAGGAAGTGTCAAAGAGGATATGCCTGGAAAATGATTCAGGAAAAGAACTGAACAGAGAAGAGACGCAGTTGCAGAGAGACAGTGGGTCAGTTTGCAAATATTCTTCGTTAGGCCCTGATCTCTGACAGGCACACTGCAGTTTATTAATTGATACTTTTGATGATGGGATGGAGACTATACTTATGATACTAAGTTGGGATGGACAAGAAGTGGGTCAGAGAGCAGAATAAGAATTCAAAATGATGCTGGTGAGTTGGAGAAGCGGTGTAAGACAACCATTCCTTTAAGAAAAAGACTACTTCTGTGTAGAAAAAGGTCGTGGTACAACATAGAGAAGTGGACAGTGTGGCACAGAGGTTGAAAAAATTAATGACCTGAACACAGCCTGAGAGCTGTCTGGCTGGGCATCGCTTTACCCAGCAAGGATCTGAGGCTTCTAATGAATCAGAAGCTATGACCATGAGTCAATCAACCTGAGACAAATAGGGAAAATATTATACCGGTATAAACCAAAGTATCATCTGTAAGAATGGTGAAATAATCACTCCACTTTACTTGAAGCTGCTTGAGACCAAGACAGCAGCAAGTAGCATTCTCCAATATTTAAAATGTAGTTGTGGCTACGACAAAAGCAATGGCCTTAGATTTGCAGTAAGGAGGGTTCAGTTAGACTTTAAGGGCAAACGCGTAACAGCAAGGATGACGGACCCCTGGAACAGATTGCTGTGGGAAGGTTGAAGAATCACAGAAAGCTTTTACCCACAGGATAAACATCCGTCAAGAATAGATATCGTTTAACTTTCACAGGGCGGATCTGGTGACCTCAGGGTCCTTATTTTCAATGATTTGTTGATAAAGCCTATATAAAAGAGGAAGAGCTCAGTACAATACCATCACCGTTTCTTTAACACTCTGGGCAAAAATGAGCAACGAGAGGCAGTGCCTCCCTTTTGGTACTTACTGATTCTGATGCTGGCAACAGCAGCTGTTCAGTGCAGAAGGCAGCTTGCAGCAGAAGCAGTACAAGGGCGAGTGGAGAAGCAAGATGAGGCTGTTGACCCAGGCTGTACAATGCATTGCAGCTTCAGAGCCACTCGCCGTCACAGGATGCTCCATAGAGAGGTAATGGTACCATCGCTTGCTTCCAGCATGGATGACCGTGCAGTTTGGGCCATATAAGGCCACGTAAACAAAAGCATTCAGAGCTCAACTCCTTTGGGCTTTACAGCACACACGAGGATGCAGCTGTCTGGCCCAGAGAATATATGAAAGCCCCTTCATGCCTCACCTACCCTTTATTTATCCCTGACTGGCATAAAGGGCTGCTACAGGAAAGTACCTCGTCCACGTTTGGGCTTCTAGCAGGAATCTTATTTGACATGTGGGAGAGAAATCTAATGTCCTACCTGCCTCACTTCTTTCTGGAGCCTGTGGTAGAAGCTAAAATGGCTACCTAGAGCTTCAGTCCTTACATCCTGCAGACCTGATTCTAACTTGGCTCCTTATAAGATGTTATGCATGGAAGAAAATACTTTAAAAATACATTTGAGCAAGCCAAGAGAAAGAGATAATAAGAGTCAAAAATAGATCACTCTCAGGCATGGAGGGTGTACAACCCCTGAAACTCTATTTTCATTTTAGTTTTCAGCTTTCTGTCTAAGAGTGTGAGAAAGTACTGGGAGAGTGGGAGAGTGAGTGCTTTGACGTGCACACAAAGACTTGTTCCCTGGCAGAAAAAATATGACTGGGTTGGCTACTATATCAAGAGCTTTACATGTAGTAAACTTCAGCACATACACAGTGTTTCCCAAAGTCATGTCTGTCTCCTGAAATTTCCCCATCTCCTATTTCCATTTTGAAACTATGTAGTCAATAAATAAAACATTAGATAGGCTGCTAAACAGAAATAGGCCTTAAATCAAAGAAGAGGAATGGGTGAAGAAAGTGGTGTCAAATAAGGGAAGGTTGGGAGTAGGGATGCATAGAAACAACTTCCCTTTGAAATAACGTTCAAAGCATTTTCTCAGTATTGTGCTAAGAAACCCAGGACAGACAGACTGTTCAGTTGCCTGTACTGTCTCTTGTGTTTCTGTTGCCATCCTATGGGTTTATTTTCCTGGGATAAAATCTGTTTATTCAGCTAGGAGAGACAGGCGTCTATCAATCTGAGGACAAAAGAAGCACAAAACATTTGCACGAGGCACGGAGGAAGAGAGTGTCTCTATATACCTGTATTTAGGATGCTCTTTAGAAGGAGCCCTCCATAGAGCTGTGCCATGGAGAAAGTTTGGTTCTTCCTGGCATTGTGGCCTCAGCCCAGCTGTGAGCTGAGCTTGCTAGTCCAGGCCAGGGACACGTTTCAGTACATACCAAACTGGGCACACATGAACGGTGTCTCTGAAGTCACATTAATGTAAGCAGTAAGGCTGCTTTCTGGAGAGCCAAGCGGTGAGTCTGGGAACAGATGCTCAGTGAAGGGCTGCTCTGTTGGATGGCGAGGTGAAACTCGCCTGTGAAGACCGGCCAGAGGCACTTTTCATTTACCCGAAGCTGGTATCAGGATGCCACAACGTAGACTGCCAGCCAGCTAGACTGTGGGTACTCAAGTTTGTCACCGTGTACAGTCATTGCATTTCCAACGCATATCCCCTCCATCGCAGGTCCCTGCAGAGAGCCGCTGTTCAGGTTAGCTAAGCAGCTACTCTAGGAAAAAAGGTCATGTGAGGCAGAGCATCTGAAATTAGCAAGTATGCAACAGATTATTTGTAATCTCACAGCAATGAAATTAAGTTTCCATAAATAAGTCCCTAACAAGGCTGCATTATTTTATTAAGGCATGGCAACAATCTAACTAAATATAAATTAAGCGCAAATTTGGGGACTTTAATTGAAGGGATTACCCAAAATGTTTAGCTGAATCATCATCAATTACCATCTCTGTTTTCTCCTAACAGCTGCACTATCATCTGTGCAGAGTTTAAACAACATGCCATTAAGGGTACTTGAACACATGCTTACCTTCAAACCTCTCAGTAGATCCACCACTTCAACCTCAGTGTTGTGTATCTGCTCAAAGATGTTGCTGACTCGCAGGCGCGATCCTGAGTAGGCATCCAACACATTCAGTTGCCGTCAACAGCCTGAGCTTTCATGTGTGCGTCAGAAGAGAAAACAGCACCAGATTTTTCTCTCCAAGATGCATTTAGCACTGGTGACAGCTGCTGAGCCTGTGATATGCTACCCAGAGCGTACATCCAGCGGGAGAGCTTTTGCAGCCAGCTGCCATGTGCGGCCACTGCTAACACATGTCAGCGAAGGGAGGTCCTTCTTCATGGCTTACTCCCTGCTCTGGAAACCCTGGCCTCTCTCCCACACCTGGTGTTTTATGCTCACCACAGGGGGTTTTCTCAGCGTCCTGGGTGGAAGAAGTGTGCTGGAGAGGCGGCAAGGGTGGCAGGCTGAGTCAGAGCTCGGGGCTGCAAGAGATTGCTAGGGAGGACGGCGGCTGAACTCATCTCGAGGGGGAGGGTTGGAGTGGGATTTCAGCTTGCGCGTTGATTGCTGTTGGGTTTGCGGCAGTGTACGAGTTGCCAAGGGTCCCTGTGGGCTGTTTTGGCAGCTAGGAACCCATGGTACGTGGGGGTGCGTTGCCCGTGCCCTTTTCCTTCTACAGCATAGACCGTTTGTTGGGGAACTTTCTGGAGCTGTTGAGGTTGAACTTGGGCCTGGGAAGCCTAGACTATAGCTAGCCTAAAAGGGGAAAGAACTTGAAATGCAAATACAAGGAGATTCCAGCCTGTTCCTCATGTCTCTGTGGAACTGCTCGGCATGAGCCACCAAGAAGCAGCCAGACAGTGGAGACTCACATTTTCTACACACTGGGGAGCTACAGGAATTTAACCTTCTGGTGAAAAGTTTTGTGTCCCATTACCACTGCCTCAGCTTTTGTACGCTGATGACAGAAGGACGACCTGGTGTGGAGGATTGCATTCCCAACTCACACAAAATTTTAAACCTGAAATCTTAATTTTATTTTATTTTTCCTTTAGGACTTCTTTATGGTTTCAGGACTTTTGGGGTAATTTATGCCCTGTTATTTCACTTTATTACGCAAGATGCCAAGATTTATGTTAATAGAGGAAAATGCATTTAAAATGTCTCCTAATATATTTCCCTTGAAATACATGAAGATTACAGCTGCTGCAATAAACTCATAATCTCTGAATGCTAGAATGGAAATGTTTGACATTAACAGGCTGCTTTTAGAAATGAAATATCTGTGGCGAGGACATTGAGAACTTACAACCAACAGTTAATTGTGAGTGAATTTGAACTTTGCATGCTGTTTGAGATTCGGGGGAGGGGGAGAAGTTAACTTTTTACACATACCTCAACACTTCTTGATGTCAACCAGAAACAGAGGCAGCAGAATTCCACAGGAGAGACTGCTCCCATGGCAATTTGAAGTTGACAGGAACCAAGGAGTATATGAAATCTTGTGAGAAAGTCTGATCCCTCCTATTTTCCAGTCTCAACAATTTCCATGGAAATTGAATGCTAGGGAGTGCATACAGAGATTTATATCTCAACTGCAGCACAAACTTTAAAAATCTGGAATGGTGTGGTACAATTTTGGGAATAATTGGGTTTGAATTAGCACTAATTTCCTGATGTGCCCTCATTAAATATCTGACTGGGGGACCTTGAAAGTGGACACCCATCCTGCAGCTCTTGCTGTATTTAATTTCATTAGTTTCAGAGCATGGAGGCAGGCTTTTCATGTTACTGTGAAGTAGCAAATGATGAAGAGATGAAAAGAGGTGGTCTCTGACCAGATTCCCTACTCTACCACAGCAGTTTTATGTCACTTAAGATTCTGCTAGTTTATCTCACCATAAATCTGATGTAGTAGAGCAAAGATTAAGTCTAGGTTTAGAAAATTTGGGCAAGTTTGAAATTAAAGTATTACAGGAGACCTGTTGTTCATACTGCCGTTAGCAATCCTTAGTGCTTTAATAAGATGAAGACCATTTTTGTATACATGAAACTCCCACTGAGCTCTGCTGGCACCGACAGGGTAGTGACTAATTGCTCAAAATAAAAGATGATTGCCAGTTCTGAATTCCTTTTTCTAAGAATCTAGATCATTTTGATATACATAGGGTTATTTAAATCCTCCTTTGAAAAATGAACGTAGGAGTGTGGGTCTAAGCATGACAAAGACCTTAGACCTCCACATTTGAGTTGGGGAAGCCTTGTTATAATATTCATTCATCTGCTGGGAAGTTCTTTGTTTACATTCTAGGCATTAATTGCACAATGTGTTGCAGAATAAAATGGTACCTTTCCCTTGTCCTGGAATACCCCACCAGAAGGAAATCAAGCTCAATGTGGTTGTGCAACCTGGAGGAGGACAACTATTTTCCTACTTTTCAAAGGATCACACACAAATATGACATTGCCTGTGTAATCAGAAGCAAACAAACAAACAAACAAGCAAAAACAACCCCAAACCTAATCTGCTTTAATAATATCAATAATTTGCTATTTTTTTATAAAGGAATCAGTTTAGTGTTTAGTTTATGAATACTTTCTATCCCTGCTACACAGATATTGAAACACACCACAGACCAACCCAGTTAAAAGAAAATCAAACGTTCGTATAGCCTCTTCACTTTTCCATATATTTAGAATAACGACAATAGGCCAACTTCTATTTGAGTCAAGGTCAAAGTAATTTCAAAGTAATCAATAAAATTCATCTGCTGTTATCTGTGTAACTGAAAGGAGAATTTGATCCAATAAGTGTTAAATGAACACTCTTAAAATAGGAAGCAACAGATTCTAGGCACATGTATCATCAGTTCAAATTAGATTTTACCTTTTGAAGCATCCCAGCGCAATGTAGAAACAGGCGTGGAAAGGAATTGCTCAATCAGTGAGAAGTACAGTATCTCTTCTACTGTTCATATTATTTTTCCTATATGTTTCCTTTTGTTCATCAGTAATAAAGTTTTTAGGTTTTTAATGCAAATTCCTTTTTCTATTTTCTTCAGGCATTTGGTGTGCCTTGTTCTATAAAATCTAGAATGATTCTATTAATTCTCCCCTTCTAGTCATTACGCCTTGTTACCATTATTGTGTTCGTGCTATAAAAGACTCAGGACTGGTTCTTTGCTGTATAAAAATATGAAAGAAACCACAATCCCATCCCTAAAAAGCTTAAAAGGAAAATACTAATACATTTGGTTTCATCCTATTTCAGGAAATTAAATCTAGCCTTTAGTATCTTTTAAAGAGAAATCACAATGTTATGGGAAAAAAAATATGTTTGAGACAAAAAAAGTACTCAGTAGAATCTTAGTTGGGAGCTTTATCTGACTTGGTAGGACTTCTGAAAATGCCATCTTTCGCACTTTGAAGGGATAAACTGAAAGACATTTTGCTATTCCAGTAATGCTGGGAATTATAATTCTCTGCTCACGAGCCTAAAAAAGCCCACAGAGTAAAGCATCTATTAGCACTGTTTCGCCAGTACAGCTTGAAAGCACAGATCACAATGTTAATCAGCTCAACAAGCTGCTACGTTATTAACAGTCACCAAAGGCCTTTGTAATAATAGTAATACTAAACAATGAAGATGCAAATAGCAGGATATTTGGATGAGTTTTACAGTTATGCTTTCTTCTTGGGGGCTGTATTTTATTTCATTTTTCTTAAGGAAACACGGGATCTTTATATTGAAGTGTTTCATTCGGAAGGTCATTAGATTAAGTGGAACAGAGTCAAAATTAAAAAAGCCTATGTTCATACTTGTTCATGTCCTAACCTTGACTGCAGTGGGAGTTGAGAGCTAATTCTCTCAGATGAAGCACAGCATGCTGAAAAACTGAAGTTTTACTATACAATTTTCTTTCATTATATGAACTTGGTTATATTGAGGAATATTTCATAAAAATTATGGTTAATCAGAAGTCAATTTATAGATGAAGAATGGTTTTGATGACAAATTTTTGACTAGCTGTAGTCCATAACTATAAGGAATTCTTAGGTGGCAAGTAAAGACGTTTCTTTTACTAAACGTATTCACTACTGTAGCATCAAATGTGTTAAGGCCATTTTTCTCAGGTGGAGCTTTACAGAATCAGATCCAAAACTTAATTGCCCAGTGTCTACTTTCCCCAATCAATGAGGCAGATCTCCAATATACAGCAACTTCATTCATTATCAAAGCTCTGCTTTCCACTCTTCTATCCAGTACATCAAAGGTACCTGAGGTCTTGAAAAAATAGTACATTATCATGTACCTAATGGTTGTATAACATACACAAAGTAATTAAATTACGATATTGTGGACAACCTGAATGCTATATATACTTGAAGCTTGATTTTTTACAAACTTAGCAAGCATGTTAATAAAAAAAAAAAATTTTAGGTGTCTACGACAGCTAGTATTAAAAAATGGATGTCCCGTTAATTTTATGCACATAACATACTTTCAAATTTTGATTATATTTAATGTAAATAAAGCTATTATATGTAAATAGTGAAGTGGAGATATAGGCACATAGAATTGGAAGAGAGCTTGATTGGTCACTGAGTCTAATCCTTCACGTCATGAGTCCCCTGTTGGGTATTTGCTTTCTAAATGAATAGTGTCTTAAAAAAAATTGGCTCACTCATAGGTTGTTTTCTATTTTATAGATTAACGAATAAGTACAGTATTTGAAGAAGACATTACACTATAGAAATCAATAGCAGATTGCTTTGATAGAGTGACGATAAAAGAGATTAGGAACATGAAAAACATCAGGAAGTGCCACAGGTGCTTCTTCACAAAGATTATTCCCTGGTTTAAGTTAAAAAAGAGGAAGAGGATTGCCTCAACTCTTCCCATGTGTTTGTCATAGCGCTTTTAAGCTATGATAGTGTTAATTAAATCAAGCCTAAGGTTTTTTAGGAGTACTGTCATACCTTGGATATCTGTGTGTTGTCTGATGAAAACTGCATCAAGCTGCCTTTGCAGACAAATATTCTCTCTTTGACTCAGTGTTACTGAATACGCAACAACGTGATTGTGGACTTGAAGGGGTGCTTTGCTTGGAAAAGAATTGAGGAAAGCATGTGAGGATATGGCCATCATGCATATGTCAGGTATTCAAACAGTGAAGTTAACATAACACATTTATCTTCACAAGTTTGACAAGTAGATCATCTAAATGTGCTGTGACATTCATCCGTAACTGAATGACTAAAATGCCCACTTTAACCTCAATTCACTCTAATTGATTAGCTCTTCTATCTATAATTCAAGAAAATGGCTCTGCTTTCAGAAATGACAACTGAAAACCAGGAGAATGATACCCATGCACCTGATTTTTAGATTGTCTCAGCTGCTCTTCTGATGACCTGTGAGGCAAAGTCATGAACCTGCTATTTCACAGTGGTGCTGGATGATGTGAACTGCAATTAATGCTGTCAGAGGAAGCAGACAGTTCTGTTCATAGACTGCCACTTAGTCATGTAGCTTTTGCAGCTGCACAGTAAATAGCTCTAAAGCACGCTTTTGGAGGTTAATTGTCCACCACGATAATTATTCAGACATCACATTATGTACGCAGTCCTTGATGCACCTAAGTATCTGCTTCATGCATACTGTCAGCTCTGCACATACATATTCACACACAGCACCCACAGCCCACATTCAGGTAAGCCAATTTAGTTACAGCTGCAAAGCACTCTCCATCCAAAATGCAGTAGTTTAAGGATTCACAATTGCACCTTTTTCTTTCCCCCAGGTAAAATTGCCATCCGTGACCTTGATATATTAGACATCTAGATTCCAGTTTCCAGTTCAGTATGCTAAATCCTAGTAGAAAGCATAAGTTTAAAAAGGAAAGCATATGTAAAAATGAGGTATCGCTGGCAGTTAATGACAAACTGCACTGAACCAAAGTGGTTTAGGTAATTCGATAACAATGTTCCCACTCCTTTACCAAGCTAATAGTACATAATGGGATATATCTGTTTCATTTCATGCAGGTAACGATATAAACATATGTATGCGGTTCAGTAAGATGGTTATGAAAATGCAGCGCTTCGCCCCAGTGATTGCTGTTGTCTGGCGTTTCATTGCCGTGTACTTTTATTTGTAACATAAGCGCTTCAGGAGATGGCCATGGCACTTTGCAGATCCCCTCAGTTAGGAGTGAGAGGAGGGCATGCCGATTCAGTGGGAACGGGATGTAGCAGGCAGAGTCTGAATGCCTTTAGGGGCTCGAGAGCTCAGAGGTGGGTCGCGGTACCCTCCTGCCACCAGAAATGGAGGCTGGGAGGCCAGGTTGAAAGAAAGAGCGCAGCTGGGACATTTTGTTCCATTCAAAGTGAAACATTTGAGGGTTTTTTTTTCTGGTTAATAAAGCCTTATGTTTACACTTTTTATAGAATGACATCAAATCAGCAATGGAAAAGCTGTTTCCCTGTTTCCAAAGCAAAATCACTGAGATTTTTCTGAAACAATTTTATGCTTTCTTTTGGACGAGACTGCTTGCTGATTTGACAAGTGGTTTCGGCCTCCCTAAAGCCGCGTTTTCCTTTTATTATTGTTTTGTTTACAAACCTCCTTTCTTTGCCTTCTCCTCTCCCGTCCCTGGACTGATACTGTAGCATACTGCTTCCATCCCCTCCATCCCCATCCAGCTGTGGGAAGCTGCTCAGCTCCACTTACTCCCCGTATTGTGCTGAAAACAAAACTAGCCAAGTTATTACCAGAGGTGAGAAGAGGCTTTCTATCCTCCCCCCTCCAACTTGTCCGCATGTAAATCCTAAGTAGGAATATTTATTCCCCCTTTGATCAAGGGAGGGTTTTGCCAACACCTTCTGGGTTCCCAGGATGACAGGCAGTCAGGTAGCACAGTGATAGAGCCCGTAGTAACGCAGCTAGAAGCTGCGTCCCTTCAGCAGAGCTGCAGAGGTCTCTGCACGTGATACTCCCAGTACAGTGCAAACACCACAGGCAGCAGCGAACCAGCTTGCCCTCATATTTGCAGTGGTCTGGAGACACAGGCACTGTTGATGACTGTGTCCCGACTGACGGGAAAAATACACTAACGCAGTGGTTTTCAACTGTAGGCCTGCACAGAGCATGAAGATGCGTGCTGACTTCTCATATTCCTCTGAGCCGGGTAGTCAGACGATTTGGGGGGAATGTTCGGGTGAATCTCCAGACACCTTCTGGCTGTGCTGAGGGCACATCCATCAGGGTGTCCTCCCTGCGGGGCCTGGCTGCTGATCTCTTGGAAAGAGAAGAGGCAGGCGAAGGGAGCGATAAAACCGAACAGTCCTGCTGCTAAGGGCAGCAGCCACATCCCAGGACATTCCTCGCCCCCCTCCCCTCTGTAAGACAAAACATGAGCACTGTGAAAGGATAACAGCAACGTATTGGAAAACTGTATTTTCTGAATCTGTGGGTTCCAACTAAGCTGATGAGGGAGGAAGGAAAAACAGTGAAATGAAACATTCGCAGCTGTTTGAGCACAAAATTTCTGTTGGATTCAGATCTCAAAATCAGATTTTGTTCATGCATCGGCACACATTGCTGGGCTGGTTTTTACACGAGACACCAGATGCTGATCTGAATTGCTTCACAGAAGCCATTAGCAATTCAGAAGATTTAGGAGGCTGCTGATAAGAGAAGATACAGCAGCTCTGTAAATTGTCTCATTACACATCGATAAAGGTTGAAGTGGGAGCTTTCATCTACATTTGATCTCTTCCCAAATATGTAGAGCGGTTGAACGTGCCCATTTTTCTGAATAATAAAAGTATTGCATTATACCTTACAGAAATTAGTAGGTTAATTCACCATCCTTCACTGAAGAGGCAATTGCGGAGATTTTTTTTAAAGACTGCCTTTTTTTTTTGTGCCATCAACAACAGAATTTGGCTCAGAAATAGTCTCAAAAGGAGGCTAGAGTATTAAAATGAAGAATTGCTTTTTTCAAGGAAATTACAATGANCTGCCTTTTTTTTTTTTTTGCCATCAACAACAGAATTTGGCTCGGAAATAGTCTCAAAAGGAGGCTAAAGTATTAAAATGAAGAATAGCTTTTTTCAAGGAAATTACAATTAGTGGACTTACATTTCCTGCCACTATGATCAAAGTTTGTAGTCTGCTAAAGTTCTGGGGGTGGGAAGGTGGTGGTGTTTTGTTTTTTTTAAAAAAAATGTGGTGGGTTTAGATATTTGCCAACAGGGTTTTCTAAGTAAGTTTGTTAGCTTGATGGCAGAGGCTAACATTTGCAGCTTGTAATAGCTGAAATGTTCCAGTGTGCTCAAGTGATTTAAGTGCTTTGGGGATTTCTACCCTAATTCCTTGATAGCAAAACTTTAAATGTCACTTATAACAGAAGAAATTACAGCAAATACGCATATGAATAACATCATTTACAGTTAAACGATAACTAAACATTGCTAGAGATGGATATAAACCAGAACAATTGGATCCAAACATAAGCACCCTTTTGGACAGACTGAGATCTGGTTACAATCTTTATAGCTGAAGCATCTCTCTAAATATCCCTGAAAGGCATGTATAACAGCTTGCACTGTAATATCTGAGTCACCTTTCAGCCAAGGGAGTAGAGGTGGTGAAGACAGCGCTGAAAATTTGGATATTAGGGGCGCCTTAGGAACTGCAAAATAAATACCCAGTGTTGGGATAAGTAAGAGAAAAAGTCAATAAAAAGCTCTCTGAAATGTCATGTGTTTGGTTCTGAAGCTACAAAGCTGTTGAATTGTGGACAAATAAAATGAAGTATTTACCTAATGTAAATGGAAAAAGAAGGGAAGCCAAGCTGATGAGAATACACACTCTTATTTGTATACATAAGGTCAGACTCAAGCTGCAAAGAAATCTGCTCAGAGTACATCCACACTGTCAAATAGCTTATCTGCATGCATTGCTCCCAGATCTGGTCCTTCAGTCATCTGCACGGGATGGAGTAAAACAACTGTGTGATTCTGGGAGTAGTTTGCTCTGTGGACTGTTCCTACAGCAGTAAGAACGAAGAGCAAAGCATATTCTCCAGCACCTCCCCATCAGCCCTGCACTCTCACAGACCCCTAAGTGCTCTCCTGTTACTCTCCCATGGCATGCAATAAACCACCCGCGCTCTTGGGCTGTAGGACCGCCACTCTCTTTCAAGCAGCTGCATAGCCTACACGAGATCTCAGGCACCTCTAAGTGAAA
Source organism: Himantopus leucocephalus (assembly GCA_003993805.1). Lineage (NCBI taxonomy): Eukaryota > Metazoa > Chordata > Aves > Charadriiformes > Recurvirostridae > Himantopus > Himantopus leucocephalus. The sequence goes on along the minus strand of RSEF01000001.1, from coordinate 76,666,535 downwards.
AACTGCAAGAAAGAAAACAACTGTCTCTTGGAGCCACAGGATCTATAGGGGATCAGGGCCAAGCGCTGGGCGGTGAGAAGGCAGCTGGGTGATTCTAAGTGGGGTTAAGACTGCATGGTGGGAGTGCGACCCACTTAAAAACACTGGTCTGGGCTGTTCCCCAGGCAGACGCCGTTAGTAGGGTACGTGGTACCCTCTCTCTCAGAGACAGCACCTAAACTGGGTTATATAAAACTGCTGTTAAAAATAAGCAACTCTTTATATAGGACTAATTGATATCGTGGACTGAGAAGTCCAGAAAGTATCAGTCAGAGTATGAGTCAGTGCTCAAATGAGGAGGTTACAACAGAATTTTATTGAATCAATTATTTCTACTGATAAACTGCAAGAAGTATGTGGACTGAGGTTCTACATGCTAAAAGGCTCGTTGGGCACATATTGGAAAAAGCTTATGATTACAGACACCAAAGAAGAGGTGATGCTCTGGCTTTCGGACATGGACAGTCAGACCTGTCTAGATTAGAGATTAGATAATTATGTTTAGGTATTTTAATAATCTATTTCTCATCATGCATAAATGTATGCCGATCAGTAATTAAAACAACTGTAGTATGAATCTCTGCAGTTTTTCTTTAAACAGACTTAACTATATTTTGCTGCCCATTCATTTCGGTCTCTCTTCACAACACTGCACCAAATATAATAAAATGAACTTTTTGGGAGACCAAGTGTGAATATATTCATATCCAGCAATGAATAATTGATGCGGTGGTTAAAGCTCACTAGGTGTCATTTCAGAAGCCTTCTGTCTCTGTCACTGGTACAGACGCTGGAGAGACAAGCTGCACCTTGTGGCTGTGCACAGAACAAAGACCACACAGGGGTCTCAAAGATAAGACAATTAATCTGTAATGACAATGTTTATTAACAACAGTAAAATGTGCAATGATCTCACATCAGGGGAAGAAAAGACGCTTAACTGCAATTTTATCCTAATTTGGCTGAGCGTAAGAGAATAAATCAATGGGATTTTAGAATAGGCTGATATGCTTTATGTGAGTGCTAGCATGAAAAGAATTGAGAATAACATTGCCAAAAGCAGTAGTTTACCCTGTTGAAATTAGGAAGATTCCAAGACATCTTAGAGGGTACGCTTAACAGAGCGTGTTTAAGAAAATAATAATTGGGGCTTGGGAAAAGTCTCAGAAAATACATGAATGTTCATATTTTTAATTCTTTTGCTGGCTTGTTTTTATTTTATGGTGGTTAGTATTGGAAAGTGAAAATATTTTACTTCATAATGGAAAATGAATATGCTCCTATTAGGTAAAAGTTTGGACTATTCTGCAAAATAATTAAAATTGTCAGTGAAAGAAAAGCAACTGAAAACCAACAGGCCTGCATTTTTCATCTGTGCTGGTGCAGAAACAAAACAAAAATGTTCCCCAACATTTCACAAATAGAGCAAAACAATTCTGTGGAAAATGAAGTTTTATTTTAAAAAAAACTTTTTTAAACTAAAAAGTTATTCTAAAGATCATGCATAGTTGTATGGCATGTCTGATTTATAGCCCTCACAGGACACCATAAGAAAGCAGGACCAAATCCAGAGCAAGCATAAATCAGTTGTTAGCTTAAATAGAGCGTTGGACTAGCTGAGAAACTCATCCTTATTCCGCTATGTTGGTAGTAAAAGCAGCACATCTCATTTCTTTCTGAATTAGCTCTCTTGCTCTTGTAAAGGTTCCACACAACTTCCAAGTCCATTATTATTGTTACACGAAAGGCTTGTAATAATATATGGCATTAGAAGATAGGGAAGAAACCAATTCTGTAGGTCAGAGTCTGTCATGACTTTAGAAAAAAAGCACAAAGTCCATCTTCCCTGAATTTGGATGATTTTCCTTAAGAAATGAAGCCAGGGAAGATAGATGAGCCACTGGCTGAAAGGAAGAGTTATTATATAATAATAAATATTGTAGGAGACAGAGAGTCACCTTTTCACTGAACATTTTAGAAGTTTCAAGATATATCACCCCTGCCATGACATTTAGCTGGGGCAGAAGAACCCACTCCCACTCAGTTATCTGGGAAACCTCATTAAGGCAAATTCTGCTCCGTGACACATTTCCAGCAGCTGTTTAAAGACCATATGGAGCCCTGCATGCATCTCAGAAGGCCTGAAGTTCTGCAAGTGCTTTACCACTAAGCAATAAAGACCTTGCAACATCTTGCACTTTGCAAACGGGGAAGCGGAGACAGAGGGACACGCTTGTGGTCCCGTCCCCTCCCCCGGTGTGGCAGAGGCAAAGATAAAACATGCCTTTAGGTCAGAGGCCACTCTTCCATCTTTAGACTGTGTTACTGCTATTCATAAATGTTTATTCATTTCATATTCCAAATATGGGTGATAATAAAAGCAGTAGTAACATTAATATAAATATGTTTTTTCATCTGCATTTTACTACACACTAGTGATGGCAGCAGGGAAACTAGGGAAATGCTCTGTCTTCAATTTGATGGATGACCTCTCCTATCTGATACGGAGCAAGCAAGCTAACAGAAAAATTTGGTATTACACATACTTTTGCACTGTGGAAGCATCTTCAAGAGTAATGATCACCCGAACACGGAGAAACCGTCTAAGACCTGTGTATCACTGTGAGGGTAGAGTATGTTGTAACTTGTACGTACTGTTTGAGTGCTCCCTTCTACACTGGGATTAATTCCTCTGTACAGAAAACATTCCTCAGATACAAATTATATCATAATCTGACACAAAATAGAGCTGAAAAATGAATTGACTTGGCTGAAATGAATTCAAAATTGTGATGGATGTTTGCTGAACACTAGTGAACACTGTAGGCCAGATTCTGTCCTCATTCTGTATAATAAATATTTGGTAATGGAGCAAAAAAAAAAGTGAAACATATCTTCATGCTTGCAGGATTGTAAGCAAGAAGGAGGTCCACTGGAGAAAAAAAAAGAAAGTACTTTAACAGGAAACCAGAATGAGGGAAAACATATTCTCAAAGTGAGGATACACTAGCGTAAAATTGGAGGAACCTAATGATAAAACAGCTCCATGAAATCTGAAAATACAGAAAATACTTTTGCATAGAAATACATCTCCAGTGTATATTTCATTATGCCATTGGGAGTTGCTTATGTATATCATCTGCATAGAACAGAGTCAATTCACCTTTGGAGTATTTTGCTGCTAGCTGGGGAATCAACAAAGTGTTCATAAAGAGGAGCTACTAAATGCATTTCTGATTCCCAGGGGGAAGCATTTCCAGTGGCAGCAGGCATGACTAGCTCTATTTTCTACTTTGTCAGACTTTCAGCTAAAAGGGAACTGAAAACTTTGTGCTAGGAGCTAATGGCTGGTATGTGGGAAAGCAGCAACAAGATTATGTTCCTTTTCATCCCTGGTTTAGATCTGTTCCACATGGCTGTTGGTCAAAAGTCTTTTCCCATCCAAATACATCTGGAGACAAGCCAGGATGCTGGAGACTCATTACAGCTTGTAGAGATGGGTTGCTGCCCTACGCCACATCCTAACTTGAATTTGTGCTCTTGATTTGACCATAGAGAGTGATATGTCCTCTCCAGGTTTGCTTAATGCAATCAGGACGTTTAAGCAAATGTACCTCAAGTAAGAGCAGCCATACAGAACAGCGGGACTAGCAGTGAGACCATGCCCAGTAGAGCTGTCTCTGCATTCCAACTCCATCCCTAGGTCCATCGTTGGCAGGATAAAGGTTTAGCCCAGTGGCAAGCCATTTCCTTCCAGCTTGAAGCCTTACTTGAGTTCTTGAAAAGCGTACGTGGATGGCGATCAGGCCACCGCTCTGATCGTGCTGAAGCCTGTTGCGAAGATAAGACCATGGCCGTGGTGGCTCTGCAGTGCAGCAGCAGCACACTTCAAGCTGGCTTGCGTGTGGCACCGCTGTCCCTGGCGCCCCAGGACTGTGGGAAAACAGCACCTTCAAGCAGGGCAAAGTCCCTTGCTGGTTTGTGAGAGTCAGAAGGGGATGAAGTACACAGTGGTTTTAAATTGTTTGTGTTCACTGTATTATTACAAACTCTGAGGCAATAATTACTTCCCTGAGGTAATATCAACTGCACTAACAGCATGAGAAATTTGATCCGCCCGTTTCCTGATTTTGGCCACAGCTCATGAAATCGCAACTATCAAACGCGGAGCCTGGATGAAAGAGCCATTCTCCTTGATAGACACAGCTATTTTTGGTTCTTCATAGTTTATAAATAAAATAATCTTTGAGACTGGAATTGCTCAGGAGGTGGGGTTTTTTTTCAACCGAATGGCAAGTGCCTTTAGAGCGCTTGGGGAGATGGGGGAAGTCAAAATCATTTTTGAGTCACAATTGTGTTTTTTGAAGTGTTTAAAACTGAAGATTTGTTCCTAAAAAAAACCAGACACACATATACTCTGAGTTTGATCCTCTCCCTGGAGAAGCATTCATAGCTTCAGTGATTTCCATGGAGTTATGTCAAATTACTGGATATTTGCTCCAGGCCGTTTTGCAATCACAAACAGCAGCAACGTGATAAAGATCTCAGCATATTTCAGAAAGGAAGGCAAATGTCACTTACAGACTGCTTGCAAAAATGTCATTCATTAATAAAAAGGTCACGAGGGACTGAAAGGGATACAAATGAAATATTTCACCTGTTTGGAGCTTCATTTTGCAGTCCCTTTAATTGTATTTATCAACCACATTTTCCTGTTCTTTTCAAAGGTCTGTCTTCCTGCGATTTAAGGTCTGTGTTTGGGGAACCTTGGGTTAAAAAGAGACCTCCCCTTCAGTCTCTAAGCCTGGGTACACACTGAAAAGGCAAAGACTACTGTTGCAAGATAAAAGGGAACCTGAGATTTGAAAGACGGCTCAAACCAAAGACACTGACCAAAACAGCAGGCTGTGTAAAACACAGGTGTAAGTACAGGCGGCGGCACTGGTGTTACATGAAGTAGCAAGCACTGGTTAGGTAATTACAGATGGCGTTTTGAAGCCGCGCACACTTAGTGTGTGAGCACGTAGAGACTAAAAGCATGAAGTGTGACCTTATCCAGAACACAATAGCATCCTTGGAAAGAAGCTCCAAAGAAAATTAAGGCAAAAGAGATGTAATCTCATAGCATCAAGCATGAAATGACTGAATACTTGACTTCCTCAATCACTCCTACCTTAGGCAATGAAAACAAGCTTATACTCCAGGGTGAGAAGGAAAATTTATGAGAGTTATGGGAATCAATCAGAGTGTTTTATTCGTCCACAGTGTGCAGGACTTTCTCAGAATCCAGAATAGTCTTTAGTTTTTCTTATACCCCCCCCAAACATGAACAAGGACTGCTTACTGATTTAGAGTGGAAACTTTTAAGTCTGGTTTTCCAAGATAAAGAGCTGTAGCATAAGCAAGAACACAGTCCTACTTAGGGGTCACAACAACTGTCTAATCCCCTGATTTGTGCAGCAACAGAAGTGAAGATCTCCAATTCTTGCATAACACGTAACCCAAAACAGAATTCAATTCTAAATCAATTACAAAACAACGAAGTTATTATACTATGTAGCTTTTTCCCCTCTTCTACCAAACTGATGTTAGTGAGCAAGTATGAATGGATAGTATTAGAATCAACTAACGGTAGGGATAACCCCAAAGTATTTGTACAGTTGTTCCTGTTCCCTCTCTGACCTGCTCTGCTTTATGTCAGTGTCTGCTTTAAGGGGTAGGAATTGTCTTTTTGTACTGTGGTTTATGTAGTGTCACAAACGTTGATATTGATCTCTTGCAGCAAAGGTTTCTGTTTGATCTCACCAGTATAAGAGCATGTATGTTATTTTCATCAGGGTCTTTCCAGTCACTTGATTCATTAGTTTTGCACAAAGCAGAATTGTAACTGGGCAGTGAGGAGGGGAAAGTTGTAGGCACAGAATAAGATTTAGCAATTCCTATATTTCCTGTAAGACAAAGCCTATTTTGAGGTTGGCTTGTTATGTTTGGTCTTCCTTCAAAAAAAAAAAAAAGTATCTCCCCAAGCAGAGAGCAATGGCATCTATTTTTCCCATCCACTGCTTATAAAATCTTTATTAAATAAACTTACCTTTTACCTTCTCCCTCTTAACTTCTCCACTAATTCTGTGACATGGTAACCTTGTTCTGAGCATAAATGTCCTTCCTCTCCCAGTCAAGGATAACAAATGTCCTTGACAAAATACTACATCTTCATTTTTTACAACAGAGTTGCTATCCCACTGGTTGCTTAAAAAGCAAAATTAATGTTTTGTCTGTGGGAGCAATTTAAGCTGAGATAAACTGCGGGTGTTAGCCTCTGAGAGATCATCCCACACTGACATTATAACCTTGTTCTGTTGATACATCTGGTGGTATATGAGCTTTCCCATAGCAGTATCCACAGAAATGGTTTAGTTTTGGATCACTCAGTAGGATTATGAATTTGTAACACTACCACTGTAACAGGTGGGTATTCTCCTAGGGGCTCTCACTAATTTGTCATTTGCATTCTTGTAAGGAGGAAAACCCTTAGATGTGTAAATCAAAGGTATTAGTAGGAAGAAACTCGTATCATCTGCAGGAAGCAGGAAAAAAGTAAAAATCCCAATGGTCTTGCATTACGTCATCTCCCTCATAGGGTCAGTTGAGCATTATTATTGGGCCATAGTTACTCCCAAGGTGTTCGACATCCTATGGATGTGAATTTAGGTGTGAAGTTCCATGGCAGGTCTCCTGTGGGGGAGGTGTAGAGAGACTAAGGGTAAGGTGCAGTTTCAGAAACCAAAATTCAACATGCCTACTTGTTCATCTTTATGTGGGGTTGAAGGGTCTATGCTCTTCATGTCCAGCCAGGGCTCTATGTAGTTGCTTAAACAGAGTCACCTAGTGCCACCTGAGATGCGTCGCCTGAAAGAGCCACAGGAGGCTGGCTGGTGTGAGACAGTACCTGTCAAAGACCCATGCTGTTCTAAACAGCAGCCAGAGCCACGTAAGGTTCTACATGGAATTTCAAATGCCACTTCCTACCTGCATTCAGACAACTGAATTGACCCCATCGTGTCTCTTCTGCTCCTTATGCAGACAGCCAAGCAGCAAGCACAGCCCAGGAAGTGAATGGCACTGGTCGCCAAAGAACTGAGCGAACAGCAGTGGTTCTTCTAATCAAAATATTTTCCAAGGCAGAAATTTCTCTGACAGAAATTAATTGCCTTGCTGCAATTTCCCCAAAGTAGGGTGGAAACAGTGCACCTCTGCACCCTTCTCTTTTCCTGTCTTCCTACACTTTTAGATCTTCTCTGATACAAACAAGTAACATTTGAAGCTGTGTGGAGAGAGCGAGTCCAGCTCAAGGTCTAGAAAACAATTCAATATCCTGGGATGTTGAATTGTGACAACTGGCTAGCTTTAATTGCCTCTCAATTCCTGTCCTTGGTTCTCTTTGCCTTTCTCAGATATACTTTTACATATCATCGGAGGCTGTATCTAAGCAGCAAAGACATTTTTGACATTACTTGGGGAACAGCATCATTATTGTAGTGCTTTATAGCCCACAAGTGCTTCAGAACTTACAGGCGTGGTTGTTTGCTGTGCAACAGGTCCCTGGTGTTTAATCTCCCAAGTAAATACGTGACTCATTCATCCTACAACAGTGTGGGACCATAAATATCAGACGTTTAATTGCTCGATAGAAGGCCATGTTCATGTGTGGTTGATGAATGCAAGTCTCTAGATAGTAAACACTCGGCCTAAAACAACCCGAGCCTGCAACCAAGAATAAAAAGCTTCGCTGTTTTGTAGGATTTCATGTTACAAGGTAGACCTTGTAGTCAGTAGATCAAGAGTAGTCCCTGCTGAGAATTATGCTATCTAACTTTAATAACAAAAATATATAACAAGTATTAGCTCAGTTTTGTTGTTTTTCCTGTCTCAGTATCCTTTTAAGGCCAAAAATATGTTCATTGTGTCATGAACTGTTTCCAGTCAAAATATGCTTGACAGATTCTAATTAATACATTCAAAGGGACAGTTTTAGTACAGTTTCCCACAGACACTTCTATAGCAATTGTGTTTCAAGGGGGCAATAAAACCAGAGGGAGGTTTTGCGCTATAATAACAGTTGGCTGTTTATTTGGGCTAAAGTTACTTGGGTGTTACATATTCTTTCCTGGTGGACGAGAATGAATTTAAGAAGGAAAATACCAAGCATCTTTCAGGTAGGGGGGCTGCGTCATCCTAGAGATTTTTTAGCAAAACAAATTCAGTGGTCTTAGCCCTAGCAGAGCTAGAAGGAGCTCAAGGACACATACATGCGCCTTTGCATTCATGTAGTTTCCACTTAAACTATTTGTTGCTGTGGTGCAAGTCAAATACAGCGCAGAGATACCATTACAGAAGTACCACTAGGGACTCCAGCAATACAGGTAGGTTGACAACTGCACTTAAAGAAACGTTAAAATCCTGCTAGTTCACGAATTAACGGTAACTTTGGAAACCAAATTCTAACACAATAGCTCTTCAGGGTACAATCTGGAGGAGGAAAAGCATTTTCATTTGGCTTTGACAATTTCACTTGTTTGCTTGGCCCCTTTTTTGCTAACAGCTGCTTCAAACCTAGCGCTTGCAGAATGCACTCGCGCTCTAGTACAAGTGTCAGGATACATGGCAGACTTCAAACTTTTAATCACAGCCACTGATCATTGTTCTTCAAAACCTAATTTAGTTCTGCAAACAAGACAATTAAAATGTCAAGCTTCATCAGTTGCATTGATTTTTCCAGAGCAGCCTCATGCTTGGCTACAGCCTTGACTAGGATGTCTCCCTACAGGCTCTGCTCTTTCCTTGCCCCATTCAGATACTGGAACCAATCTTCAGAAGCAGAAACTCTCAGACTGAAAGACTTTACTAGTTGCATGCAATCCCTCGTGACATCCAGAGGGTGCGATAAAAATAGAAGTAGCCTTCCAGCAAACCCTCAAGCTCTACTTCCCAAGAAAATATAGTTCTCTTTTGCAGGAGCTGCCAGTCCTCCCCTCTCACTAGCAGCAGCAAGGCAGCTTCTCCCTGTGATGCGTTTCCTGCAGTGCAACAACTTTTCAAGCTTCAGTTTCTAACTAGAGTATATACTTTAATGGGAGCTGAAGCCCATAGCAGGAGAAGCAACAACAAGCAAGACTGGCAGGGAGTTCCTCCTCTTCAAACCTTCCTACATTTGAAGAGGAATAGCCACTTGTGCCTTAGTACTTTGGTTCCAGAGTAAATGTTGTCGCATGGGTACGTTAGACTGGTCTAGGGTCTAACATGAAAACCACCATAATAAAATTATACTGCACCATAACTCATCCTCATCATCATTCCTAACTACTGAACTCTAGACTGCTTCAGCTGTACCATAACCAAAAACTGAGCTTTAAAAAAATTTAGAGGAGGGCACTACAGAAAATTAGAGTTCACACCAGAATCTACGCAGTGTGGGGGAAAAAATTAAGTACAGATGAGAAGTAAGAGAGAACATGTAATTATGAAGGGAAAGGTGAAATCTAGTCACTTCTTCCTGTTTCTCTAATGTTAAAACATGAGAACATCACTCTCTGGAAAGATTAATAGCTGGTAGATATAGTTTAGAGCAAAATAAGAGGAAATAATACTCCAAACAGCAGCTGTTTAACCTATGCATCGTACATCCAGAAAAGATCATCGCATCATTTGCATTGTCAAAATGTTGAAACAGCTTACGGTCTTCAATAAATATCTCTAATTACAGGTGGTAGGGTATTGGAGGGCTTTATGAAAGAGTCATGATTTAGACCTTTCAAGGAGCGCTGCCAGGCCTGAGGTCTGTTTCATCGTGGATATAAATGCTGGGCTCACACTACCAGGAATGTCTATCCATGACTAACCAGAAGGATCTGAGTCCACAGCATTAAAAAAAACCCTGAGGTCTACATTGGTGGGTAGACAGGAATGTTAAGCACTAGAAGGCAGTAATCAGGCATGCCAGAATTTACAAGATCAAGTAAGATTTACAAGATCAAGACCAGATTTACTCCTAACCTGACACCTAAAAAGACTGGATAGTATATGCATCCTAATCTGGAAAGGTCTTTGAGCATACTTCATCTAGAAATCTAACTGGGCATCTTGTGGCAGCACACTTTCATAGAATAGTAACTGTATTTCTCCAAGTTGAGATGACAGCCACCTTGGGAACCTCACCAGTTCTTACACATCCACCCCTGAATCCCCAACAAATTCTCGTTCAGTTAAAAAATATTAACAGTAGGAGATCTTCTTTTTTGGCAATGCTTTCTTTTTTTGTTCAAGTCAAGCCATGGCTACTGGACCAAATCTTCAGCTGGTGCAAATCAGCGTGATTCCGTGGGTTTCACTGAACCTCAAATGAAGCTCAGAATTGTCTCTTAGCTTCAGTGATACTCTTCTGGTCTGCGCAGAAGGTTTGCCTTGCTGCTCAATATAGTTCATGCAGGTCACAGTTCACTGACTGTTTTCCCTCTACTTAGAGCCAGTGAGACTTCTGACCTGCTCTCCTCAGGGCTTTCACAACCCAGGAAGGAAGCAGCCAGAATGGTCACTCTCCTTGTCACCTCTTTGTAGACAATGGGAGCACGGAGCGGTGCCCAGAGCACTCTCTAATTGTGTCACTGCGCTTCTGGGACTCATAACTGAAAGAGTCTGGAAGAAAACTGCTGCAGTTACCTTTGAATATCTGGTATGATTCTACACTTGGGTTTTTTAGATCCTACACATTATTAAGATGCTTGTGAGACTAGGATAGTCAGCAATGAGGAATGAACCAGGGAAGCCAACTTGTCAACACGGGAACCCTCTTGTTGTCTAAGCTCTTTCACCTCTATTGCATAAAGCTCTAGCAAGCTCTTCAGCTTTCCCATGTAGCTCAGCCACCTGGACCGCAATCATATTAAATGCATATTTTCTCTGGCATCTTAGAGCGGTGTCCTTTGCAAATCACAGCTTGAAGAACCAAGAGTCAGTTTGGGACTTAGTGACCATTTAATTAGTATGTGCTCCCTATTCTATGTTATCTATATGCACAAATACGAACAGTCCATGTGACTCCAACTTCGATAAAAAATACATAACTAAATGTACGTCATAAAGATATGTGTAAGTAAATTTTAAGGTAAGGGGAAAATACAGAAGAAGGTACTTGCAACTTCTAGATAGATCATTGCAGGCACAGAATTATGATACGACTATTTTTCCACCACCTGCCCTCTGAATTTTTGGCGTACCCTTGCCGTCATACATCTTGCATTGTTTGTTGCTTTAAGTGAATGCTAATGCTAAAAAGAGAGTAATTTGACGGCAAATTGAAGGAACAGTTAATCTAATCAATGCCTGCTTTGAACTTCTGCAATGCTATGAAAGCTCGTCAAATTATTGTGTTTACACAATGCAGCTGCTGCTCATGAGCCTGCACATTGTACATTATTTAATGCTGTATGTAGGTGCCAGCAGAGCTCAGGACTGCAGTTGCCTGTGGCAGAAACACCTTGGTGCTTTGTTGCAACCAATCTCTGGTTGCACGAGTAACACCAGAATCTTATAAGAACCTTCTGTGAGGAAAGTTCAGTATTTTTCTCCTGGTCTCATTCAAAACCAACAAGAACAGAAGCACATGAAAAAGTAATGGAAAAATTAAGTTAACTGAACTATTTCAAACTTCAAAAGAAGTGCTGAGCACTTTCACTTTACAGGGAAGCTTCAAGTAACAGAAACAAATAAACAGATTAATTTGGATGAAATCAAGATGGTATTCANACAAATAAACAGATTAATTTGGATGAAATCAAGACGGTATTCAAAGTAAATCTGAGCGCTGTTTTCCCTCATAGAATTATACTTACAGAATGTAATATACTTGATGTTTTATGAAAAAAAATATAGGCAATAAAGTCTTAACTTTACAGAAGAATTTCAGTNAACTTTACAGAAAAATTTCAGCGTACACAGGCAAATGTCACATAGTAGCGTTACCTGATGGAATCCAGAACTAGAGTTTTCTTTCTATGTCAACAGTGCAGGGTGGCTCTCAGCAAGTTATACCGTATCCGTGTACCTTGTGTTTATCATAAAGCGGTAAAATATGTTCTTCTAGTGTAGAAGTCATCTTGCAGAACTGTGGGTGAAAACAGAATTATGTAAGAGCTAATACCAAATATTTATATTAACTTGCTTACATAGCTGAAAACATCACATGGATAGAAGCTACATGCAAGTGTGTAATTGTGAAGCATTAACTGGAAAACAGGAAACATCAATTGCTTATCAGCGATAAATTGGCAGGACTGGCAAAATATTTTGAAGGCTGTTAGATACATACACAGGATTTTGGCACCCCAAATTTACCTCATATAAAGTCAAGGTAATAGCTGAAGGAAGGTAATATAGTCACTAGGTGAGAAATCTGAAAAAAGGTAATGCCAAATGTGATCTGGAAGGTGCACTGAATTACAAACAAATCAAAAGTTGTAACATTATATGATTGTAAAGAACAGCAGCACGTGCCTGAGTTTTGGGCATGAAAGTTGGTATCAGTGTAGAAAGAACATAAAAAAAAATCTTAAGTATAAAAGCTGTTTCAGTACCTGAAACATAAATACATCTATGCCAGGCTTTCTTTTATTAATTTTATGGCATGCTTTAGGCAAAATGGTTATAGTGGAGGAAACGGGAGAATAAGCAACAAAAAGGGACAGGGGCTCAGCAGATGAATATGTAACCAAAAAAATTAAAGGATATGAATAGTCAGGAAGGCAGCAATACTGTGAAAAACCTAAAGCTACTCCCTAAGTCTTATTCTTGCAAAAAATGTATTTTTATAAAGAGGACACACAAAGAATTTTTTAATTTTTTTTAGAATATTTTAAATGCTATTAATCATAGAACAAACACCCCTACGTTGTTTGTGGAAACCAAGTAAAAGAATGCAAAGCAAATATGATGTAAACTAATAACTAGTGTTTATTCAATTACTGTTTTGTACAAACAATCAGAGTGTTTTAATATCAGTTTGTAAACATCTCCTTACCCAAACTGCGCGTTCAGTTAAACATCAGCTACATGCAAGTCAGTTGAAAATAAGCACGTGCAAAAACCAGGCTAAAATTCAAAGGAAAAGGCCCTTAAAAGTGCAATAAGGAGGGGTGAGAAAAGATGAAGAAAAGCAAGGAAAAAATAAAAGTAGTTGTTCAAACTTTTTACTTGATAAACAATGTTGGAAAACTGTCAACCACAGAAAGGCAAAAAAATACCTATTCATCTTGCATACACTCAGTTGTGGATTGGCAAATGGAAGATTTTAAACAAGGCTGTCTGCCAAGAAGAGAAGCAGCGGAAGTCCCAGCTGTAATTAAATAGATTGACTCCTCTTCCTCTGGAAGCAGCAGAGCATGAGCTCTTCTTTGATGTCTCTCAAAATGTCCCCCTTTCTGTGGCTGTTGCAGTGAAGACCACCTGGCTCAAGGCAGGCCAAATTAGGTAACAGTGGGAGGACTGGAGATTTTTGGGATATTCAGCCTGTTCAGTAAGGTGTTTGCAGGAGGAGGTAAAGGAACTGTTTGGGGAAAGAAGGAGTGTCCCAGCTGAGGGTCCCCCTTTCCTTCCTTCCAGGGGAGTTTCCAGCCTGCCGCAGCAATTGCCTTCAGCTGCCTCCTCTCCTCTGCCAAGAGGGAGCTGCTTATGATGCAGATTGCTGGGCTCTCTCTTATGAAGGAGGCTAAAACAGAAGACAATGTGGTGTTCAAATACAGAAATTATTAGGTTTGATGAATAAACCATACAAACTGTGGATCCTAGTTATGTGTCTCCCTCAGCAGCTCCACTCCCTTCCTCACTGGGAGAGTTAGATTACGCATGAAACTGAGGGCATTCATCGTTTACCGAGACATCTTATTCTTCTCAAGCCAATTTTCAGGTTTCTGAGTTTTTCTAGCCCACGATATTGCTCGAGCAATTCAGCTTTCTTACTAGGATAAGCCAAGGATGAAGAATTTCTAGGATATGATGCAGTCCCTTACATAAGGGCAAATCAGCTGAGTAGTGACTTGTTTTCACAGCTTCCCTTCAGGTACGCTGTTCCCTTATTCTGTTCCTCCCTCCTCAAGTGCATATCCCCAGAAGATAGTGCGACCCTGTGCCGTGCCAGCTGCTCCAAACCCCAGGGGACGCTGCCCTTGAAGGTGCCCTTTCCCTCCTGGCTGTGGCCTCCCTGGCTGGGCCGGCCAGCTGCTCCGCCGGGGGGGCTGGAGGGATGGGTTGGTTTGTCCCACAGCTCAATAGGCAGCATCCCACGGGAGGAATCCAGGCTCTTCTTTCCAATCATCTACCTTGTTTTGGAAATCTTCCGAATGTTATTAGATGCTGTAAGACCTGACCTTTAAAAGTCAGGGGTGCAATTAAACCAATCTGGCCAGCTCCACATCAGCAGCTCACGCCAGCCTGGGAGAGGCAGGAACCAGACAATTCACTTCTGACTAATGTTATTACAGAGGAACAGGAGGTGGACCCAGACGCTCTAATTAAACTGCAGCAGGTCTGCTCAGCAGGCTGTTATGATTGAGTGCAAAGCAGAGATACCGTGTAAAGCAGGCTCGAATCCCTGGGCTGCGTCTAATTACGCGGCATAGCCATTTTTGTGTTGATTTGCTGGCAGTAGCCTGTCAATCAGCTGGACAAAGAAAGGGAAGGTATCCAGAGAAAAGGGGATCCTCCGCTGTCAATGCTCTGGTCCGGAGGCCTCTGTACGAGCTCACTTTGGTAAAACTAGTGCATAAGAGCATGGCTAGAATGGAAGGAAAGGCAGCGTAGCCAGGAGATTGCCTTCATTATCTGTACCGGTGACTCTCTGCTCTGCGCTCATCTATATGTCAGAAATAGCCCTGCATATAAGAGTGCCTCTGAAGATCACAGGAGTCATTTGCTCGAGTCTGACTCAGTGGTTCCTTGGTGTAGGTGAAGATCCACGCTCTAGAGCCTTTGGCCAGTGCTAAATGGTCACTCTCTCCCTGTCCCATTTTCTTTAGATAAGAACTTAAATGGCAAAATAGAAATTCTGCAGAAAGGTGAGTCTCACGGCTCTGTTGGGCTTTTTTGCTTTTTCTGGTATACCAGTTGGCTTGAATTGTGGACTGCATTTGTCTGTGTCAGTGTTTGCTGTCCTTTCTACAGGGCATCTACTGATATCTTGCTTCTTTCTCTCCCTTCATCCTGCTCACAGTGAATTGTCTCTGGTTCCGTGCAGCCCTTTTCTGTTAACACACAGAAAAACTCAGACTTAAGATAAACTACTTTTTACTTGGATCAAACGTGTCAAGCCTGAATCCATCTTTTATTTATGCTGGTAACCTACCCACTCTGCAATACAAACGTAAGTCAAACCTGGTCAGTTGGTGCTGATTGTTTTGGCCCCTTGTTTCTCTCATCTCTTTGAGCAGATGAGTTTTCTTAACAGTTCACTGTGGAAGAACCACAGGCTGTCTGCTTACTCATGGAGAGCCTTGGGCTGTCCCTAACCTTCCTACCGTTTGCCAAAATGACCCTGCGTACTCAAGGAACTCAAATATTCTTAACATTATTGGAAGCTGACTATGTCATGGGAAAAAAACAGGCAGGATGTTCTTAAATGTGGCATTAGTTTCCTGCAATTCTTTACCCAAGGGACAGAGATTGTAATCCCATGCAAGAGCCTAATCTATCAACTAGAAAAACATCTTGGAGAAATTAGTCTTGTGAGGCTAAAGCCAGCTGTTGAGACTAGGTCCCTAACACAGCTTAGATCTTAGCCTAAGCTTCCAAGTTTTCTTGCTTTTAGCTGACTGTGCAAGCGAACAGCTATACATTTCATGTCTATTAAGTAGGCTGAGTGCAAGAGTTTGGGCACTGATTTATTTAGGCTTAAGAACCTAATCCAAAATCATTTGAAGCTTTCTAATAATTTCTCAGCTAAGCCTCTGAATTGCCCTCTTGCTTGTCTTTCTCTGTTTCAGTACTGCTGGTAGAGTTTGCAGCTGAAAAATATACTTCTTTGACTTGCAGAAAAACATTGTTTGTTAGCATGATTACCTCTGAGGAAACAAAAAACTCCAACACTTTTGTACTTGCTCCTGATTTATGTCTGTGGCTTTTCACCTCTACTTTGCTTTGCCATGAGCCATAGTACTGTTCATCCAGTTCCATATTAATGCACAAATCTTCCTATTATTTTAAAATAAACATTACAGGAATAATTAGATATATTGCTGATCTAACCTATAACAAAAGTCTAAACTGCATAGGTGCATTAGGACTTACAAAGCTAGTAGTGGTTGTACTTCTTCTTGGAAATAATGAAAATTACAGAAATTGCATGTTATATATCAGGGACTGAGGGCCAAAATTTTAAACATAAGTATGTCCCTAGAGCAGCAAATAAGTGCCAGGAAACTTGGTGCTTCTGGAAAATCTGATTAGACCCCTATTTGCATTTTAAGAGCTTAAATATACTTATGCATATGGTAAATTAGAACTTTCAACAGAGGCTGATGTTGGATCTGGGCCTTTGAAAAAAATCTAACCTCACTGAAGTGATTAGGAAATCTTTCAAATGCCTTTTAAAGATTTCCCAATCCTTTAAGTTGGGGTCATCCAAAATTTTGACAACCATAGACCAAATGATATTATAGCAATTTGATCAGATTGGGTTTTTGGAGACAAATATACTTTATGATCTTATAGAAGAGTGGAAAAATCTTTTTGCCAGGACTAGGTGGAAAAGACCCATGGGCCATCAGCTGTGCAGCCACGCACCAATTTTATGGCGTGACTAGTTACTTATTAACCCCCTTTTTTATGATACTTGCTATTTTATTGATCAAAGGAAGAAAAAACCTCATACTCACTGCAACTCAAGTCCTATCGGAGAGAAGCATAAGAAAGTTGATCTACTACACAATCTTCTAAAATTGAATTAAAGTGAATCTAATTTGGCTGAAGTCATACACTTGTCCTCTGTGTCAGTGGATCACAACTTACTTGCCTGTGTTTGGGAATCAAGGCTCACACAGATCCTGAAATCTAAAGACTGATGGGAAATGTGGCTGATGCTATTTGCATAAGTAAGGGGAAAGACAGGGTACAGGAACGTTATTACCAAGAACTAGTTCATAACATAGTTAGGCAAGCAGTTACCACATTTTTTCACTTAAGATCCTTCTAGTGAGGGGAAAAAAATAATTCCTTCGTAAAAGAGCAAGAAAAGAAAGGTAGAGTGATCAAGCAGATGAATGGCGAAACCTGCAACAAAATTTTACCTAAATTTGAAGTATGTCAGGTTTCCTTTCAGAAAATGGGGGGTGGGGATTGGAGGGGCAATAGCCTAAAATGGCAGCATTTTCATCATACGGTAAAATCTCCACCAAGAAGGGCAATGTATGATAGTTGTAATGATACTCATTTTTCTCTACATACTTCCTCTACTTCCCTTTTATAAACTACCATGTTTCCCCCTCATGCCTGTGATTGTACTAAACCAGCATTTTTACCATGACCCCTTTGGCACACAACCCTGTGATACCTCTTTGGATTCATTAGTCGTCTGTTGTGGCTTACAGTGCGTCCATCTGCCATTCATTAGGCACTCTGGTCGGTAAGCTAGGGGTAAGCTAGCTCAGGTCTGGTGGAGCAAGACCGTAATGAAGCAACAGCTGAGTCTAATCCTGGCTCGCAGTTATTGACCATGTTTCATTAGCTGCACATTTGTGGACCTTTCTGGGGTGTTATTTTCCTCCTCTGTTAGGCTACGTCCTTTCTTTAGTATTTAGTATAGCTTCAAGGAACATCCCCTGGAATAAATAGATGAGGCCTTTGGCTTAGTGAGAATGGCACAGAGGGACGGGTAAGTACTTAAAGCGATGCCTTCGACCAAAACTGGACACTTGGAAAGTACACACTTGCTAGGGACTAACCCTACTAACACCTTCCACAGCAAGTGTCTAAACCCACCCACCCCGCCCCTGCCGTCCAGCAGTAACCAGTGAGCGGCTGCAGCGCTCCTCGCCAGCACCATTGAGACAGTTGTAGAAGCCCAGCAGGTTTTCAAGGATTTCCCTGCCCAAACAGTCAGAATTTGGCCTAACACTCCTTTTTCCCAATGATATTTGAAGTTGATTTAGTTTAGCCAAGTTAAAGACCAGGAGTAAGCCTATCCACATAAGAGCTATTGAGAAATAGCTGTTGTACTTTAATTTACATGTGAGATGATTTTCCTGGGCACAGACAAGCTTTTCAGAGCCATGAGTAGCAAAGCAAAAACTCAGCTCTTAAGATCAGTATCTAGTGAAACGGTTGCAAGAAGCCTCACACAGCAGACATTCGAGAGATGAGAAGGACTCTCTTCAGGAGACGATGCAGGAATTAAGCCTAAGCCTCCTTGTTTCCAGCTATTGCAGGCACAGGGATTGCAGTCTTAACTTCTTTCTTATAGGAGTGGGGCTGATGCTGGTATCAATTTGAGAACATTGCCTATTGCACCTAAACAACTCCCCGAAGGGATGAGCTCCAACCTACAGAAAAAAAGGCAAAGCTGTTGATGACTTCAGTGGGTTGTGCCTCAGGCTCCATTCAAGGAAGGAAGAATTCAGTGCAAAAGTCATCCCAGAAATATACAGCTAGGGTGAGCAATGGCAGGGCGCTTCCCAGCTGCTGAGCAATTTAACAGCCCAATCAAAAATAGCCTCCTGATGTGTGTTACTCTAGGAATAATTTCAGTGGCATGTGAGTTTTCTGCCTTTTCTTTGTCAGCTTTATTTCCAGGAATGTTTTTTGCTTTTCCAACCAATGCTTTCTGTCACATTGGCTTATCTGAGTATAGGTTGCAATGCGTCTGCTGCTTCTCTGCTTTCCCAAAAACACAGTCCTGGCCTTCTTATCTCCTCTATCAATGCGTGACATACCTGTAAATGTTGTACTTTATCTAGTTAAAATGAGAGCATAATGTGTGTCCCTTTTCTAATCAGACCACGCTCATTCCTTTAGAGCAGGGAATTATTCATCTCTTCTTACCACTTCATGTGCTTTTTTTCTGGGCTAAACCCTGGAGCATGGGAGGGGAGGGAATTCAAAGGATGGGGAGGAATAACAAAATTTCTCCTCCAGCTCTAACCTGGGTGACAGTGGGGAGAGCAGGAATCGCTGCCTTGACTGCTCATCCTCCAGGACAACGGGTAGAGCAGATAGAGGAGCTAATCCTGCCTGGAGCAGCAGCATGACAGAGCAATGCTTCTGGGGGGCAGGAGCAGGATCACTGTGGCTTTTATTGCCCTGCCCCAGGGCTTCCATGTCACTGGGACTCCATCACATCTGCCCCAGGTGGATGGGCAGGAGGTGCCACAGCCCTCCCAGGTGCTCTGCCGTCTAAATGTTGAGCCCGCAGGGCAGTATGTGTAAGTGGAGCTTAAAGACCATATCTTTTTTTCTACATGAAACCAAAACAATAAAGAGGGGATCAGACTACTTTAAAAATAACCCTTGCTCCTGTAAGAAAGGTGAGCAAAGCTCTCAGCTTTGGTTGAAGTCAGCTGGAGCTGAAGAGTTCATCCTGTCCTGCAGCAGAGTCATTTGTGAGACCACGAGACTCATCTTTGTCTCCTAAGGAGGTTATGTCAGGTTGCATCAGGAAAGTTAAAAACGACAGCTAAATTTACCTCCTTTTTTTAAAAAGCATTAAGGAACCGATGGTTATAAAATATTCTTGCTTTCTGTACACAGCTCATTGAAAATGCAGCCTCTAACAAACAATAAATATTTGTTCCTTAAAGGTACATCTGTGAAAGCATTGTTTCAGCATCCAAGTAAAAAGCACTATTTATATTTGCAAAACACTTCTGCTTTGTCAGCATCAGTTTATCTGCAGTGATAATCCATTTATCCCAGCAGCAACACCCAGGTTTCAGATGAAACTGAGGAATGCGCAGAGAAACTAAAGACCAAATCTCTCAAAAGCTGCCCTGGGGCCTGAAAGAGGAAGATAGGTCACAAAAGAAATTTCTAGAAATGTACGTGAAATCACCAGGTGTAGGGTGTGCTTTCTCCAGTAGCAAAGCCGGTTTAAGCATTCCCCACCTTTCCCACAAGACCACCTTCTGCTCACACGTTGGCCACTTGGGCTGTTGGATGCCCTGTGCCTTTCTCAGGATCAGTCGAATGATCGGGGTTAACCAAAAAACAAGCCAGTCTTGGGGAAAGAGCATCTTTTGAATCAGGATAATTTCATTAAATTCTCCACGTAGAGCTCATCCCTACAAACACATGAATCAGCACGGTGGGGTGGGTGGACTTGGAGAGCTGCAGACCGGGGAGTGACAACAAGAGACTTGGTTGGGAGAGATGGATGAGAGAGCACTGGGGAAGGGCATCCTTAGAGACCAACACCATTTAAATGCTTTTGCGGCTCACACTGGCTACCCCTCTGCCCTGCCGGGCGCAGTAATAGCTTTGAAAACTTAATCACCCATTATTCTGGGCAAAGCCAAACAAAAAGCATGGCAGAGCAAGGAATGTAAACCACGTCTCAGACTGGCTCCCTAGCCACTGCATCAGCCTTCATTATAAGCAATTGGAGGGTTTCTTACTTGTCAAACTGTAGATTCCCAGGGCTGTGTTTCCTCACGGCTCATATGATGTCATCATGAAGGGCTAAGCAGACACAGATTGCTGCAGTCAGTATATGGCACTCTGCAGGGCAGTAACAGGAAAAATAAATGTATATTGCTTTATTCAGATTCTGGCAGAGAAAGTGGAATTGTTTATATTCTCTCTGTTCGCTCTAAAAAGATCATGGGGTGAAACTGAGGAAGTGTTCTTAAAAAAAAAGCATTAAAAGAAAAACTCAGCGATGAGAGGCTTAGCATGCTGGCCCGAGAAAAATAATAGAAGCTAATATCATCATAATTGCAAACTTCCTTAGTCCTGAAGGATCTCTGAGCACCTGATGCTGTTATCTACTGCGGTGGCATGTACCTACTGAACCTGAGGATGGAGGAGAGGATCCTAGCGGGGAGAGATGACACAATACACTTGCAAAAATGCCGTGGGATCTTTAACGTCCCCCTAGAGCAAACAGGAACTTGGTGTTCGCAGCCTCATGTAAAAGGAATGAAGAACATCCCATCACCAAGGTCACTTTAAACTGGATAAACCACTGAATGAGATAACGACTGGAAGAGTCCTGAATATATGACTTGTTATCTTTGCTATCTGTGTAATTTCCATGGACAAGAGAATCTCACACAGATAGCACCTTGGATTTTTGGGGTGTAAGTCATTATTCAGCATGAATAAATGTAGCAGAGCTTCCTCTTAATATAGACTTTTAACTAAGTATAGCTAATTAGCTGGCCGAGACCAGAAGAACACTCCCTGTAGCTATTGCGCTCTGGGGAGGCAGGGCCAGGTCTCCTGGCAGCTGGGATGAACATCATAAACTGAGTTATGTTAATCCTCCAAGTTTCAGACTTGAGATAAGTCAGAGGTTTTACAGCATCCGTTATCTACTACTGTGTTCTTTATTTTGTTTGAAGACATATGATGTTTATTAGCTGAATGCCCTGAAGCATTGAAAATGAAAGCAGAAATTTACCATTTAAATTTAGATCATGCTTTCCCCCCTGCCACACACACACACAATTTTAAAGTTTACTCTGAACAGTTCCCAGGATTGTGTGTCCAGATTCCAAGCAGAAGGCTAATAATAACCCCTACATTATTGTAGGCACCAAATAAGTGCTCATAAAACTGTAGTTGCAGCCAGAGGTAGGAGATGATAGTTGTTTGTCAAAACAATGAATTAGTTTAAAGTCATTTAATGCTGTCACTAGTACTGGGAACCAAGCACATCACACTGTAGTGTACTGGCTGGAGCACTTAGCAGTGTTTACCTTTGCCTATCGTAACATGCCATAGCTCTGATAGGAAATCATTACTTTCAGGTTCTGGGATGAATTAATCTTCCTGCTGGCAAGGGTTGTGTGGGATGAGCAGCGATGTGAGATCAGGCAGATCACCAGTTAGGCTTCAGATTTAAACAGTCTTTGGTCACTAGTGATTTATGAAAAGTTGCTCTCCACCCACACCCGCTCTTCCAGCCTGCTCCATAAAAGAAAAGAGGTAATGCTGCAGGTGATGCTGTTAGATACCATTAGGTAGCTACCAGTCCCATCTGCCTTAGGGTCAGTTTTTTGCCTCTAGAAATGAACATCTCTACAGCATGTTAGAAAACCTTTATTCAGACTGGGCTTTCTCTTTCAGCTGATCATTTCTCCACTGTGCAATATACTTCTTTGTACTGTGAGAAAGAAGCATGTCGTCCATATGTTTTACTTCAATTGCTGATCACAGCCTTTCTATCATTCACTTTTCTTGTTCTTTAGTATTGCAAACCCTACTGCAGAATTGATACCTGTGTCTCTTAAAGAGCTTCTCTGCTCCTGCTGCTGCGTCTCTTAATTCTCCATGTGTAATGGCAAAGCTGTTTGCTGTAAAAAAAAATTGCTGGTACAAACAGAAGTTCAAGATTCCAGGTGGCAAGCAAGTAACAGGAGCAGATGTCTTNATAAAAAAAAAAAAAAAAAACAAAAAAACCAAAACCAGAGATAAAACATGAGAACAGCCGTCAGGACATTTGCCACCACTTTCCATGAGATGCTAGAGGCGGTTGGAAGATTATGCACTATGTGGCTAGTAACTATTCACACAAGCCTGAAAATCGTTGTGGTTTATGTCACTGTCTGATATATCTGTTCTCACATGCCTTTCTCCATTCATTCTTCTGGGAACTTCTCCAGGTGTCTGGTTCAGGTACTTGGCAATGAGCCTGTCAGAAAGAAAACAATTCCTTATCTTCTGCCTTTAAAATTCCAGGTAGCCAAGGAGCTGCAATGCAAAACCAGCTAATAGCACGATTTGAAAAGAATGGGTTCCCATAAATATTGTATTGTGCACTGTGTTAAAAAGATGTAGCATTTATCAATGCTTATGTCATCAGGCTTATAAAAAAAGACGATCATGAAAAAAACATGAGTCAGTTTTCAATGTATTTTGTTGCCCTAATTCTTCATTTCCCTGTGACACAGGCACCTTACAGGCATGCATCTGTTGATTGATGAGCCACAAATCAGTCAATAGGGCTGATACAAACTTCTAGTGTTCACCTAAGCTCCTTTGTCAAAGAAAGCTGGAAATTGCACAGGACATATGATCTTTCAAGATTTTCCTCTATATCCTACTCCAGCTGGATTGTAATTGGAATGTAAAGTTTTTCCAGGTTATCTGACATTTCCATGGAGCCAAACCCAGAAAGCCAGGGTATGCATGTAAAAGAAATGAAGTATATTACAGAAAAAGCCAGGGAACAGCTTGTTTTTCATCTGATGCGGCTGGAGTCTCATCTGATAAAATGTACGTGGACTTAAAATAAGACGAGAAAATTATTACAGTCAGGCTCAGGAGAAGAGAGTGATAGATAGCCTGTTCAGATTCTGACCACACAGAAACAGCCAGTACTGTCTACCAAAATTAAATAGGGAGCTCTGCATCCCTTCACATCCCTGGGTTTCTGAGGCAAATGAGAGAAGAAGGTACACTTTATGCCATTTCTAGTTACCATTCGTGCTGATCTGTGCAGGCTTAGTGAAACAGTAGCACAGCAAGGCACTTTCACAAAGGTACTTTTTGCCATCGTGAAGGTTACAGATGCAGGCAGTGATCCAGCATTAATGCCAGTGGCCTTGCTCACAGTACGCTAACTGCCCTCTCGTTCAGGCTGACTCACCAGGGCCTGATAAAACCCAATTTTTAAGGCACTTAGAGTTACAAAGTCTTCAGCCTAGCAGCAAAAGAGTATGTTGTGCCTTTCCAGAATGGGTTTGTCAGACCAGGACACGCCATGTGAAACGAAACGTCCTTTGCTCCTGGCAAGAACAGCGGTCGGTAGGATGGTGAAACACCAGCCAGCCCCCAAAACTATGAAGCATGAGGCAATTTGGTTTGCTGAGCTCCTTATGGGCAGCGTCCCCCTTTGGCAGGGGTAAGGATTTATGGCCAGGTTGCTGCTGGCAGGCAGGGTGCTCTCGCAGAATAGCTGGGCCTTGTAGACCAGTCCCTGTCCTGACCAAAGATTCACACAGAACTGGCTTTTCACTTTGTTGGAAAAATTTCTTCATCTCCTTCGGGCATGAGACCACGCTCCCTCCCCTACTTCCTGGGAAAGACGTCCACGGCTCTCCCAGGACATGCGGACCTTCTCTAATAAGGCAACTTCACTTCTCTCCCCTTTCTTCCAGTTCCTCCTATTCATCTCTTGCCTTCTGAGCATGGGAAGGGAGAGAGAGCAGGGATCAGAGCAAGAGATGAAGGAGAGCCTTAAAAAAAACAAACAAACAAACAAACCAACAACCAAACCAAAACAAAAAGACCCACAACAAAACAAAACAAATGAAAAAAAAAACCAGAACAGCAACAAAAATCCCCACTCCTGCACTGGCCGCTGCTTCCTTCTGTGCTCATGCACATTCCTCCCTTAGCACTGGCAGGGGATGAGGGAGCAGCTCCACACTGTCCTAGGAGCAGCTCAAGGCATCTCCAAAATGGCCGGCCAGCCCTTCCTTTCAGGAGCGCCACTCAAGTAGCCTGCACCTTTAGCCAGGCTCAGCACCAGCAGAGCAAAATCAACTTTGAACCCTTTTGGCACATACAGGTCAGCTGAAGCTGAGTAGCTGGTGGATGTTACAGCCAAGAAAGTGCATCGTTGCCATTTGGTTAAAAAACACCCACAATTTAGTCCCACACATTTCTCCAGTGCAACACAGAATAACACTGCAGTGAATAAAAGAACAAAATGGAAGCTAGTGAGATTGGGTTTGTTTGTTTTAAATCTGCATTTCCTAAATTACAGGTTCTTTAAAAACAAATGGTGAGGTGTTCAGGCACTTCCTTTGAAAAAGAAATCTAAAAAACTAGCTTCCTTCCAAAAAAATAGCCTTTCTGTTCAATGTGCATTTTCCAACAGAGATTAATTTATCCAAAATTCTTTGACAATAACCAGAAGATCATCCTGCCTTCTAAAGTGTTATAGACTTCTCTCTTTTATTTCCTTTCTTTCTTTTTCCTTTTTAAGAATGACAAACTAATTTGACCAAAAGAAGACAGCGGGATGTTTTCTGAAGTCAACACTGGGAGAAATGTAAGGAAAAAAAAATACAAAAAAAATACAGCCCCTTGAAAATTTTGTCATCTTGCCACTGTCTCAATGAAGTACTGGATTTTTAAAGAAAAAAGCTTTCCACCCCTTCTTTCTTCTGAAAATATTTTATTTCTTTTTTCAATTATTTCTCAAAGAAATCAAACTTTTTTTATTTTTCACCTTGCGGGGGGAGGTGTTTACGTCAAAGTTTTATGCTGAGAACCCTATTCTACTTTATTTTGCCCAATGTCTTTCAAAACAGCATGCAAATTCAAACCTTGCCTGGGTCAGTCATCAAGAAAAGCAACAGTTATTTGTGTGATTTCATCCTTAAGACTTGCTCTACAGCCCCATCACAAATATACTCTCAGACACACAAACATCTGGAGGTGTTACCATTAACTATGTTTTGGAAAACCATATGTGTTAGTAATAGCACACCAGAAAGTTTAGTCTTCACAGAGGGGCGACATAACAAGTTATACAATGAAGTCAAGAGAGGAGAAATGGTAGAGGTGTGGATATTGCACGCTACATTCCTAAACCATTAGACACACCAGTCTGTTAGTTTATCTTTTATATGGAGGAGACCTGTGAAATAAACAACCTTATATTGGAACAATATATTATGGAATGGGATAACGTAATCTAAATTAAGCCTCCTGCTTTTATTCCATATGCAGCAACCATTGTAAAAAAATGCCTCCAGCACTGAAGGCAATGGGCAGAACATTACTAGAAAAATCCTCCCGTTCAGTGGCGATGGGATGAATGACTTCTATGCTGTGTATTTTATGAAATTCACAACAGACTATTCCAGATGAATATACGGAGAGGTTCTTTTATTGTGAAATTACCATGCCAGAAGCAAGACAAGAAACACTTACTGCTATTAACATTAGGATGTGGTTATAATCAAAGATTTTGACAAATGACTCCTGTAGTTTCTGAATTCAGTACTGAATAAGGAAACTGGCCTTTGTTCTGCTAACACACCTGTGCCAAGATCGCTTTCTCCCCAGTCTCTGAGTAGTGGCAAATCTTGCCTCTGACCTGGGGGCCAGACGTCTCTGTCAGTGAAGGCAGATACTTACAACTCCCAAACATCGGACTCAATTTGTGCGAAAGCTGCGAGCCTATGAAAGCAGGAGCGGGCATAGCCAGACATTGCAGAAGAGCTGGAGCATCCACAAGACCCCATGCCTGGGCACAGGCAGGCAGGTAGCATCCCTAAACCTGGGCAGCCCACACACGGTCTGGTTGGTGAGCAAGAGAGCAGAAACACGCAGGGAGCAGAGCACGGGGTAAAGAGTCACCCTGGAAATAAGTGTGAACGTTGGTAGTGCAATTACCCTTGTGCAAGTTGGGAAATGGATGGCTCACCTTTCTGTTTCATTGCACTGAAGTAATTGATTCTTATGTTAATTTTCAGTGGTGACAGAGGTAAACTAATGTACATGCTCTGATAAAAGCACAAGTTATTGTGTACTTCATTCCTTAATTGTGCTTAATTTTTACATTTGAAAGCATATTAGTGTTTTAGAAATACTTGAACATGGGATGTTGGTTTAGTCCATGACCCAGCTGTGAGGATTAAGATAGAGATTTGAGACAGGTATTCCAGTCCCTTTCTACCCCACCAGAACAAAAAGACATTTGAATAATTTTTGATGTTCAGATTTGGGTTCACAGAACTGAAGCCCACATCATTACCACGGAAGAAAAAAGGCTTACATTACGCTAAGCAACATAACCTCCTGAAAGGCACAAGCAACACGTTTCATCACATAGCTGTTCAACCCTAGTCTGTATTTACTCTTACAGAGTATATATATATACACACACAGTTACATATATATAACATATATATACACATATAACTCTGTTATATATATAAAACAGTATACATATACTGCTATACAGTATATATAAGTATATAAAAAGTATATCCAGTTTTGATATTTATATTTAATTGATATTTATATATAAAAGTATATATACTTTTTATATTTACATCGGCAGTCAGTGGAGGACCTCACTGTGCTGTTACAGGAAAAAACGTGCAAGCATACACAGTAATTTCTGTGAACAGTTCACTGCTTAAGGCAGTAATTAAAATACGCATAAAATATGCAGAGTTTGAGCCAGTAAGGCAGTGTAAAACAGACCATTTTTATACTTGGTACAGTTCTTCCTTTCCTTTCCCCGCACTGATTTCATTTTGCTCCATTAAATTTAGCTTCTAGTTTACTACAAGCACATTAGGTCTAAACCTCAGAAGTGACCACAGTGAACAAACCAAGCGAGGAGGGAAGTCAGAGAAATCCCACTGTTGATGTCTCTCCACCACTCATATCCCCACATACCACTGAATTGCCAGAGATACTGTCAAAACTGAGTCAAACCCAGGCTCACAGACGCGGAGCCAGAGGTAATGACTGCATGTTTGCATCCATGACGTGCCAGGACCAGAAAAGCACTCTGCGTTATAAGTCCATACTTTCCCCCTCACACACAGACACCCCTGAACAACCTGCACTTACAGGAGCAAATGAAATTCTCACAGTGGTGCCTTCAAAACAAACCAGTACTTCCCAAAGCTGGACACAGAGCTGTTTTAAGGAGGCAGCACATCGCATGCCGGAATCCTGTGGCACTGCCACCCTGCAGGCTGGAGCTCGTCACATGCTCCAAGGGGACCGAAATTCCAATATACGAGGGGCCTCTGAGAGGGTGAATGGGGGATGAACTCTCTAACAAAAATATACGTTTTAAAAAAAAGAAATACTTCATTTGTGAAAGTGCCTTTTGATGATTATAACCTCTGGGTTTAACCACTCTGGTGTCTCCTGCCAAATGTGGTTTACTGATGACACATCATCATGGCACCAGGAATGGACTTGTTGATAAGTTAAATAATGGGACTACTTTCAGACC
This sequence comes from Himantopus leucocephalus, assembly GCA_003993805.1. Taxonomy (NCBI): domain Eukaryota; kingdom Metazoa; phylum Chordata; class Aves; order Charadriiformes; family Recurvirostridae; genus Himantopus; species Himantopus leucocephalus. Next base: position 76,638,304 of record RSEF01000001.1, on the reverse strand, counting down.
ATTTTTATAGCTGAAAATTCTCATGGCATAAAAGAGTCATCATACAGTTATTTCACTGTGGAGAACTGTTATTTTTCTTAGAATAACTTTGAACTCTGTAGCTTTTGGGGAAGGGGGATGTTTTTCATATAAAACCTTGCTTCCATTCTTCCCCCCAAAGCTCAGCTTATATTAGCTGGAACAATAACAAATTCATGAAGATATGTATTCGGGCAGATTGTAAATTCAGCCAAAGCATTTATATGTTACTAAATCCAAACAAAGATCTGAAGCAAGACGCNAAAAAAAAAAAAAAAAAAAAAAAAGTGTTCCAAAAGATACGGACTGAGATTTTTAAAGCTGAGTAAGGGACTCAGCCACACAAGTCCCAAAGAAAATGATTAATTATGTGGTTGGTAATCTCAGTTTCTATGCCAAGTTAATTCCTGATATAACTTCATTGTCTTCAGTGGAGTTATACTGCAAATGCATTTGACAGATAGTCATGTTTCTTCTCCAAGAATAACTTCTAAGGCAGAAGGTTTAAACATGAGTGAATGAAAGTTCTGGGCCAAGTTCTACCCTAATTTAAACCCTGTACAAAACAGCTGACTTGGAAGTGAGGGTGTAAGGCAAGGCAGGAGGAGACATGAGTCTATTCTTCCTTTGCTGGGACATTACATCAATTCCCTTAGGTAACGGTCATGTCTCCGAAAAACACAGTGGGAATCCAAATTGCAGTTTGTTGGAGATTCTTTCCTTCTAAGCCTGCAAGTTCTTGTATTTCACAAGCAGTAAGCATTCAGGGAAGAGCCTGGACTAGTCTCAGTGGAGGACCATGAAGTTCACTCCTGTTAGGTACTGCGTCGATCCGAATCTTGCCTGCTTCAAAACGCATTTGATCATCTTTGATGATAATCACTGGAAGTGGTCGTTTTAATATGAACATTGGAATTAGTCACCTAATTTAATCAGAAAATAATTCATTTCAGACATTCTCAATCTCAGTGTTATTTTGAATCAAAACGCAGCATTTGGATTATTTTTTGTAGTGCGTTGGGTTATTTTTGGCTCATTCTTAGTATTAGAGTTAAGCATGTCTAAATAAGGCTGATGGGTCAAACAGGGTGCACACACTTTTGCTAAGGTGAGAAAGAAGTAATGCCCATCTCAATTCTTTCTATGCAGCATTGCTAAGCACACGGGGAAGTTTTATGACGCTTTGCCCAAAGCGTCATTTATGCCAACGGCAGAAATCTGAGCGCTACGGCTGTAAGCGTAGTGAATTCCTAATGTCCTCACTTCTGATTCTTCTGCTGGCAGAATTTATTTTACTAAAAAGTGATGTAATCTGGCAGTAAGTGAGCTCAACATAAACAGAATGGCTCCACAGTAATACCCCTGCTCTCGGAGGATGATTGCTAGGGCAGGCGGCAAGAGACAGCAAGCTGGTCTCCAGACTGACAGCCCGAGCACTTGGATGCCCTTCCCAGCTCTCCTCTCATTGACTATTTTCAGTCAAATCAGATAGCAAAGTCACATACATTGTTTCAGTACTCATCTAGATGTCACCAGCACCCCTAATGAGGCAAAAGTGAAGACATTTCCCATCCAACATAGTTTGCAATAGTTATAAACAGGACAGACCCTGGATCAAGAGCATCTCACATTCCCCATCTGTGAAATGGAGCTGCTAATCTTCAGCCGTGTAAAAATGTGTGGAAGTGAAAGGGTCCATAGGATGGGCTGTGACCATTGCCATGAAGGAGAGCAGGGGTATTTTGAGGGAAACAGCGAGGCCAGAAGGGGGGATGCTGAGCAGAGCCAGCCCCACAGGCGCAGCGGCTCTGCGCAGCCCCGAGTGTGCACGCACCCAAGACTGGCACGGAGCCCATAGCTCTGAAGTGAGGCTTCCCCACTCACCTGGGGCTGTGGTGAGGTGGCATTTTCTTTCCTTCACAGGGCCCAAGCAAGCCTTATGCAAGTACTTTATTGCCAGCAGTGCTGAGCGAGCAACACAGTGGTCTTGCTGTGCTTGCCGCTGAGACCTGCCAGCAATAGACACTAATTGCCATCTGGCCCTACGCATGGCAGCCGCCTCCCACCCTTCCTTTCTTTTCTTCAGGTCCCTCCTGTGGATGTGATTGATTGTTATTTCTGCATACAGGCCTCCCTACTGGAGGTGAATACAACCTACTTTTTCCCCTCTTCATCAGAGCTCACATTTGTGATCTGGAATTCTTCACTTCTGTAGCACTCAATGCCTGTACCGTTTCATGCCTTGTACATAGCCATACATGTCTTCTACCAGGCTCATCTCAGCTGGTGCAGTCCATATCTACCTTTCCTTCTTATCTCCTGTCACCTTCTCACCTCCTTCATTTGGGCTACCTCCAAAATCAGCTCTTCTGCCTCTCTTCCTTCAGAGATGCTGCTATGACCTGTCTCAGACATTAGTGCTCGACAGACTTTGTTCCAGTCCCATTGATCACTTTGACCCTCCTTTTCAGCAATTTCCATCTACCAGCACAAGGTTATCATAACTAAGTGGACCATATTTAAATATGGAAATAGCCAGATAGGTTCCCTGACTCTCTTCTGCCTTTTATCCCTCTTCATTAGCTAGTCTAAGTCCAGGCACAGGCTCACAGTAAGGCACTGCAACACAGGGAGCACATCCCTGCTTCTGCCTCAGAGTATGGCCACGAAAGAAGAAAGCATTTTTAAAATCTGCTCTTGAAAAAGAAGATGGTAAGGAGTCTTCTGAAAGCATGTCAGGAGAACTTTTACCCTGCATCAGTTCCCCAGTAAAAATGGAAAACGGAAAAAAAAAAATATTCTGTGTATTTTACTAGCAATTAGAGAACCTATTACTAGCAATTAGAGAAGAGTCATGACCAAACTTTTGAAACATCAAGATGTTTAAACTATTCCAGCTGAGGTAAAATGTGGGGAATTTACTTTGGCTTTATAAATCTTAGAGAATCAGTCTAGCTTTGTCACGTAAATAAACCACATAATAGGTTTTCTAGAGATAGATAACCCAAGTGGACAAATCATAAAATGGTTTGAGTTAGAAGGGACCATTAAAGGCCATCAAATCATCTCAAGTTTGATGACTTGTATCCTATAAATGACTCTCCGTCCTTCCACTAACTATAGAGGGAGACTAGATATTTAGCTAAAACTTCTTCATATGGCTAAAATCAGGTTAAATGAATCCTATCTGACTGGAATAAAAATGATAAATTGGTGGATCCATAGCTGGACATGAGCCAGCACTGTGCGCTCACAGCCCAGAAAACCAACTGCGTCCTGGGCTCTATAAAAAGAAGCGTGGCCAGGAGGTCGAGGGAGGTGATTCTGCCCC
>RSEF01000001.1:76612689-76634855 GCA_003993805.1 Himantopus leucocephalus | reverse complement strand
CCAAACTATTCTATGATTCTGTAAGTCCGGGTGCAGACATCATCATGGGTGGAAAATAAGCTACACAGAGACATTCCTGTAGTATCCGCATTAGGACTATGACTTGAAAAGTTACTTTGGCGACATTCACTCTGAGGGCCAAGGAGAGCATTTCTGCAAAGGCTGAAAAAAATAAAGAAGTAGGATTTCCTAAGGAAAATAGAAACTTAAAATAACAACACTACTTCTTGCGCAGTGATCTCATTTCCTTAGGATCAGCTTCTTACTACCCCTCCAAGTGTGAGGCATAGTTAAATCTTCCTGAAAACTAATGTTCTGATCATATTTTAAAAATAAGTTCTGATTAAGCAAAGCTTAATTTACTGTATTTATTCTGCAGAGTGTTGCCTTGTCCTTCTCTTGGGTACAGTAATCTGGGATGTGGGGCATTCTTATCGCTTTAATTTCGAAAAGGATGAGAACTGGGTTTAGCTGTCACCTTTTACTGTCCATCTGCAACGGAAAGAAGAATGGAAATACCTTGCGGGGCTGACAACAAGGAAAATTTTCCTGCAGCTGAAATCACCGCAACCATAGCTAGTGCAGTGATAGCTCTAGATCCATCTTGGAAACACAGAAAGGATTCTGAAGAGTTTGCAGGGGTGAACACTTTGTTTACACCACTAGAAATTCAAGGCTTTGCTTAGTTTTAAATTATAACATGATCAATATCCTGACAAAGCCTTTATGAGTTGTTTTTAAAGGGTGTGGAGGGATAGAAAAATATAAGAACGTAAGCAGCAAGATCTTAACCCATAAACTGGAACTGAGAACTAGTCATCCAGTACTCCAAAATCTAAAGCTTTATTTCTACTCTGCAAATTCATTAATAGCATTTGTTGACCATTGGTTTAAAATATTATAGCTGATTCCTTCAAGTGACAAGTAGGCAAAACACGCAAGATAAATTGTTGCAAGAAAGTCATGCCAAAATACAGAACAAAGCTATTTAGCCAATTATATATTTACCTTCCAAGGTTTAAAATGTGAAGGGAAAGTTTTGGACAATTAAATTATTTTGAACACCCCTAGTTTTGAAGCTTCAAAGCATGCTGGTTCAAAAACTGCCAACCCTTTTTCCACTGGTTATGGGAAATCTAAAGCATCCAAAATAGTTACTTTTTCAAAGGTCATCTGCTCATAGCACTGTAAATAGGGTTGGTTTGCTTTTTAATGGTAGAAGCTATTGAGAAAAAAAAAAGTGGGGAAAAAAGAGACTACCATTGAAAATCTCTTGGTGTTTTGTCCTGCATTGTTGCATGGGTAAATGATTAATGCTGTAAAGAGTTTTTGGTTTTGTTTTCATTTTGTTTCCCCCCTCCAAGAGTGTAAAGTGGGCCATAAACAGTGAAAGGTCTTGTCTGCCCCACTAAGCAAAGCTGAATTCTGCTCACAGTTCAGAGGACCTGCTACATGCCCACTCACACAGAAAAGTTTTCTGGGAAAGCTTTAAAAACCAGATGAGCTGATGGCTTGTGCATCTCACCTGGAATCTTTTTGTTCTTCCAGCTCTCGTTGTACGCTTCCTGACCAAACGGTTCATCTGGGAGTATGACCCGACACTAGGTAGGTTGCATTTCATTCTATAGATATGGTATACTGTATATAATGGCATGGCTGAAGTAATGGAAAGTCATGGACTTAAAATTCCAAGCCGCAGTCAACCTTTAAATTTGCTGTAAAAAGCTTCTTTATGGTCATCTAAAGCTGGAACAAATTATTACCTAAGATGGCAGAACAGAGAAACAGTAACACACTCAGACGAAAGCAGAATTAATATATAAGGCACATTTCTGCCCACACAGAAGTCAGTGGGAATTTTGCCATTGAAAGCAATTGTGTTAGTATTTCACTCTGAAAATTATTTAGTGTGCAGTCAGTTTTCTGCTTTTGGATAACCCAGACATCAGCTGCTAGAGAGTAAGATGGCTGGGATACAGGTCTCAAAAATTCAAGGGGGAAAAAAAAAAAAGTAGGTACTTAGAGTCAGTCTACCTATGCTTAGGTAAGTTTTGTTCCTCACTTTCAAACATACATTGTGTCTCACTTTTTGGGTGACTACACAGTGACACCCATCATCAGAAGAGCATCCATGTCTCCTCTACTAAGCTCCCACTTAACTGTGTTGGGTCAGGCACAGATATCTCAAAAAACCTGTCAAGCAGTTGCTCTGAATTAAAGCCCTTGCTTGAAAAATTTGGGCCAAGGTCCAATTTCTCATATTTCCTAAGTTAGGATACGTTTGAATGCTCTGCACCAGGGAAAATCCAGGGCAGGAAGTCTGAAATGAGGCATTCATGTCTCCGAAGGTACCTTCCGATACCTCAGGACTAAGTGTTTTGCACATGAAGGGGCTGGGAAATTTCCTTTTCTCCTACAATCTGTTACCATCTCCTTCCTAACTTTTCTGTGGAGGCTCAAGTACAGATCATGCAGTTAAATACCTATTTCTTTGTTAGGGTTCTTTCTCTAAGAGGTCACGCTAAGGAAATAGAGAATGCCATAAACTTGCACAGCAGAAGCAAAGATGAATTTTAATACATTTTATTGCAAAACCCAGGCAGCCCTTCCAACAAAGCAAGGTATCCAGTATCATACTAAGTATTTTCATCTGGTAAGATGAAGAAATGACAGATATCAGAACTCTCATCTTGGGAAAATAATTCTCAGAACAACCTGAACTCAAATGCATTATTTTATCTGCTAATATCAATATAGTCATCAGTGAATTGTGTGTCACCTGCCTTGTACTGCACAGTGGTATGTTCAGTATAATGTTTTACTAGTATTATTAGTATTAATACTTCACATCTCTATCACTAGTACATCATTTTAAGAACTTGACAATAGAAGAAGTATGTAAAGTGTTTTGTATCAGTATAGTCTAAGTTCATTCATGTCTTACAGGGACACTGCATGCAAAAGTATCCTTGTTGCCTTGTTTATGCACACAAATGAAGTTATTAGCAAGCTGCAAGGTTTATTATTTTTTGCCTCATTATGAAGGCCCTATGTCCTTTTTTGGTGTACAAGACCTGACATTTTTTTCTGTTTTACAAATGAATACAACTGCAAATTAACCATGCCCCTCAGGAATCTAATCGTCTTCTGTTTGCAACACTGAAAGCTTTCACACAGACAACAGTCCTTTCTCAATAAAACAAAAAATAAGTCTCCTCTGACTTACTGAATTCTACGTTCTCATTCAGTTTAGAGGATAACAGCTTAAATCATGTATTACAGTTATTGCGAAGCTAAGTGCTTTAAGTTGCTCAGAGGAAAAGGTTTGAGAAATGCAAAAAACTAATAAACTATTATCAATAAGTTATTTCTTAATCACAGTAATCTCTGTTGGAAGCTGCCCACCAAAGACTGTTTTTTAAAGTACTGTTTCTTCAGACTATGGATCACAATGGGATTCAAAGGAGGCTCTGAAGTGTTAGAAAAGAAATCTGAAATTTTAACCACTATTCAGACCTTCAGAGATCAACCAGAAAGGCACTGTATCTTCAAAAGCTTTGAGAAACAGCGCTTTAAAAAACCCGTTTCTGTCTTTATCATGATCATCCTGCAGTGATCTAGTGGCCAGTTACCTGTAAACGTCACCGAGCTGAATTTAGCTGAATGGATTCATTTCTTCTCAGCAGTCATGGCTTGGCAGTTGGGTGGGAAGAGGCATATCTATATATTCCACCAATACAAAGTTTAAATTGTGTCAGTGAGACCCATTTGCCCTACCAGAAGAATAAGTAGCTTTGTCAAGTAAGTTTGAAAGGGCAGGAGTAAAACAGATTCAAACTGTCTAGCTACTAAGCAACAGGAGGTTTTGCCAAAAAAAAAAATAAAAAAATCACTGGGGCTGTGACAAGAGTGTCATATTTATAGTTTATTTCTTATGTCAAGTTTTCAACCACCCATTATCCCTCTGATGCAAGGAACCCCAGATAATTCCTATTTTTAGGAAAGCTTTCACTAAGATGTACAAGGCCTGATGGAAATTCAACATTACCTTAAACTAAGCATCAGGGTAAAAAAACCCTGTCCTCTTAGTTCAAGGGTGGCACATTTTAACTGGAAAGAGAAAAACACACCTTATAAATATTCTTTACTACCCTAACCTGCTAGAAGAAAATGAAGGACCATATTTTTAGCAGCATCTGGATATACTGCTGTATCTCCAGGAGCCAAATTACAAACCACAAAATAACATTTTCTGGCGGGAGAAGCATCACTTTGGCACGTGGAGCTGCTGCTGAAGTCAGGGCTTTGCAGCTCTGCCACTTTTGTGCATGACGTTGGATCTCTGCAAGCATCAGTACAACAGCTGCATCTTTGCAAAAGTACATATCACTGTGCTTTTTATTTTACTATTCTCAGCCAAGGGGTAACAACTACAGAAAAGGTCATTTTGTGGGGAGTGCTAACTGTCAGCCTTGACTTCTCCATCATTTCTGCTTAACTGGCGAGTCACTGTCACCATCTTGGCATATTTTTTTTTTTTTTACTGTTTTGTTGGGGTTTTTGTTTGTTTGTTTGTTTTTTTTAAGTGCCTAATCCCTCAGTCTAAGTGGTTACCTGGCATTATCAAGGCAAACGAGTTTCCACTTTCAATCTTTATTTATAAGTCACACATCTACCCCACATGTGCAACAGAATTAGAAGGTTCAGTGAAAGATCTCTATGTAGAAATAGGCACCACATTTGGAACCACATGTGGAACTGAACATTTAAAAAAAATCTGTAGTCATTTTCTAAAATATTAAATATATGAATTCAGCACTAAACAGTCTTTTTCAGCTCATTAAATACGTACTGAGGAAGGGGATTGGGTTACCACATGGATTTCACCAAAATTCATTAATGTTTATATGTTTTTAACTAGAACCCAACGCAAATTAATAAGCAAGTTCCATGTGGTGTTAGAAGGCCTAAAAACACTTGGCCTGGTTAGGGCACCACTTAAGCCACAGCCTAAATACGCTTCACAAACATAAGCAACACATCTACAGTGGGTTTAATACAGAACTAGAAATTTGTGCTGTATTTCAGTTTGGCTCTATTAAGAGATTCGTAGAAGCAGCATGAAAACAAGCATTCCTGTGTACCATTTCGGCAGGGCTTGCCAGGAACGGGGTGGCAGGAGGCTGACAATTCGCCTGCCACCGAGACGGATGGGCTCAGGGGGGGAGTTTGCAGCCTGCAAGCAGCTGCCCTTGCAGCAGTGCCGCTGCAGGTGGTCCTCTGGGGGCTAAACCACCTCACCACTGTCCCAAAACCAGAAGTGTGTAAGTGTGTAACACCTGCCAGCCGGCATCATCTCAGGGATGGATGTACTCTATGGGGATGAGTTTCAAGGTGGAGGTGCAAAGACCTTTATTTGGCCACCTATCCTCTGCGGGCAAACTCATGGCCTAGATGTAGGACTCCCATGGACCTCAGTGACCCAGGGCTTCACACCGTGATTTTCAAGGCTGGTGTGAATAGCTGGTCTCCTCAGTGCCAGTAAATAGGAATAACAGCCTGGATCTCAGCAATTTCCCCCATGAGCTAGTGGCAGTGCCTAGAATTTAGGGTGCCTTTACCTGACCTCAAAGATGGAGATATTGCGGTTTGCTGTCAAACAAGTGATATTTAATTGGTTTTAAAATTGGAGATGCTGCATCAGAGTAAGTCATCAAGGGAACTGGTAAATTTATGTCTTCCTGGGGGGCAAAAAAGGAGGAGGAAGAAGCCCAAAGTCTCATCACAGCAGTAGGTAGACAGCACTGATGGCCTGCAGAATGCTTCATGGGCAACAGCAAATTACCCGCCTCCGTGAGCTATGACATGCAGGGATAATCTCCTGGATCAAATGATGAAACAAGAAAATTCATCATAGCAGTGGCAAAGCAGGTGTTTTTTAAAATAAGTTTTGCGGTATTTCTCTGAGAACATATTTGTTGTTTTACCATAATCAGGACAATTTGCTTAACTAGAAACAGAAAGGGGACTTGTTCTGAATTAGCATTCTTATGTGCAGTTGGGAGAATCAGGTGCCTTCTGAGGTGCAGGGACTTAAACCATCCATTTTTGCCATGTAGGGAAACACCCAAGCAGATAAAACCCCAAGGACGTGCAGGANTTACCATAATCAGGACAATTTGCTTAACTAGAAACAGAGCGGGAATATCCATTTTTTTAAAAAAAGGGGATTATGAATTGGGTTGTGTCACTTGTTCTGAATTAGCATTTTTATGTGCAGTTGGGAGAATCAGGTGCCTTCTGAGGTGCAGGGACTTAAACTATCCATTTTTGCCATGTAGGGAAACACCCAAGCAGATAAAACCCCAAGGACGTGCAGGAGACAGGTTCCTCAGTTCTTTTCTTGATTCTGTCACTGATTTGATGCCCGCAGTCTCTCTGCCTCTGCTTCTCACCTATAAAATCCTTCATCTCATAGAAAGGTTGTAAATTGTTTAAGTAAATGGTATGCATAGAGTTGAGACACATATTAAAGGTGCAGAGAAACACCAAGCATTTCTCTAAAGACTGAATTTTAAACAAAAGTCTACTTATAAAATAACAGCAACCAAGGAGATAATATTTTTGTTGACCTTTCTAAAATTCGCTTGGCTTTCTCGCACTGTCCCTAGATGTCTTTATCTGTTCACATATTTCGTACAACTTTGCTAATCCTCTGAAAGGAAAACTCTCTTGGAGCAGATAATCAGCAGAACAGTGCATGATGGACTGGCCCGTGTATGAAAGCAAAGAGAAAGCATAGGAGTTTATTTAATTTGAATGGGGTAGAGAAAAGACTATTCATTACTTTGAAGAAGCAGAGGTAACCATAAAGAAAAATGAGTCTTAAGAAAAATCATAGTTTTGCTAGGACTACTAGATTAATAGTGACATTTTTAGAGTATTTCTTCCAACTATGTCACAATTTCTTTGAGTCACTCAGGTTTTTATTCATTCTTTTTCTACTTGGATGGGAAAAATCCTGAGTTGGTGTTTCTATGAAGTCCTGTCTAATGCAACAAGCAGACAACCCATAAGACACTGCCAAACATGGTTAAAATGTGTGGGTATCAGTAAAACAGCAAAGACAGCAGATAAGGTGGTACAAGTTGCTGTCCCACTAGCTTAATTATGAAAGGACCCTGATAGCACCATTCTTCTCCAGCATAACACAAAACAGCCAAAGGACTGCAGAAAGGTACACTAGGTAAGCAAGTGCTTGGGGGAGGGAGACACACCTCTGTTAGTGCCCTGAATTATCTCACAGCAGAGAACTTCATCTCCAATAGACCAGCTCAAAACTTATAAATTTCACCGCTGTTGACAAGAACAGCAGAAATCACTTTGTGAAGATATTGTTTACGGTGGCAAGAAGGCTCTTCTCATTGGAAAACTTGTTTCAAGGAAGATTATTTTTACATTTGAAGAGTAGTTTTGCCTATATAACCACATCTGTAGCTGGGGGTTCTGTTAGCAAAATGGTATCATTCAGGGACCGCAATGGAAGTTTGCAGACACCGTACACGATGTAATTAACATTACAACACTAGCAAATATTGTTAGCCTGAGTTTCTTTTCTGCACCTGATAAATACAGATCTGTACAAACAACAAACAGTGCAGAGTGGGAATGTATCCAAATTAGCATCCATCAAAACAGCTGATAACCAGAAACAGCTTCGCAGGGGGAGATAAGACCTCACTAAGAATAATTTCCTCTAGTAAGTGAAGATGCAAGAACTATCTTTCTGAGCTAATTTTGTGCCAATGCACAAACTCTTTGTCCCCAGGATTGCTTTCCCTGCCGCAGATCACAAGTTGAAGAAACACATGTCTTTGTATATTGTAGATTTCTAGTTGTCTTGACTTGTGGCTCACTCAGCAAGTGTGTCTTAACACTCCTAAACGTCTGCTGCCTGGCTTTACCATAAAAATACTAACTCCCAGCAGCACAGCTGAGAGAGAAGCTGCCCAGACAGCAAACAGAACTCTTAACAAAGGGGCCCATACTAAAATAAGTGTTGATAAATCATTAACTGATGGTCCCTTCAGCCCAAGGGTGTAAAGGTTGACAGACCAGTAGCCCCAGGAGGGAGGCAGCCTGGGGAAGCCCTCTCTTCCTCCTGCTGCACAACAGGATACTGCAGGCTACACAGTGCTATAGACCAGATCATAGATATGCTCGTGATTAAAAATAACCATTTTCCATAGCAAGCAAAAGAGGAGAGAGTTCTGCCATCATCTTGCAGAACTTTGCCTCCTGCATATTTCATCTGAACACCCGTGTTGACAATTACAGCTTATCTAAGCACGAGCTAGGAATAACATATGTGGTCCAGTATGGGCTTTCAGCCCAAGTGAGATGGAATGGTAACCAACCATTTGGGGCTAGGAGGAATAGCTGCCAACCTGTGTTTCAGTGACTACCATGACAAATGTGTAGACGCTTAATAAATTGCTGGAAAACAGCCTTATTTTCAAGCCAGACTCTAGCTATTAGTATCCTCAATTTTTATTAACAAAATTACTCATTCCTTCTGCTGCAGTGCTTGCGGGATTCAGTCCTCAATAGCCCAGATTACGCCTTGCTAGGTATCTTCCTGGGCTTCTATTTTTCCCTCACTTCAGAACCGTAGAAAGATTACTTAACTTGATATACATTTAATAAGCTATATCATTTTTACTGTACTCCTCGGCAGTAAAAATTTGTACTGAATGCCATCGTTATGGCAATGAGCCATGAAAGTATTCCTGATTTCTGAGGTGTTCATAAGGAAATGGACTAGTATGGCCTAGAGCACCTTAAACCCCCAACACTGGCTTCTAAAATGCTTGACAAAGACTTGAAAAGATGAGATTGTAATTGAGAGCAGCAGAAGAAGATGCTTAAAATAACATGGAAAGCAGTTATCTGAAAATGTGGTTTGTTTTCTTTCATATGAGTCTCAAGATGAAGATATTCCTGATGCCAGTAATAAAAATATTGTCTTTTTACGGTAACTCAACAGACAACAAAAATCAGGAATGACAGTGGCTGCTCTTGCTGTAGCTACAGCTGCAAAATATTTTGCCCCTACTTTTCTTGCTCCACATTCTGAAATGTTCTCCAGATGAGCAGAAGTTTCCAGTGCTTGCTTTTGCACCTTCAGGAGGGCAGGCTTTTGTTTTGCTTGTTTTAGGTGTGAGAAAAGTCTGACTGGTTAGTTTTCATTTATGTTGGCAGAAACAAGGTGAGACTCACAGCTTCACTAACAGAGAAATCTTGCCACAATCAAACAGAAAAGTGTAGCAAAATACAGTTTATTTTGACTTAAACTTGTCATGGACATAATTCCCACCAGGAACTAATTCCTCCTCTTAGTGATGGTGGGAAAGTTAAATCAGAAAATTTAAAAAAAACAACAGTTAAAGCTTTGATGCTTACTCTCTACTAGTTAGTACTGCTCCAGCTTTGTTGGTTTTGGTTTAGCAACTGCTTTAACATGCCCTAATGAATGCAGTTCCCAAGTATCGGTACACAGTTTCTCTGCCTATCTCAGCAAAAGCTGGGTAAGGACAAAACCTATAGCAAAGGAAATGTAACACCACTCCCCTTCTGCTCAGAAGAAACCGTCTTTGCACACAGCAGAAAAATCATGTGCAGCAGAAGCCAACAAATAAACATACTTCCCATTATTTTTAGTGGCCTTCAAGAAAACTGCATTCTAGGATTTCTGTTTGGAGGCCAAAAAAATGTTATTTATTGAAAGTACCAACAAGAAAAAATGTTTTTCTTTAAACTAGTTTTGTATCTCCCACCTGTTCTACCTAAACAGCAAATTTTGAGAATGCAACAAATCCTTTCATACCAAGATGAGAATTTCATCGTCTAGTCAGCTATGTGTGTACTTGCCATTTATTTTCCTTCCCACTTTATAATAAAGAGGAAAACATGATAAAAAACAGACTTCTCACTGAGCAGCAGCCCTAATGAAGCCTCATTTCTTCTGAATTTGTTCTCCTTATTTCATACTGCAGCAGTTGTTTTCTTTGCATGTGTCCCCCATGAGTCCGCACAGCACCTGCAGCTTCTTCTAAGGTCATCTGCTAATAGTCTTTGCCCATCTGCATGGGCCAGGGACAGCCCATGTGCAGAGGCACATGCCTGCTGACAGCCCAGAGCACACACTGGCTCTTCTGCCCTGTGCCTCCTTAGGGGCATTAGTAGGGTCTCTACCTTCCGCCCAACCTGAATTTATACAGGACAGAAATATTTGAGAGCTTTGCCACAGACTCAAAACGGCAACTAAAAGCAGCTCGGCAAGCTAAGACACATTCGCTGCTTGCAGTGCCTCCCACATGACTACTTTGTGCTCAGCTTTAATCTGACTAGTTTGGGAATACCTGCTGTACTGCAGTCACCACTCTGGTTACAGCAAATGTAGCCTTGCAGAAGGCAGCCAAAAGAGCCAAAAATGAAGTTAGAAAAGAAACTCCTTTTCACATCACCATATCAATTCCAAAAGCAGCATTCACAACAGCAGACTGCATGTGAAGCCAACTAGACTCCCTAGAGTTGAATTAAATATCACTGCAGACAAGTACCTTCTTTCATACACATTTTGGTTTAAATTTGTAGCTTGACATGAATGTTCATGTGGTATGATAGCCATACATATAAAGCACATCACAGGTACTGTACAACCTCCTGGAACTTTTCCTTCTGTATTTCTTGATTCTTGGGGTTACACATGCAAAAACACAACACTGAAGTGTCCAAGTTCAATTATTAGAGCTGTCCGAGTTTCCCCTCAGTAACTTTCTTTTTACTACTTTTTCTTCTTTCACACATGATAGTAATGATTACAATAACAATGCACAGCATATCATTTACAGTTGAGGTTGTTCAGCCTGGAGAAGAGGAGGCTCCAGGGAGACCTTATAGCAGCTTTCCAGTATCTGAAGGGGGCCTACAAGAAAGCTGGAGAGTGTAGTGATAGGACAAGGGGTAATGGCTTCAAACTGGAAAAGGGTAGATTTAGAATAGATATCAGGAAGAAATTTTTCACTATGAGAGCAGTAAGGCCCTGGAACAGGTTGCCCAGGGAAGTTATTGAGGCAAGCCCCATCCCTGGAGGTGTTCAAGGCCGGGCTGGATGGGGCATTGAGCAACCTGGTCTAGTGGGAGGTCTCCCTGCCCACGGCAGAGACACTGGAACTAGATCATCTTTAAAGTCCCTTCCAACCTAAACCATTCTATGCTTTGATTGTACTATTGATAAATAACCCAACTATGCCTACCTTTGGGCCTATAGTATCAGTTAATAAAGAGACATGTGAGGATACACTGCATTAGCATTAAAAGTAGGTTCTAAATACAGAAGGGAAGTACTGTGCTCTGATAGTTGCAAACTAAAACCCCTCCTGTAAGGTAAATAACGGATGGAGTAGGTAACAGCCAGATGCTAGCAAGAAAAATACATTCAGCTGAGTCTGGAGAAAAGTGAGGGAAGGAAGAAGGCAGGAGAGACTTTGAGTGAGGAAGGTACATTCAACTTGCAAGGGCATTCTGAAAGGTGAAAAGTTCCCAAAGCAGCGAGGAAATGTAGAGGGGATAAGTTTTACAATGCCAGGCTCAAGGAAGGATCTAGAGAACATATCAAACAGCACCGGAGTTAGTAATGGAGGTACATTTTTTTTCCCCAGTAGGCTGTCAAAGTCANTAGTCTTTTAAACATACTGCTGTATTTCTGTCCAACAAGACCTTAACCATAACTTAGACGTTCATGCCTATTAGCTGAAGATTTTTGGTCTGGAAACTCAGCTACAATTATTACACAAAAGCTCTTTCTCTAGGTCTCTTACAGTTTTCAGGGCCAGCTGGCTGAAAGCCACAATGAGACCGAAGTTTCTTAGACCATTTTTATATGTACTTGTTTTATTAACCTTTCTTGACAAAAATGAACTCAAATTCTGTATGGAAACAGAGCTGGTGTCCCTCTGTACTTAAAAGCAAATCAAAGAGACCAGGCTGTTCCTTAAATTTACATGTAAAGTGGTGTATATCATTGCTTCATCTCAGCTGATTTACCTACTCCTACTACAAGTGTTTTCCTAAAAGCAATAAACCTTTCTGATGCAAATATTTCCTTCCAGAGCTGTGACATACCCCTGATATATATTGCTTGTTCAAAATAAACAAGTACTGAAAACAGCTTTTTACATCACAGCAAATACAAACCAAGACCTAGCAATTACTTCTCAGATAACAGTTATCTAGAAAATATAATCTTCTGGAACAGCTATATTCAATAGATCAGGATAGTCCTGGACAAATAGGTTTGATAAATGACCAGCTAAGTCTTATAGGACAAAACCCTATTAAATATGTCACAATAAGCATAGCGCAAGGATGCAACGTGGGCAGGCTGTGGCTGAATATCATATCCATGGACAATCTATGGATCATGGGCCTGAAAGTTTTCTCTGTACAAGTTTAGTAGTGTTTTTTTCTTGCATTTTTTTAAAATCACATTGCTCAGAAAAATAGGGAGATTTGTAACATGCTTATGAGCACAGAGAGCCCCAGTGGAGTTTTTTAAATTTTTTTTTCCAAAATCATTATGTCCATAATTATTCAACAGCTGTGNATATAAGTTTAGTAGGGTTTTTTTCTTGCATTTTTTTAAAATCACATTGCTCAGAAGAATAGGGAGATGTGTAACATGCTTATCAGCACAGAGAGCCCCAGTGGAGTTTTTTTTCATTTTTTTCCAAAATCATTATGTCCATAATTATTCAACAGCTGTGGTAACTTGAAAATTTTATCCAGTCCTATTAATGACTTATTGTGGCAATATATTATAGACTTAAAAACAAACTAACTGCTACCACTTTCCAACATGTTTCTCAGGCCTTTTGATAGCTCTAAATGTTTCTGGAATAAACTAAATTTTTTTCAAACGATAGGACTGTGAGAACCAGGAGTGCTTTGCACAGCAAGAGTTCTGGGGGGTTGCAACTTTATAACCAAGTGGGACCCTGAAATCTGGCGTCAGCTTTCAAAGCCACACAGCCAGCAGCACCTTTGATCTTGTTACTGGGAATATGAATAGAAGCATAGCACACCCCCAAACCAACAAGAACGGGTCAGATTTACTCACTTATGTTGAAGCAGAGCAAACCGCCAAACATGACTATTTCCACGGTGCTAGCAGCCTCAGGCACAGCATGGCTCAGCCAGCCGCTCCCCAGCTCTGCTTTGAGGCTGGCTGTTTTGACAGTGAGTCTATGAAGAGCAAAACACAGCTCTGAGCCTTCTTTTCTACCTATGAGGTTTCAGCTGTACCATTATAGATATAATGTATAGGCATCACCTGGTGCAAATGACAATCTGAAGCTCAGAAAGTTGCCTATAGTCATGCTGGGAGCCACTGGTACAGCGTTACACTTCGCTCTTTCTACTTGACCATGATGATGCAAGCGTAAGGCATCTACAGCCTGGATTCGTCTGAGCCATTTTAGACTTCTAAGTGCTTTTGATGTGTGGTTTATCCCAGGAGAGAGAACAGACAAGCTATATCCAGCACCTATTTTACTTCATCAACTCTAATAGGAGACAAGAGCGCTTAGCTGAGAGACACCTGCATTGTCGATGGTTTCAGTTAGGGATCCAGCAAGTATCTCCAGTCATCTAATTTCTCTCTAGCTGCATGTCTCAAAAAAAGTGCCACAGGGAACAAGATATTAATAAATCCCAAAACAAGGCAATGCATTTGTGAAGTACCACAGGATAGATGTGAACGAACTGGAAATCACAACTTCAGGATTCATAAGATAAAGACCACCAGATTCTTCAGATGTTTCTGTTTCCTTAAAGGAAAAGCCATGTCTGTGATTACACTAAAAAATGCTTTAAACATCCAGCTGTTTTACACTCCTCATTAAAATGCAGCCAGCTACCACACATTCCAAAGCACAGGAACAGACACATATTTACTAAGATAAAATTACACTAATCTAACCCAAATTAGTGCTGTTTGCCCAGGATCAAATTCCATCCCAACGCGAGCAGCCAAAGTGAGTTAAACTTGCAACATAAAGTGCAACCAGAGTCCTATTTTGAGAACTCAAGTATCATTTAAGAATCATGCTGCTTTTCCGTAGCAAGCACAGGTCTAGTCCTTGAGATTTATTTGCCCATTTCACAGGGAAGAGCCGTATGGCCTACCACACCACACTCTGCCTCCTAAGAAGGACATTTCACAGATATGCTGCAAACATNCCATTTCACAGATACGCTGCAAACATGGTTGGATGAACACTTTCTCAAGTTGGGTGGACCACTTCTCGACAGCTACTTGTCAAGCAGGGCCAGATGGTTGAAGGCATTTAAANACATTTCACAGATATGCTGCAAACATGGTTGGATGAGCACTTTCTCAAGTTGGGTGGACCACTTCTCAACAGCTACTTGTCAAGCAGGGCCAGATGGTTGAAGGCATTTAAACATTGCAAGGCCTAAACAAGTAAGGAGCTAATATCAAATTACTCATTCAGAGAGTCACCTCCTTCACAGCACTCTTCCCCCAGAGAAACCAAGCGTAAGTTCCTAAATGACCTTGGACATGGAATGCTGCACAGGGAGTCCCAGCCTAGCGCTGAACATTTTAGCTGCTGAAATAGCTTGTTGAAGGTACGTCACTGGACCTTCCACACCAAACTAGAGCTCCTGCCTTTTCTGCTTTCCCCTGGGGGAACTGCTGCAGCTAGGAGGGTGTACAGAAGGGACAGATAAGACATACCACTGAGAGACTTCGATATATCTTACTCTGCTGTGTAGGTATAGCCTCAGGATCACAAAGGTGGAACTCTAACTCCTTCAACAGACTTGCAATACTAAACAGAAGGGGTATTTACAGCCTTTAAAAAACCTAGTCTTCATTGCCTGAATCCCTACAGCAAGATTGCTTGCCATCTGCCTAATTAAATTGACCATTTGTCCCTATTAGAGGCAGCTGTGCTATTTAAAGCAATTAAGGTGGCACAGGAGGGAAGTGACAATTTTGGTTTGGGAAGAGCGTGTTTGCAGCACTGACAGCATTGAAACATTCATCAGTACGTAGAGCTGACATTCTTAATTATGTAATGAAAAAAGGCATTCACCAAACATGAGCCCTGTCAGAAGTTCAAATTCAAGAAATGTGTTTCCTTAAAGATCTTTCATTGCTATTGAGGAGATTTGCACCAAATAAAAGAGTTCCATCTCTGACAATGCAAAGCATTCATAGTCACTGGCCACAGTTTTAAAGCATACACATTTGCTTTTTGATATAGGACATCTGTGAGCTAGCAACAGTAATAAATCTGAATGTTAGCACAGATAATTTTCCAAGTTTTAGGTCAAATGCTATCAAATTTAACTTATCAGCTCATTAAGATAAAACAAGCCCTTTTGTCATTAGCTTTCTGATTACTTGCCTGGTTCCAGAACCTGGGACACAGTATATAGATTCTTTTTTTCCTGTCCATAGTGTGAACGCTTAATGCCCAGTGGTTATCGTTATAAATCATACACAGGGAAATCACTGCTTGAGCCCTTGCTAGAAGAGCGGAATGTGATGATTTCAGCATGTCTCCAAGAGACATTCCTAAAATAGCTAACTGTTCTGTAATTTTATCACGGTATAAGGCCTGAGCTTAGTGGTTAGGTTCCTTGATCTGTAACCATACTGGTTTTGATCTTGTCGGACTTCAAGCTACGCAGTGACAGGCTTTTGAGCTGGATACTTTGAGAGTAGCGGTATTTGTCTTTCATAGGCGGCAGCCTTCCCTATGAACAAACCTGAGAAATGGGCTGCAGCCTTGCAGAGCTCTTCGCTGGCGGAAACTCTGTGCTTTTGTCGGGTGCAGAGTGCAGCGTCCACAGGCACAGCCCTTTGTAGGTATAAGACATGGGAAAGAAAGAGTTGTGCCATATGGGGAGAGGTAAAATAGTCACTACTGTAGAAAGGAGGACTTGAGCGTGCTCCAGAATGGCTGGAAAAGCTCCAACAAATAAAATTTAGGGAAGCTCTATGTCACATCTCAGGTCTTGTGCTGTGGTAGCTGTAAGGAAGATGCAAAAAAAAAAAAAAATTACTTTCTTTTAATACGTTTCACAAAATGTGTTCTTATTTTAGAGTCTACATATCGTCACCAAGCTACCATTGATGATGAAGTGGTTTCCATGGAGATACTAGATACAGCTGGTCAGGTGCGTGGGTACATGTACTATTATCCAATACCTTGGCTCAGATAGACAGCAGAGAAGGGGAGTGCGGTGGTGGCAGCAGTGCAGTGGGTGGCAGGTGTGCTCTGCTTCTGGGAACAGAGATTTGCTTCTGAGCAGAGTCCCCCCCCCCACCTCCACCACCATCAGCTTGCAGACAGACCCATCGTGCTGGATCCAGACCCTTCTGCAGGGGACCCTGCTTAGAGTTTTCAAATACTGGAAGAATAAACAAAGTCAGGGTTTACTCTGGGATTAAAATGATTTTGTTCTCATTCCTTTATTCAGGGCCAACCCAACAACACATTATTACTATGCACAAAGTCACAGTCTATTTCTGCAGTCAAGTGACAAGGCTCAACAGCCTCAGTCAGTGTTTCCCAAAGTGAAGAGCAGTGTTGTCATAGCTAGGTCCCCCTTCCTTTCAAAAGGTGGCAGATGCTCACACTGCACAGTCCTATGCAGTTTGTGTGTTGGGTATTGTTCAACAGAGACCCTCTTCCAATTGCCTGCTACCAACCCATGGCACCTTGGTAGAGTAAATCTCCTATGCCACCTGATAAAAAAGGTGAAGTGCATAAAATACAAAGTCAAGTTGTGGCTTTGCAGGCTTTGGAGAACCAATGTCTATCTGAAGGCCTGGGGTCTTTTTCATAAATCAAATTCCTAAGTCTGGTGTCTGTCTTTTCAAAACAGGAGGATGCTATTCAGAAAGAAGGACACGTGCGATGGGGGGAAGGCTTCGTGCTGGTTTACGACATCACGGACAGAGGCAGCTTTGAGGAAGTGCTGCCACTTAAGAACTTGTTGGATGAAGTTAAAAAGCCCAAAAATGTCACCCTGATCCTGGTGGGGAACAAAGCAGACTTGGATCACTCCAGACAGGTCAGCACAGAGGAAGGTGAAAAGCTGGCCACAGAACTAGCATGTGCTTTTTATGAGTGCTCTGCTTGCACAGGAGAGGGCAACATTATGGAGGCCTTCTATGAGCTCTGTCGTGAGGTACGGCGTCGAAAGATGGTCCAGGGCAAGACTCGGAGACGAAGCTCCACCACCCACGTCAAGCAGGCAATTAATAAGATGCTTACCAAAATCAGCAGCTAAAAAGAGCTGTACTAAGCCAGAGAAGCATTTTAGAGCATATTAGCTTGAAGTAGGGACGAGGCAGGCAGAGCACATTTAATCAAAAATGGTCAAAGCTTTGCAATTTAAAAAAATAGAAAAGACAAACCACACCACTTTTTTGAGTAACACGGCATCAGACTTTTTTCCTGTTTCAAAATGTATTTAGCCACACTGCTTCTGGCTAACATGGGGGGAGGGGGGTGTGAGAAAAAAAAAAAGTGAACTCCAAAGGACTAGATGATTGTGGGGATTGGTACTGACAGAGCATCTTCTGCTTCTACAAGGCTGGCTCCAATCCTCTGCAAGTCAGTAGTGCCTAAACATCATTTCTCAGCCAGCCAGCTGCTCAGTAGCCATTGGAGAGTAAGATTCAGCCCTCGGTCCTTCAACAACCATCGCAAACAGTGTTCTCAAGGACTGAATACACGTAGAGGCTGCTGTGTTGTACCAGAAAGTTCATCTGATACCTTTCACCAGCTCTAAATTGGCGCATTGTGTGCTTTTACTCCAAACTGTCCTTCCTTGTTGTTATTTTTGTCAAATATATGAGTGCTGATATTCTTAGCAAGGTATGCAAAAAATACAGGAAAGGTCTATTTCATGGAGTGTTTAGCCAGCAAGACACACATTTCAACAGAGCTGAAGCTCGGCTGCTTTTCCAGATCCTCTGAAACTGCAGAATTCATCAAGAAATAATCAGCTAGTCCAGTGGCATTTCAGCATTTCCCCCTCAAAGCGCAGTACTGTACCTGGGGAAATGGGAGTGTACGTGTTGGGAAATCAAACTAAAAAAATAACCATATTACTATTGATTTAGTTATGGGTAGTTTTTAGCTTTTGTTTACATTTTTGTTTTGGTCTTACTGCAATTCAAGTAGTTCCTCTTATTCTATCTTACACCGAAGAACAGAATCCATGAGAAGGCAAGTATTTAAAGTCTATGCCCAAATGCAAGTCAGATGTGAATGGCCTCTGCCATGTCACAAGGCCATAATTTCCAGCTGTTTAAACTTCCAGATGTTGCTTGAAGCATTCTGTGGTTTAAACCAGCACAGTTTGTTTGTGACTCTATCTGCATTTTATCAGATTTTGGTGCCTGGAATGGAAGGTGTCCAGTTTTTTCTCCTCCCTTCTCCTCCCTCATGCATCTCATTTAAGCCAGCTGGCAAGTTTTGCCTTGTTGCTTGGCTTGTTAACTGTATGCTAAGAGATACAAGAACCAAGACTGAAAGACTTTCATTCAGATTGTGCTCATCTCCCACCCTTGTGTTGCATCCCTTTAGGCAGCGTGATGTGCAGCTCAGAGTGGCATCATGTAGAACCACAGCCCAAGGTTGGGATGACAAATGGGAATATTAGCAGTATTCTCCTCTGAGAAACAGCCCTCTTATAGTAACTACTTACAACTTTATTCTCCACTGCTTTGTACTTCATATTTGCCTCTGTGAGGAAGTAAAACCAAAAGACTATCAAATGCAAATTGCCACAGATGTAGGAGAGTGAGGATATCTGGTTGGATAGCACTTTATATGGTTATAGGTAGCCATATAAGAGGTGGAACTGGCTAGAGAATCAAGCCTCTACATCCCTGTGGACAGAGAAAAGTCCCAAGTCGGGACTTTTCAAAAGGATTTGCTTAAAGATACTTTACCAAAGTAAATGTTTTTTAAACATATTCACCCATATCTTTTACCCAACCAGTGTCAAAGAACGTCACATTCAGGTTATTTCATTTTATTTGTACTGGTGTTTATTTTCTCTGTTTCCCCCATTCTAGAGAGTGAGAATTCATGCCACTCTGCTGGAATAAATAGCTATGTTTTGGTCCTCCTATTCAGGTATGTTGCCATACAGCAGCTATGCACGCTGCAATGGAAACTTCACCCTGTGCTTCTGGGCAGGAGGTTCTTGCAACAGGTGATGTCACTATCTCCGTCACCTGATCCCAAACTATTGGTCATATCTCTAACTTTTGTTTAAAATAAAAAGAGAAGTTTTGCCACTTTTAGTCCTATTAGTAAAGCAGAACCAATATGAGCGTAAAAGAAAGAGGTAGGGCCTGTTCATGCACCGGTGGTCATTAGCTGAAGGTCTGAACTTGCAAACGTGCACGTTACAGCATTCTGTTTTTCTGTTATTCTGTCATTCTTTTATCTTCCAAATCAGTGCTATTGCAGGAATCTGAAGCAAACAAAATCCTTACCTGCAATCCCATGGCAACATAGCTGATGAGGAAAGTGATTATGTCGGTATTCTAAGCAATTGATTTATCCCTCTCTAAGACAACTTCAACAGTTCTTTTCTCTGAAAACCTTTCTTGGGTTTCAGAGTAAAGCTGCATTTAAAATATAAAAAGGTAATATATGAATTACAAGAGAAAATAAATTAACCATATCCATATTAGGAGAGTTGAAAGGAAGGAGAAGCTAAGTTATGGCCCTAATACTTTCCAAAAGAACCCCAGCAAATTAGATCTTCTTTTATAATGTCTGTATGGAGAAGTTATAAAATCCTGGTGAAAGAAAATGTTCCACTGCAAACATGACTTGTTACATAAAGAACCTCTAATAAAAATAGTAACATTCCTTTGCAAAGACTGAATTTGGAAACTGCCGAACATGATAAACACTCAGTCAAAAAGGAGGCTGCTATTTTGTGACCTTTCCTCCCACACAAAGACAAATTTCTTTACTTAATTGCTCTTTTTTTTTTTCCTTGGTGTAATGGGCTGCTTGTCAAGCCAGTTATGGTATATTATAATCAGTTGATACATATTACATAGTATTAAATGCAATCTGATTTACTGTTGCTCACAATGTTGCAACATATTATTGGCTACACTATAAATGTGTCATATTTCTACAATGTACAAATTGAGCCAAAAAAGTGCCCAAGCATTGAAAAGGCCAAATGCAACATGAACCCACATTCAGTAGCCTTTCCGCAGCAGACATCAACACTTTAAATTCTGTTTCTACTGCTGCTATTTAAATGTACATGTATGACACTAACATTAAATTCCTCTCCTATGCCCATTACCACTTTTGCAGAGAGGGGATGGGAAGGACGGGAGACAAAAAGGGGGAGGAAAGGTGAAATGGATACTTGTTACCTACAACAAGTTGATTGTCATTTATGAAGTTTTTAAATATTTATCTTCAATTGATGAAGAGTTAGTCAAGCCCATGCTGCAAGACCTGGATCAGGAACCAAGACTTCCCTAGAACTTTGAGAATCTTCATATCTGGGGGTTCGGTGCAACCACGGATGGAAGTGAGGATCGGCCATTGGGTTTGCACCTGGATCCAGACAAGTTGTCCCCAAACCTGGGGATAGTTGCATCTGGCAGTTTGTTACAAGGCTAGTTGTTTTTTATATATATAATGATCTGTATGCATTTTTACATTAAAAATATGAAAGCTTGTGCTTGTAGATAATATATAAGAAAAAAACAAAAATAAAAATAAAAAATTAGCGCTCTCTGTACTGAACTCTTATGTATTGATCTTCTGATAGTTGTCTCCAAAGTGGTGTCTTCCAGCTTTTAAGGGGCCAGTTTCAGAAGTCCCAATTCACTTTTTATTTAATCTTTAGCTAACGAAAACAAACAGTGAATTTTGCCTGAATAAGCACTTCAGCATTTGGACCAATTTATTTGAACTTATTTGGCTGCTGGGCCTGGAATCAAGAGGTTGGACAGCATCTGCAGAAGCACAGAACCAGATGCTCTTGCTAACAGTTTCAAGGCTGATCAGAAAAGCTCCAGTTCCAAGGTCATTAAATGACCTCGGGGAAACCCTCCACCCAAACTCTGTCCTGCTGACTAGATAACAAGGATCTCGATCCCATGCTTCTCAGGTAAAATCCTGGGCTAAAAGGTTCGGGAGATCTATGCCAGTGATTTGGACAGAGGCTGCTTTTCACCTGCCGACAGCTGTGCCCAGATTCCACGGATAAATACAATGCACTGTTGTTCTGAAGAGAAGGTACATTATATGTACCGTGTGTAAGCTACATTATATGAACGGTATACAATCACACGTTGTGTGGATATTAAGCTATAGCAGAGGAAGCTTCCTCACAGAAGAGGGAAACCTGCTGTAGTCCACTGTCCTGTTTCCCTCCACACCTGGGCCAACCAAGTAACCCAAAGCATGACCATAAGCAGCTGAACAGCAGTGGGGGTATAGGAATGCCACCTCTGGCAGATCACTGCATGAAATCTGCGTGCAGGATCTATGCTGTCAGGTGAAACCTCCCAAAACTAGGTAAGGCATCTTTCCAGTCACTGTCTGCCTCTGTAGCACTGCAGAGCAGCCTTGAGTTATGTCAAGCTGCACTGTAACTTGCTCCGGTCAAAACAAAATTTCCTGCAAAATAAGTAGCTGCAGTCATAAAGGCCGTGTATAAACAGTGTATGGGGTTCCTTTTATATTCCTCTTTAATGGCTCAACCATTTGCATATCTTGAGAATAAAAGAAAAAAGATAGGGGCTTTAATTAAAAAATACTCCTTGGCATTTTGATGTATCTGCCTTTATGTTCTTTGAAAAAATTAAACATATAATGAAAACAGTGTCATCTTAGAAACTCTGATGTTATGCACTTTATTTCCATTACAGATGCCAGGCACTAATTACTGCAGGGTTATGAAAATACAGAGCAGCAGCTTGTCGTCCTGTGCCTTTGCAAGGTTACTAGGAGGTGATAATGATGGCTTGTGTGAGGGCAGTTCAGTCTGGTTTCTGTAAACAC
>RSEF01000001.1:76593026-76612589 GCA_003993805.1 Himantopus leucocephalus | reverse complement strand
CCTCACAGACCAAACCTACACAATTTTTTCATTTTTAATTTTATTTATGTAGTATGAGGAATTTACAGGACCTCATTTCAAAATCCAGCAAGTTCTAGTTACTAAGAATACATCAGTAAAGTAAAAATTAATGGTTTATTGTCAAGCTACTTTGTCAGTATACATTGTTTAACTCCATTCTGCTTCCTCTAGCCTAATCAAAGTTGTCATTGCTACAAGGAATACCAAGGAGACACAGAAGGAACTTTTGACAAGAAAGTTTTCAAATAAAAGAAAGAATAAATAACCCCAAAGGAACATAAGCTGAATTAAAGGTGAAATTCCCATTTTCCTGAAAAGCAGTTGCAAGATTTAATACATTAACACTGGTGCAGTGATCTGACCAAAATAAGTAATCAGAGAAAGTTGAATATTTTGAGTTTTAGACTTGTTTTTTTTTTATTTTTGCAAATCTAACTGAAACGAAATAAAATTATTATTATGCAACAGACATTGGATGTGAATTTGTAATTAATGCTAAGTTTCTGATAGCCAGCTTTTAATAAAGCTTCTGGATCATCTAGTATTTCAGGGTTACTTTTTAAGTTATGGAAAACAAATATCTCTAAATAACTTTACTCAGCATTATCCCAGCTATACTATTCATGATTCATTTTCAACAGAATTAGCTGTAAGTAGAAGAATAGGAAATTTTTCTCAGGAATTCAAAAGCATAATTTTGCCTGAAATCTTAACAACTGAAACATGATAAAAGAGTGTATCAAGTAATGCCAGTGACATATTGGAGCAAAAAGCCCCCAGATTCTGCGCAAGCCTTCACAGATCAGTGCCACTACAACGTTTTCCCCAAAACTTTCAAGTGAGTATGAGATCTCAGGATTTTCATGGCCAAAAGCACGTACCTTTAAAACCTGAACTAAACAAGTAATGTTGTCTGATGGCAATATGAAGCTTATGCCATGGAGAGGGTTCGTTGCTGTAGGGAGACGTGATCTCTCATACACACAGATCTGGCATGCTACTTCAACATTTGCAGGCAGATTTCATTTCATTCTCTTGGGTTTGAGCTGCTCATCACTTTTGCAAGTGAGAACTGTGTAATTTTGAATGAAATCTGAAGTCCGAGAAAATCAGTTGTTTACCTAGAAATCTCTCACAGTAGCCATTTCTCAACTCCAAAGAACAGCAGTAGAGCAATGAGCAAGGTCTCGCAAGAACCAGAGAAAACATCAAAATCATCACCCCCAATGTCTTTTTCCTTTTCAATAAATGAGGACAGCGGACATAGAAAAGGTAAATCACTTGTCTAAAGTCATCACAGTGTCTTGTGAAATGCCAGCTACAGAACACATCCTCTGAGTCACTGATTTCTGCTTTCAAAAATCCAGAAAACTCATTTGAAGCTCTAAGTTATATTCAGCTTCTGCTTTAAAAAAAAAAAACAAAACAAAACAAAACAANAAAAAAAAAAAAAAAAAAAAAAAAAAAAAAAAAAAAACCAAACACCAAAACTGGTTTAAAAAAAAAATCCAAACAAGTTTCTTTTTGTTCTTAGGGTTTCTCTGTTCAGAGCTTTCTGTAGTTCCACACAAAAGCCTTTGCTAGAACACTTAACATTGACACTTGGTATCCAAAAATCTTGTACCTCCTAAGGACAGATATAATCTCAGCCACACTCATGTAAATGTTCAACTCAATTCAGTAAAAATCTGGGATAGAAGTTTATATCTTCTCCAATCCAAATTATTTCATTTTTGCACTCTGAAAGCAGGGCGTATTTCCCCTCTTTAAAACAGAATTAAGTGCCAGAGCAGGGAGTGTTATCAAAAATATTAAATACACATAGTTTTATTATGCCAAAATGTATTTAACAGAAATCCATAAACAAAAGAATGATATGTCTGCGTGAACTGAAAAGAACAAAGAATGTTGGATAAGTTCTATAAATACAAAATTTATTTTCATAGACTCATGAGTTGCCTTTTCCTTATTTTCTGTGTTTTTCAGTATTTGAGATAACCACACTAAATGCAAAAAGCCTGCAGCTTCCTTTAGGAACTTTCTCTGAAGGACAGTGTTTCTCTGGTGTGGAGCTAAAACATTCAAAGTTTATAACTCAATAGAAACATACCAGGAATGACATCAGACAAACAACAAAATGTTATTTTAGAGATGGAGAAAGGTAGGGAGGAGAGAGATCTTCAGACTTCCTAGAAAAGAAGCTAATTAAAGCTCTCTGAAGGACTCTGACATTTACACATAGTGATGAGCTGTTATCTGAGGTTTAATCTCAGATTCCTTTGAAGTAATTATTACTGCGGGGAGGAAAGAAGAGATGGTATGTTTTGGTAGCAGGCCATCAGGTCTTCACTTCTGGGCTAGGTTTTTCATCCTGTTGAAGCAAAGAGTTAGTTACCAGCCTGGTTTCAGACAATCTTCACAACAGAACCTACTGCCCCTCCAATTTTTGCAAACGGATATCAGTAGAAAAAAGAGCTGGAGACTGAAAGATTACGGTGTTTAATTTACCTTTGTAGCCCTTGAGCATTTCTTGGGATTTGAGATGGCTACAGACAGAAATCCAGAAGGTACCGAACACATCCGTAACACGATAGGACAGATGTTCTGCCACACTTTGCCCATGTGTTGGCCCAAAGTTTGCACCACCAAATTCTGGGCTGTTTTAATGTCTTTGTCCTATTCAAGGAAAAACTTGAAAATTGTTGATGCAAAAAGTTAGTGATTTTTGGGGTGGGTTTGGTTTTGAATTGAAACATTTAGAAAACTTTTACAAAAAGCAATCCCCACCATGCTTTAATTTAGATATTACTGTTATGAGCTCAGTGAAAATACCTAGATAGCTGCCTAAGACAGCTATTACTCACAAATACATTAAAAAGAAAATATCTTTGGGACAGCCATTCCAACCTTTTTTGTGAGATCATACACAATTTCATATACTCTGTAGTTCTCTAGTGTTAACTTCTGATCAGTATGCCCCGTATTCTCAGACATCCTCATGGACTCCCATAACCCTTTATTAAAACAAGTTGCTTTTTTAAGATAGTTGCACAGAGCATGTCATGATCTCACAGATCGTGTGAGTAGTCCAAGGTTACTAACTGCTGGTCTAGTCAGTGTTCCATATTCAAGGATGAGTAAAGGGAACAATAATGAATTTAAAATGAATTTTAAAATTTCTTAATATTTATTTTCTGTTTTAAGAGTCTGAGGATTAAGATATTTGTTGTTGAGTTTGTTTGGTTTTTTTCCTTAGTATACTGAAATGACTCCTTTAAGGTAAAGGAGGCTGTGGAGATTTGTTGAAAAATCTTCAACGTAACTTGTAAGAAGGCTAAATGAAATACAGAGGTCAGAGCCAATATAATGCACTGACAACTCATAGTATTGTCTCAGTGACCAGGAGGAAAAAGCAGTGTCTCGTTCAGTACCCATGTTCCCAAAGCAGTCACTATATTTTAGATGGAAGCGTGCCATGTGCTTTGGGTTCCATGAGCTGCTCCTTCTGCCTGTCTAGCCCAGGTCTCAAGTCAGAAAATAATGTCTATATTGTCCAGAGCTCATTTACTTCCATTCACACATTTGAATGTCTGTTTCCCGTTTAGATGGCACAGAGATCCTTACGGCTGTGTCCCGCTCTGTGCTTACTTGGCGATCCAGCAGGGAAAGTTAGTTGCTGACCTCCCCATTAGCCTCCTCAGATTACATGATGCCGCCTGGTGTTAAATCAGCTGAGGCCGGGCACTCCATGTCACTAGTCACTGAGGAAGGGGTGGAACGTCACCCTGAGGCTCCCTAAGCCTCCAGAAAGAAATTTCAGACAACCAGTCACTGTATCTCAAAGAAAAGTCTCTAATGCAAATGCTTTCTGAGAAACAATGCACCACCTTGGTGGGGTTTGCAAACCTCAGATCTGCATCACCATGGGGCTTTCATGTGGCTTGAGAAGTCATGTTCTTGGCCACACCACTCGGCTGACCAACAACTCCAGCTGCAGATGATGTCTCTTAATCTATCATCTGTGCTTGATTTACAGCCACAGCATGCTTTTCAACTTAGAGGCAGAAAGGCTGTACACTTTTCACACATGGTTCTTCATGGATTTGATCCAGTTGCTTCTGTGACCCAATCTGAACTCTGAACACAAAAAGCGTGGTGTTTTCAACATGCAATTATTGTGGCTATGAAGTTCCAAGAAGGAAATAAGCTGCTTCTAATTACATGAAGTGAATGTGCACCAATGGCAGACTTCAGTAGTAGTTAGGGAAAGTTTCCAGAAACTCCCAAGGACTGGTGAACGTATCAATAAGACTGTTGAAAGGCACTTTTTTGAATTTTTGTTTTTTTTTCAAATACAAAGATATAGAGCAGGACATGACTAGAATACATAGAAATTCATGCCTAAAGACCTGCACTGAGACTAAGTTCAGTTTTCACACTGCCTCAGTCTTCCTCCTTTTGATCCTGAGCAAATAAATTAGTTAAGACCTCTACCATAGTTTACTGAAGTTAATAAAAATCATTCCCTATATGTTTTCAGGAACGTTGGGATCTGAATTACGCTTCTGTTCCCTTGACTGGATGCAAGGGATAACATTTTATTGACCTCTAATCTTTTTTCACATTTCTGTGGCATATCTTATTAAATATGTATACAACTCCTGGCATACTGGAAGCCCAAACTCCACATCTTGGAGACAGCAGGCAGAAAGATGAAAAATTAACATTGATCATCTCATCTAAAAGCCACAGTGAATCCATATTGGACTAGCCGTGACCAAGCCTACCTAATTGCCCAACTGTCTGAAAAGAATTGCTGACTTTATTCTATTGGTGGGTAAGCAGTGATTTGTAAAAGCTACCGCTGGAATTCTTGGAGACCAGCTTCCTATCAGTCTCATTACAGAGACATTTTCTTGAGGTCTCGTGTCCTGGATCAAAAAAGTACTTAAAGATGAACATTTCATTCTCACAGGTTTTAAGTCTTGTGACTGCAGAGAGAGAGAAAAAGATGACCTAAGTATGCATGAAACCACATAATAAAATTGCCAAGGTGATCACTGAGACTATCTCAAGAGTTTTTTAAAGCTTATGCTAAACTACAGTGTGGATATGGCAATGACTAACATTTACAGGACACACTAAAACATGGACAATCAGTTCAGGAAGAGATCTTGTGTCACATCTTGAAAATAAATCTTGACTTCTGTATGTCATCACTACTCACAAAGTGAAGCGATGGTACTGCATAATTTAAACACACAGACACACAAGTATTAGCTGATAAAAGCATTTTTAACTGGTTTCTTTCTTCTTCTACATGGATAGTGTATGCTTTAAAGAAAGTATAGCTTGTAGCACAAGACAGGAAAAGGAACACCCTTTTCTGGAACACGATGTTAGCTTTCCCTCCTCTGAGTGGGGAGTAAACTAGATAACATTCATAGGTCCCTTCCAACCTAGGTTATCTTGCAATTCTGTGAAGAGTTTTAAATATTTGCCTGTATAACCTCTCTCACCCAGAGATTCTGCCCTTGAAAAGAGGGCAGGAACCATCTGATGATCCCTGGGATTGAAAAAGAAAAAAAATCAAAAAGCAGTTCCTATCAAAAAACTATGTTCCCTTCCTCTGGGCTACATAAATTGAAAGAGATGAGGGTACTGTTCCTACCAGAATGACTAACCTACATCAAGATGCTTATTCAAAAGCAACTACTATTTTTGTCTAGTTTTGTTGAATTAAAAATTTTGTGAACATCGAGAGTACTTCAGTTAAATGTTGGGGGGATGGGAGTGTTGACTGGTTTTGGATGCATTAAATCATGAAAAGCTTTTTCTTACAAATTGTATCCTAGTTGTTCCTCCCTGTTCAAGCATCCACACTAGCCAACTCAATTTTTCACTCTAAGCCCTACAGTGGTGTGCTCTTTCTGCCTAATTCCACACTCAGGAAGGCATGAACTAAAAGTTACATGCTCAGCCATTCCTTCAAACCAATCACATCCCTTTTTAAAATTAATTTATAAATTTTTCAATAAGGATAGCAACAAAAATTGCCAGTACTGACTTCAAAGGCTTTGTCAACTCATGCTGAGCTGCTTCTCCCCAAAGTCTGCCGCCACCTTGGGTCCATTAACCTGACTTGCACTCTTACGACTAAACTAATCACACCATTTAAGGCCTGTGTATTTTCTTTCTCTACCCTTCCATATAGGCATCTTCTCCCTTCCAATTCAGTCAAAAAAAATCACCTTCTTGCCAAGTCAACAACCATTCTTTCCAAGGTACTTACCAGAAGAGTTCAAAGTATGTTACTTAAATCAAGTTCTTTGGCACTGATTTACTTTCTCTTCCATATATTCTATCCAGTGTTGAGCAAATAGCTAGCACCAGACAGGATTAGAGCAGTAATACTTGGCACACCTCAAATTTTGGCCTCTATGCAGAAAAAAGTCTCAAAGAAAATCTCCCTGTGGCTTGTTAATTCCCTTTTCATATGGAGAATTTTCCTGTAACGGCAGCATGCACAAACTTGCATCATCACATTAGGGCTGGATATTTCCTTTTCTCACTCACAATAATGAGAACTTAGAAAGGGCTGCAGAAAAGGATAGCTCCATAATTAGCATCATATCTTGAAAGGAAAAGGATTGACTAGACAATGAAAGCAAATTATGTTCTTACTTCTAATGTCAGCGGTTTCTGGTAAATAGGAAAGCCAAAAGCACATAAACCCTCTTGTCTCCAGTCCCTGGTTTTGATTCTTTCCCTCTGACAATTGTTTCTTGTCCATAGCAAGTCAGTTACCCATCCTGAAAAGATCACCTTGTATAATGCTTAACATGATTTCATATTCAAACAAAATTCTTTCATATTTTAAATAAAAATACTTATCTGGTGATGGGAGGAGGGCAAGTCAAGTGCATTTTTAAATATAGCATATTGAAACTAAGCTCTGTAGCTTTCTCACTGAGATCACAGTTGCTCCAGTGTTCTTTTCCTGTCCTTGGTGGATCTTTGCCCTAAGAAAAAACTTCTCCCAGACTCAACGCTGCACATAGAGAACAGAAAATACACCCAAGAACTGCTGTCATTTCTCTGTCTTAGTTGGCAGTGCTGGAAGTTGTACTGAATTGGATGTGCAAGTTCATCCGTCTGTGAAATCATAATAGTGAGAATAGTGATGGCTTCCCCCCCCAAATAAATGACTGATGTTTCTTTTTCCAATTTACATACCTAAAATGATCTAGTACATGGAAACTGCTCCAGTGATGGTTTACAGGGACAGTTTCTCAGCAGAAGGGAAAAGATCTCTTTTCAAGTTTATCTAAGCCCACTAAGAAATATTAAGAAATGTATCTAGGAATTGAAAGATCAGAGTCTGCTTTGGGCTCTGCTACAAAACTTCTGTCTACACTGGTATCAGGCTGTGATTGCTCATTTGAAAAGACAGTAATGCTTATCGACCCCATCAGGATTCCTGAGCCTTAATTTATTAGTGGAGTTGACTTGCTTGGTTCAAGTACACCTCAGTCACATCCTCTGACATCTTCTACTATTTATTGGAAATGTACTCTCTACATTGTGATAAAAAACAGGGAACTTCACCCTAGAAGGCTGAGACTGCCTGGTTATCACACACTGAAAAGAGACTACTCGCATAGGGCCAGATATCGAGATGAGGAGACCATAATAGGAGACGGTATGGTCTGCTGCCATGCTTCTCAACCACAGAGCTAGGTCACCAGAGGTGAAGGTAAATGGTAAATGTGTCTGTGTTGTAGTTACCCTGGCAGCTCTTTTTGGTATACAAGGCCTTGAAAATTTTACTAGACAATAAAAGAAAGATAAACAGTCCCCTCCTCTTACTCTTCAGGGTAACCCCTTGAATCCCACACAAAACTGCATCATAGAAATTGATCCCCATGTATTCAATCTATCATAAATGTGAAGATACAGTGAAATGTTTAGATTGCTAATAAAGGGTAAAAAAGTAAGGCAAAACATTGTGGTATACAGATTCTGGACACTCTCCAGCCAGGAGTCCTGGAGTGTTTTTCCTACTGTGTGACTTTGGTAAAATCACTTCAGCTCTCTGAGCCTGTCTTTTATTTGTAAATAGAGCAAATGGCATAGGCCCTTATTTGAGATTCATATGTGAAATATGGTTGGTGACAGGTTAGAGGTATTGACCAGAGCAGGTCAGGTAAGAACTATGTCAAAGAGTGGATTATAACTGCAAGAGTGAAAAATATTTAGAATTTCAAACTTTGCTCTTATCTATGAGAAGTCTTGTTTTCCAGATGTATTTCCAGACAATTTAATTTTAGAATAACATTAGAACAACAGAAAAAAAAGTAGACTGTTCTGAATTTAAGATACTCACACAAAAGGATCTTTATGAACTTGGAATTTTTTTCTCAAAACTTTTCTTATAGATAGTTTTACTATGGTTGCATCTTTTAAAATAGTAGAATAGCATGGCCAATGCTTTGATATATGATGAAATAGAATTTAAAAGAATTCCTGTCATCTTGAAAATTTTCTAAAGGAAGCATCAAGAAGAATTATGGCTTGAAGAAGATGCTGACATAATCAACTTTCTTTCTCCTTTGAATTTCAAAACAACAATGAACAGACCCTCTGGGCCCAGCGCTCTCCTCAGTGTAACTCCAGTGAGGCCTGGAGTGCTAAACACGCAGGATTTGGCCAGAAATATGTTATTGGTCAATGCATGTGTTAGTGGGTAGGTGCAAGTTTCAGCCTTCCATCAATGCAAGGATTATGTACCAAGTGTGCTCATGTCACGGTAACAAGGTGGCTGAAGAAACGGTTGAAGATAGAGATGTTTCTGTTCCAGCGTCCCTTTACCGGAATTTTGTTATTGTCAGAGAAGGGTTCAAAACTATGGAAAGAAATTGGAATATAAACAAAGTTTCAAATTTCACAGCTGGAACACGTATCTCTCATAAGCAGATCGGAAACACTAGGTCTGACCATCCCTCAAATTTGGATCCTTTTCAGATCTAAACTCTGTAGCAATATCCAGATCGAGCAATACTGATATCTAAATTCCCATGCCAGCAAACATGTAAACTAAGCAGAGTTCGAAGTCCAGGTCAGAAAGTTTCCATACTTCTATTTTAACCGACCTCTTTCCCCACTAGCTGTCTGAGCAACTCTACCGATTATTTTGCAATGCTGAAGTAGCACAAAATAGCACAGAGAGATAAAACAATCATGATGGAGGGACTAGGGTCAACAGGTTCGTTCCCAATTTTAAGAAAAAGGCTTTAGAAAGAGAGCAGAGAAGGCAAGCCCTGAAGAAAATAATTGGTCAAGAGGAAGCATTTTTGCTGGATTGTGGGAACAACCTAAAATGTCTTTCCCTTTGGGACTTCAGTTGCAGTGGCATTGCTGGCTGGCCCAGAGGACTCCCTGACTGTCTTTGGGTCATGGACCTGCCTTCTGGGAAACAATTGCTGGAAACAGAGGGGATAATGAACCACAGGGAGGTTCAGCAGGCTTGAACAGCCTGCTTGCAACCTTTGCAGAGGAAGACAATGCAGTGGAGATCATCAGACGATATAAATTCAAATCCTGCTACCTTCAGAGAATAGGGTATCAGAGTAGATTAAGAAAACAAGTTTCACTGTATACATTATTAGTAAGAAGAGATAATGGAGCACTGCATGAGTGGACTGAATGCAGAAGGGATGGAGAAAGGAACAGCCAATCGTTCTTGGCAGTGCCTAGAAAGGCAAAAAGAAAATTGACATTTCTTGATATACAGTCTGAGGCCTGAAGATGCCTTTCTCTTTTGCCAAAAAAACATTAAACAAAGTAGAGTAGTCTTTTTCCCCTGAAAGATTAGTTTAAAAAAAATGCAGAAAAATGCATGGACATTCCCACATGCCCTTTTGCTGACTGCTTTCAGAGCTAGTTCTCAGCAAAGAATAAATTGGACCGATCTATCTCTGGTACGCACGCAAAGAAGTCAATAAAGGAACCTGAAAGAAGAGGATTTTTCCATTTTATGTAATCTGAAATATGTGAAATAGCCTATTGGAGAAAATGGAAAGAGAGGAAAGATCACCCTTCACTTTAGATAGTTCATTTAGATTCCCTGAACAAATATTTGAATACTTGCCAGTGTAGCTCCTGGAAATATTAATAACTTAGAACAAGTTATAAAATAAATTTGAGAGACACAATAATATTATCTATAATTTGTTTTTTAAATTATGTTACTTGAGAAAATAAACTTACAGATATATTCACCTACATTTGACTAGTTATGTGTTTTGAAGATTCAGGATATCACTTCCAAATTTCATAGGGTTTTCAAAACATAAATTGAAAGAATATATCTACATCTTTTTGAGGCACAGTGTATTGCTGTTGTATTAAAAAGAGTACAGCAAAAGGTATGAGACACAAATTTAAAATTGTGGCACAAAGTTTATGGATCCCCAAGCACACTTCTAAGTCATTTTACATGGACTCATTTCCACAGTTGAACAAATGAAAAGACAAGATCACATTACTTGACTTTGTCAGATCAGTTTACAGCTCAAAAACGTTCATGAATTTAAGATTGCCACTTTTCCTCTGGGTACCCCCTGCCAATAGCTGCCCCCACCAGTCGGTAGGTCTGGGCACCACTAGCACCTATTGGTACGGCTTTCACAACTGGGAGGTGGCCAGCCATCAAAACCCTACAGGCCAAACGCTCCTCTTACCGATGTCAGCAAACTCAGGGGTGCCCAGCAGATACCTCCCTCTGTTATGAACTGGTCCAAAGCCCAGTGACATCAATTTGTCGGTCTGGACGTGGACAAACCCCAGAGTGCTGTACATTACAGCAGGTTCACGCATCTCCTGCTAGGAATAAGGTAGGTGGTTCTCTTCCAAGAAGGAAGTGAAGGTGCTATTTTTATTAGTATCCAAAATGGTAATATATGGCATCTATACAGCAGATGGTCCTGTAACAGGCTACAAAATTTTTCAACATCTTCTGGGGGAACCACAGGCCTCTAGACTGAAAGCATTCAGCACCAAAGAACATAGAATGTCTGGAAGTTAAGCAGGAAAGGAAAAGGGATGAAGGAATTGCATCCCAAAAGAAAAAAAATGGACAAGATGCAAAAGAAATAACTGATTTAAAATTAAACCAAATAAGGTCCTGCAAGGGTGCCTTAAACACCTAAACGCTACTATTTTAAAGCTGGGGGGTGGAAACCTGAGGACAAAATCCAAACCAAAAACCCCTCTAGCCAAGTGAGGGAGTTCATGTCTGGTAGCTCAGAGGCAATGCTGAATACAGGTAGACGTCTGAGATCCATGCACTCTTCACAGCACAAGAACATATAACTACCTCCAAGAGTTCTTTAACAGACATTAGCAACACCAATGTGAATTTTGATCACCTTACCACCCTACCAAGAGAAATACAGACTCAGAGCCCTCCGTTACTCTCCATGAAACCTGCACTCCTTTCTAAATAGGCATACAACTTCAGCAGGAAGGACTTAGACCGAGGAATTCACAGGTGAAGCTACACAAGGATCCACAGGGAATGGAGCCCAAACTGCAAACAAATCAGAGATAAATGGTTCCCTTCTGATCCACACCACAAGTAAGGCTGCATGCATGAGTGAGGCAACACACCACAAGGGACTGTTACCAGTGGGACATCTTCCCCAATGAATGGGAATGAAACTGGATAATCTACTGCCAGGAATACTTACACGTGGAGCAAAGAAATACTTAGTATTTAATTCCATTTACCTTTTGTTGCCATTCCTACTACCTTTCTTAAGACACAACTTTAAGTCAGCAAACCCTTTTCCGCTGGATAGGTTTTCTCGTTTGTAACACAGCTCCCCACACACCTGACAGTGGAGAATTTCTACACGCGAGATGTCTTCAGTGAGATGAAATATAGTCAGTTGGAGCTTCAGAGCTTGGTGGCATGCCGGATTAGTTGTTTTCAAAGGCACTAGAGACATGTTCAACACAGTTATTCTGTTGGATTTAATCAGCTCACAGAAGGTTGACAATCTGCATTATAATATATAGTAATAATAAGAACAAGGCACCCATTTTTCTAAGACTACAGCAAATGTCACAGAGCCAGTCACTGTATGATGAGATATATAAGAGAATTACCCCCATGCACATTTCAAAGAGCAATCAAGAGGATACGGGGGTCACAAAGATAATTTGTTCCACAGCTGGGAACAAGAGCCAGTTATCTCAAGTTGCAACCAACAAGGTCAATTTATTCTGAACCCCACAAATCAGATTAAGTAAGGGCAGCCAAAAAAATAAGGTGAGATAATTCCAACTGAGCAACAGGCCATAACCTAAGCTTGTCATGGCCTTTTGTTATTTAAAAGAAGAATATGCAAACAGAAGATAAAGCAAATCAAATCAAGGTACAAAATACATCTCTGAACAACTGAGCCGGTTTAACTCTGTGTTGAAAACTGAGCTGGACTCTGTACTTAGTAGAGGGCATCAGAAAGAGAAACGTTTGCTCTGGCCACAGAGGCAGAAACAGACAAATAAGAAAAGTGTCCCCATGAGACTGATTTTGTGAGAGTAATGGGAAGGATTTAATGACAACAAAAGGCCACTGTGAGTTGTCATCTCACCAGTTTCCAAATGGCAACTGAGGTCGTCTAGTCAGTGTGCGAATAAGAAAAGCCAGTGAAGAAAACGGATGAAGCTTCCACCGCTGGTGCTCTGCTGCTTGAGGCAACACTCACCTCGTGGGGGAGTTGTAGAGGCTGTTTCCTGGTCTGATCCCAAAAGCAGAGGGCTAGTAATTGAGACGAGGGGTGTAGCTGACTGGTCGAACTGCACCCTGCCTTTTTCTCTTGGCAGCCTCAAAAAGGGTAGCTGCCTTGCCAAGCTTTTCCTTCTCACATACACAACTTATGCTGCACCTCTGCAATCTACTATTTCTCACTCTTTCAACAGGCACATTTTACTCCATGGTTTCCACAGTATGAAGAGCCCAGAAAGTAGTTATGCTAAGAAGACGATCTAATGAGACAGTCAGCAAAGTTCTCTGGAGAGCTGAGAAACAGTGACAAACCCAGTGAAATGAAGGGTTGCCACACATCTACAAAATAAGAAGTCAGGCTCATCAATCTTTTGCTATCAAAACACTCTCTCATACATACAAATCTCTTCACTTACTTTTGTGAAGCTGTTTCAGTGAAGCATGATAAATGCTAGAGAGTAGATGAGGATAACAGCAGGGACTATGTGGTGAATTCAGATGGTGCAAAGCACATATATAATTCAGAGACCCAATGGAAGTATCTGATCAGAATTTGGCTGCAGTACAGGCTGCATATAACTACCCTGAAAAATCAATATTGTGGACATAGCTATATAACTGCTGTAGCTTTGTTTTTTCCCATTCTGTCTCCTTAATATTAAGGAAGGACTTGAATACCTTACCGTTTTATAGGCAGTATGGATACAGCCTCTTACAAAAGACATACATCTATTTGTTTTGCTTTAGCTGTGGCTTGCCTTTAGCTGACCAAAAACTGTTTCGGCTGGAAGCACACAGTCAGCTGTTGATGTCAGAAAAAAACAGTTTTATGTTTACTAAGAAACAGCATCTCTAGCACATTGAGCTGCAGCAACTCTGAGTGTAGAAAGACACACGTTAAACCATTAACACCACTTTCCTCAGCACCTGGGTGATCCTTGGAGGTTTTACCATCCAGCTGGGGATCAGACCAGCCCGACTTTACCTTTTAAGCTGTGATGAATTCCACTGATATGCGTCCTGGCTTCTGGCGAGTAATGATCTACATTTCTACAATTTAATTGCACTCCTCCAGTGCATGGGGATTGAATTACAAATGTCTAAAAAGATAACTACAGGTAAGTCAACTAAGTGGATCCCAATGCCCTCCCATTCGGAAGGTAGACTGTGGGGATAAAATGTTACAGAACTAAATGACTGAAATACAGAGAAAGAATAGAGCATTGCTGAGTAATAGTGACATTCAAGTCCTTTACATAGTGGTTTTACATACATGTAATTTTTATATATTTATATACATGAATATATAAATATATACCATTATGAACTTATACACACAGACACACACACTTAAATGGTTAGAGAGAGAATATTGGGAAAATTTTCTGCTCCTTTCCAACAAAAGAAAGACGAACCTAATTCAAGCAGATTTTTCACATAGGTCATTTTCATGAAGATTAAGGCACCATTGTGTTTGCAGCATCTTTGAATAGTTTTGGAAAGAGTAATTGCTGGGGAGTCAGGTATGCTCTGGTTTGAAAAAAAAAGCAGCAGCATTTTACACAAGCTCTCCAATGCTGTGTCTATAACTGTATCAAAGAAGATTTTCACAGTAATTTAAGCCCTTTGTTTATTTATTTATAACCTGTGGCTGTTACAACAGATGGAGGAATCATGCAGAGCTAGAAGCACATAGTTGCTATATGTAGTTATACACAAAGCCAAACTTTGTTAATTCAATACTAACCTTGCAGCCCAGAGGGTATAGAATAACTTCTGTCCCTCTGCAACCTGACATTGGGTCATTCTCAAGTTGTTAAAGAAACACTATGACGAAAACACAGAGCCAAATGTTCTCCAGCAATTCTCTCATGCCTCAACAGCTCAAGTCAAGCTAAAGGAGGAAAATTCTCTGTGGTTTTATGCTTGTGTGGTAAGTACACCTCACACCATTCCCAGGGTGATGCTAAAGGATCCATCTGAGCAGGGATGAGAGAGAACCAGCAGCCAATGTGCAGGAGAAAGACTCTGCACACAGGCAGTAGCCATCCTAGGCCAGAAGGAGCAGAATCCTCCGCTCCTCCCCTCAAATCTGCTCCACAGTTCATCTAAGGCAGGTTAAGGGATATGGAGATGGAGAGATGGGCAAGTACCCAACGAGAGATCCTGCCTCTGGCACCATATGGCTTCCATGACTTTCTAAACACCTATACAAATATTAATCTGAAACAGATATTTAAAGTCATCTTTATTCCTCATGCAACCTAGACTCTGAGGATTTCTGATATAACAGCTTTCAGAGGAAGAGATAGAAGCTATATAAACCCTACAATTATTTCTTTTTAAGCACATCCCAGTGAAATATTGTTGAGCAAATCAACCATCTCTGACTCACCTCCACAGACAGACACCAATTTCCTGCCTCCACAAAACAGGAGCACGCTCTGCCGTTAAATCACTCAAGCAAGAAGCATTTCCACAATTTCTGTTTGGAACCTGTTTCTTGACAGTCAGTCTCAATTGCCTTTTTCCTCTGCTTCATCTCATCATGTGAAGGCTCACCTTTCAGGCCACCTCAGTCTCCTCTTCATTGTTGTTCTCAGATATTTTTCTCTTAGTTCCCACCTCTGCCAGATGGTCAAGAAGAACAGCCCTGATCATAGAGAGCTCCCACTCCCTTTCCCAACCACCATGGAGAAGACAGGTTTCCTTTTCTAACAAAAGTCATCTATAATTTCAGCCTGAATATGAGCTGATTTACTTCTCTGCTCCTACAACTGAGGACTCCCTGGAAGGAGAAATGCAATCTTTTCCTTCCAAGTCATCATGTAATTACATACAGTCCAGAAATGGTCTGTAGCATCTTCACAGTTATTTTTGTCCCAGAAAAGGATAAGGCTGGGTGCAGCACCATAAAATACTTTCTAACATAGAGTAGAGTCAGAGCCAAAAAGCACTGAAATAGAAGCCTCTGTCTACTCTCAGCCTTAACCGTAGCCTAGAGCCAACGGTACTTTTGCCTCTCCCATGCTTGAGCTACCTGAGTACCCTAAACTATTGTGTATTATTTTGGTGCTTCCCCGTGAGACAGTAACTACTAATATCCTTGTTTTGGAAATGAGCAACCAAGGCACAGAAAGAGCAAGACCTCTCCATGAAACTGAATGTTGATTTCTTTACCTTTAATGAAACATAACTGAAGTCCAAGTACTTCCACCACTGCACGGGAATGAGAGTCCTAAATAGTTAAGTCTTGTGTTTTCATGGGTACTGCATTCATAAAAATAAAGCAAACCAGCCGCTCCCCTCTCCCCTCACACTGAAATGATTAACCAAAGAGGAGAATGCTTGTGTACAAAGCAAAGTACATTTTGTGCTCTTCTTTGATTTGAATACAGAATTAAAGTTGTTCAAACTGGGAATAGGGTCTCAAAAGGAAATCAAAAGATTAATTCTAAACCCATAACAAGAGATTCTTAAAAGCAAATTAATAAGTGAGGAACAATACATATCAATTGCTTGAAGTATGGGAACTTCTGTATTTCCTATATTCTCTTTTGTTTAGAAACTTTCCCATCTCCCATAACCTTCAGTTTTTGCAGTATATTTTCAGTTTAATCAGTCCTGAAATGTTACATCCTCCCATGTCTTCTAAAATAGTTTTTTGATTTTTAATATAACCCTTGATTTCAAAAGCTGGAGTTGGGAACTGGTACCAAGAACACTACATCAACTCACTACCAGTCTGATGTTTACAGCTAGCATGACTGGAAAATTCATTGAGTGTGTTTTTAAGTTACAACGTCATTTAAAATGACAACACTGCAAACTTAAAGTAAACTACGTTTCTTCTACAGAATGGCTGGAGATCTGAACAAAGTTACTGGGGATATTCAGCTGTTGGGAAGATGTCTGCAGACCTGGCATCAGGAACAAATAACCTAATCCTGACAAAGACAGTAAGACTAATAAGTGCATATTATGGGTCATAATTCATTTCTGTCTGGTCAAGCAGCAGTTTCACAAAGAAATGATCATGTGCTAACCTGGTTGTCAAGCATGGGTGGAGCAAGTGCTCCATATCTTTTTACTGATGCCAGGCTGTCATTGCTCAGAAACTGCCCAGGTGAAGATGGACCACACCACCCAGCAGGAGATCTAACTGCGTCCTTTGCACACAGAGCTAGAGGTTTCAGCAAGATCATGCCTGAGCCTGTATTTCTTCAAGACGTTGTCTTCCCCTTTACACGCCTCACCCTCTGTCTCTCTTCTCCCTCCCACCCTCTTCCTGCTTCCATTCCTCCCCACACGCTGACCTCCTCCTCAGGTATGAAAGCGCTGTTGAAGACAGCAGTTTATTTTGCTGACCAACTTGCCTTCTCAGTTTATCACTTCCTCCGGAGCTGCAGCTCCAAGACTCTCTTTCTTCAGTGGACAGAAAGTGGCCTGTTAGACCAAAGCTTGTTATTGCAAAAGCAGTATAACTGGTATGTTTATCTCACAAGGGGAAATGCCTCCAAAGTCTGATTTCCATAAAACTTTCAACATGAATTCTACATTACCCTCACCAGCTGAAGCAGCTCAGTGATATCATCAATGGCAGAAATATTCCAAGCAAAATTAAAAAGGACCTGTTTGAGTATACTTTTTCTTATACTGTACCATTCAGGCATATAGTCAACAGAAACTGATAAACCTGTAAACTGACAGGCCTGATAGCATCCTAAACAATAAGCTATATTTACTCCTGTCTCACAGTAGCAGCATTTTCAGAAAATTATTATGTGTGAAAGTTTATAATTTGTTTTATATCAAGTTTGAATTAAAACTCTAACCCGAGTGTCCTTAGACATTGTGTCCACAGCTTTTTATTAGTATGAACAATGGTGAGAAAGGAGCATCCCCTCTAATCTGAACATTTGTACAAAAACCAAGGATGAACCACATTAGATTGTGGTCGTTGGTGGCTTCTGTCACTGCAGATTCAATAAAATATTCAAGGAGTTAAAGCACTTTCAAGGTCTCTTTGCTGCTGCTTGTGGTCACTTAGCAGCAAGAGCTCTGAACTGAGAATAAGAAATGTCCAGAGCAGATTTATGATGTCATTGGCGAAGCACTAATTTCCCCACAAAACAAGCAGCTCTTCGGCCTAAGATGTGCTTGGAAATGCAGCTTGAATCCCATAAAATTTAATTCTATCAGGAGATAACCCCTGTATACTGGACAAAAAAAAATAAGCTGCCTGGTGTGGATCCTGGGAATCAGTTCAAATACAGCAGCTGCTGTTGCAGTGGAGGCTCAGTATTTCACCGAGGGTTTTATGCTGATTACTTACCCAAACTTTTCAATATATGTAGAACAAACTAAAACAAAACCTTTATGCTATCCCATTTATTAGCATTTAATTCTGATTTCGATTTACTCACATTTCTAGACCCACTATAGCCAAACCTGCCACACCGTTTGACTTTCTCCAGCATTTTCTGCATAATATATATGGAGGTAGGTATTGGTCAACAGCTGGCTGAATATGAGCCAGCAGTGTGCCCAGGTGGCCAAGAAGGCCAATAGCACCCTGGCTCATATCAGAAATAGTGTGGCCAGCAGGACTAGGGAAGTGATCATCCCCCTCTACTTGACACTGGTGAGGCCCCACCTCGAGTACTGTGTTCAGTTTTGGGCCCCTCGCTACACGA
This sequence comes from Himantopus leucocephalus, assembly GCA_003993805.1. Taxonomy (NCBI): domain Eukaryota; kingdom Metazoa; phylum Chordata; class Aves; order Charadriiformes; family Recurvirostridae; genus Himantopus; species Himantopus leucocephalus. Next base: position 76,594,079 of record RSEF01000001.1, on the reverse strand, counting down.
AAGACATTGAGGTGCTGGAGTGTGTCCAGAGAAGGGCAACAAAGCTGGTGAAGGGTTGAGAGCACAAGTCTTATGAGGAGAGGCTGAGGAAACTGGGGTTGTTTAGCCTGGAGAAAAGGAGTGAGGGGAGACCTTATCGCTTTCAACAACTACCTGAAAAGAGGTTGCACTGACATGGGGCTTGGTCTCTTCTCCCAAGAAACAATCAATAAGACAAGAGGAAATTGCCTCAAGTTGTGCCAGGGGAGGTTTAGATTGGATATTAGGAAAAATTTCTTCACAGAAAGGGTTGTCAAGTATTGGCACAGGCTGCCCAGGGAAGTGTTTGAGTCGCCATCCCTGGAGGTATTTAAAAAACGTGTAAATGTAGTGCTGAGGGACATGGTTTAGTGGTAACTTGGCAGTGCTAGGTTAATGGTTGGACTTGATGATCTTAAAGGTCTCTTCCAACCAAAACAATTCTATGATATAATACAAGACTTCTCACACTCAAAAGTAGTTATTAGTGATGCCAGGCTGAAGAGCTAAAATACTGTATCTTGTGCAGAAAAACAAGTGCGTTCATGGTCAGGGGCTTCCAAGAGTTTATTCTGACACATGCCACGGTTTTCAATGCTATCAGCATAACTACCAGATACCTCTTTGGATGAGAGGCTGTTGTTACCATTTTTACAACAAGGCTAAGGTCTATCGTTCTTCCTTAGAATTTCAAACCAGATGTTTGGCTTATGTCCTTTACTGAAATTAAATGTACAATATAGCCAATATTACAGTTTCAGTCTATCCAAAACAGGCTCCAGTCAGAAATGTAAGAGATCACATCTATTGTATTGTTACTGCAACCTCCAGGGTAGCCCTCCACAGATCCTCCAGCTAAGAAAGGGATGAGGATCAAAACACCTGGCAGTAAGTGCACGTCTGGAATAAAGCTCTCAATCCAAAAGTTTTCTGACTTCATAACTGGTTAAGAAATTTGCAGTTGAAACCTCTGTATCATCATGTCAAGAGCACTCTGGCATACTGATGCAGCCTGTATCCTGGGCTGCATCAAAA
>RSEF01000001.1:76562816-76592926 GCA_003993805.1 Himantopus leucocephalus | reverse complement strand
ACTCTGCAAAAAGCAAATCCCAGCCTGGTCTAAATCAGGCTGCCAGAGAGGTTTAACATGGGGATCTAACAGATTCAAAATACAAATGATTAAGGTGATGATTTGGATAAGACAAAGAACAAAGATAAATCTTTATTCATAATTTCTCCATTTACAGCACATATGGTGCCTGATAGATTGTGAGCATAACAGAGCAAAGTGACCCAGGGGATAGCTTGCCTAGCAGCGTAATTATTATTTTTTTTTTCCACATGCACCCCCCAAGTCCCCAGAGCATAATAGCAACTTTTTCTGTATAAGTTTTGAGCTTTCTTTGCAGCTGCAGAGATGAGGAGGGTAAATATTTCACACCCTTTTCACAATACAGAACAATTTTCTTTGTATTTAAAAAAAAAAAAAAGACAAACATCCCCCTACACATTGTCAGTTACTTGTGTACTAAATAAGGAAACTGTTCAAGTGGTTCTTGTTATGAAAGCCAAATATAACAAACCCTTTAATTATAAATTTAAAATGCTGAAAGCCTCTGTAGCTAGAGGAGCTAAAATGCATTGTAAACCACTGAGACAACAATGAGAGAGTCACAATATTTTGTAGAAAATGCCACTTAGAAACAGCTCTCTCCCTGTCTTATATCAGTAATCTACCAGAAACTTAAAAAAAATGCAAGAAAATTGGAATTACAAAAAAGAAAAAACATGGAAGTACTGATAAAACAGCATGCTATCAAGATGAGTGGATGGATTAGGAGGCAGAAATCCTAAAGACTGAAAAAATAAATAAAAAATATTGCTAACTCCTCATGGGATATTTCACTTGTCTATCTGATAAATTAATTCCCAGCAATCCCTCTGTCGTCTGGAGTCTGCTGAAGTCCACTGTATGGCCTATATACAGAGTAATATTTGCTAATTTGAAGTTTATCCTGCTGTTTCACAAAGAGCAGACACTGAAGGAGTGGCACTGAGTAATTTCCCAAATGGCTTTGCATGACTTACAGGTAACCGTAACCTGTCACAGCTGGGGCACTTTTGAATAATGACTTTGAATGGTAATTGTAGCAGGGCGGCAATACAGAGTATGGCATGATACCTTAGTCTAATCATACTGAACCTTAAAACTAGCACTGCACAATTTACCTATATTTATTGATCACCCCATCTCCTCACTCCCATTAATGGCTCCAAACCTGCAGATATTCATCATCCAAAGGGCTCCTTGGACACGTGCCTAATCATGGGCAGAAGTCTTTGCCTGTTTTTAACAGAAACAAGATTATCTATGAAATTTCATGGGAAAAATTGAGGGCCGCTTGAAGAGGCCATGGAGTTGCGCTTGGAGCAAAGAGAGACTATTTCATAACTAGGTGGTTTTGCGTGGGCTCAAACTTGTAACTGAAACACTGCAGGGATAGTTACTTGTGCTAGCTAAGGAAAAAGGCTGAGACCGGAGGTAGGATAACATTTGTAGATTAAAGTAATAACTTCTATTGAACAAACCATATGATGGGAAAAATGAGGCAAGTGTTCAGGTACACAAGCCTGGAATACAAGCAGCGGCTTTCAAAGCTAAATGCAAGCCAAGAAATGCATTGCTCGGAGCTTAGCTCAAAGGATAACTATAAGATTATTTGTTGAGAGCAAAGGTAGTTAGCATCCCCGTGGAATAAAGTGAGGGGATGAAGGTGAGGAAGAAAGAAAACTGATACAGTAATTTCACCCTCAGGAGAACAAAGGCTGGTTCTAAAGACAAGTAATGTATCTCCTGTGGACCACATAGATTTTAACGTGCCATAAACCACTCAGTAGAGTCCATATTTCTGAAATCTAGCAGCATCATGAATTTTAGCTTTTAGGCTCATCTTTGGGTATTTTTGTAGTAAGGGACCTACAGGTCTGAATGACTAGGACCAGAGAGAGCAATTGCTTTGTACAGAACATTTACTCCTTGTCAGTAGGGTTGTTTTGCCCTTTATAGATTGCTAGTGAGAGTTCATTCTGCTGCAGAATGGTTGCTTAGATTCACACCTACTGCAACAGCACTTTAGATACATTCCTGGAAGGTCACATACAGAATCCAGGGGTGCCAATAGGTTTTTCTGAAGGGGGTATTTGCTGTTGTAGAATAGCAGAGATGGACAGGCAAGTTTTATATTTTTTTTCCCCCCCCTCAGGCATGTTTTAGCTGTTATGCGGTATAGAGAGCTTTGCCTGTGCTCAGGTTAATAGAAACGGGGATTTTCGTGAAGTCCAGCACAGATGGTTCTGGGAAGGTTTCTTTCAGTACATGGGCTTCTCTAGTACCATTGCTCAATAAATTTCCATGCAAGTACCAGAGAAGGATGGTATATGACAACCAGAGGTATAAGACTAGAAGAGCTTCTTTTGTACTGAAGCAGTTCCTTATCACATTCAAGCAGCTCTCTCAGAAGCATGCATCTTCCTCTAGGGGAACATTCCTTATGGGTAAAAATCCGCTTCAGATTACTTCTTGATGGCTTCCCTTAGAGCCAAGGCAGGGGTATCTGAGCCTCAACTATAACTTGATACCTATCCTTATGGCTGCTTAATTTAATAGCAGCAGTTGTGTTAGTTGTCAATCTTCTTTTTAGGTAGTTATCTATACTTTTATGTGGTTGACTGCATCAAGGAAAGGGTCATGGACGTAGAATCAACTTTCTATCCCAGATTCAGCAGTAAGGAAGCTCCAGTGTCTGTTCCTATTATAACACTATCTTCATAGGATGTTACATACATCAGGAGCTTAGATATGCATGGGCTTGGTCATACAGTTGTTAAGCAACATTCTTCCAAGCCAGCCCATGACAAAATTGATAGTGTGGTGCTAGTAAAGACAGTTAGTTACTACAGTGTAGGAAGGAAGATTTAATCTTCTCGTTTCCTTTTTTTTTTTTTTAAGTTTGCCACAAAGTGAAAATGAAGTGGTTAAGATCGACAATAGCTTTAATCCAGTAGTCTGAATGCTGTCTCCCTTGCAAGCACGCAGACAAATTGTGTCCGCATGGTCCAAGGTGTTAGCATGGGAGCTAATGGAATTAGGCATATACAAGAGTAAAACTGTCAAGGCAAACGTGCGAAAATAAAACTGTCAAGACCGCTGTACATTAGGTCTAACCTAAACACAGTGACTTTTCCTACTCTTGACAAAATCCTCAGTCATTCTTCAGCGCAGAGATAAGATTGGAGAGATGTTGCCATCTTCTTCAGACTGAGGAAGAGGTTCCAGGGCACTGTAGCATGTTAGTCCTGTGGTTGCCTCTCCAATTCTCCCAGCAGAAGAGGTTTAAAATCCACATGCCAATGAGAGAAACTTCCACGTGAAGGCAGAGAGAGGGAATGTAAACAGAACCTGCTAAATGGTAAAGCACTGCTTAGATCAGTAACATGCAAGTCTAAGTCTTGCATTCATTCCTGCAGAGTTCCAGGGGAAAATAGCCTGAGTATTTTCAAGAAGTTATAGTTTAGGGGCTTAATGTTACTGGTTTGTCATCTCATAGACTCACTGGCACAGGCATCATGCTGAGCTGCAAGCCTGGGTGTCTAAGTGGAAACAGTTACCAGAAGACAGATTTGAGTCCTTTGTTTGAGTATAGGAACATTTTCAATAGCCGCATTCAATCTCAAAACATATTATTAACATCTCAGCTAGGAGTAGATTTTGTTTCATGATTAAAGCGCATGAAGTGTTGTACCCAACTGCCTCTTATGGAAGCCATGCCAGAGCTAGACTTGACTGTCTGTGCAACAGCTCCAGCAATCACTTCTCTGTATTTTAAATTCAAATTGCAAATCAAGAGGAACATTTGACTAACATTACCACTTGCGTTATATGAGCACCTTTAGGAGATGCCTGTGACTGCAGCTTCATTTCCAACAGCAATATCTCTAAGTGTACTATTTGGCATCAGAACCAGTCTGAATTGGAGTTTAATATAATTATCCTGAGAGGATGAAGCAAGGCTTAAGCTTGATCTGTTAGGAACTAACTTCACCCTTCTTTTCCTTGCTCTGTGCAGCTGCATAATTTGCACACACTACTAGAACTGAGTTAGTGCTTGCACCTTGAATTATAGACTATGTCACACACCCCAACAGCTTAGTGCCTTCCCAGGACTTGATCACCTACTCTTGACTTTGCATTAGGACAGCGCCAGAGAGGTCTTGAAAGGAATAAGCAAGGGAGAGGCCAAGGAGATCTACTTCATGCATTCCTGATCAAGAAGGTCTTGAATCCTGGACACTAGACCAAGACACCACAAGCAATTGAGACAGTATCTGCTGAGAAATGGGAAGTCATTCTGCTTCTAACTCTAGATTAGTTTATTTCCAAGTTGGCCTCCTACAACTGCATGCTGTCTTTCAGTTAGCAAGTTACACAGAAAGTGGATCCCAGGCGACAGGACTCTTCAAGCAGAGGTTAAACAGGGCCTAATGAAGATGTGGATCCTATTAGCAAAGGATCTGTGTTTGCGAATTTAGGAACTATGCTCCAGAGGAAAGGAAGTGCTTTGATGCAGATATTGAGAGTCCAAGCTAGAACTTGGGGGCAGCAGAGTTTACCTCACACTCAGCAAACTATGCAGAAGCAACATCCACAATTATACTGCTGTTACTTCTCAGTTGCTAGTTTTGAATCTTGTATTGCTCTTCCCCCCGTGCTCTTAAGTGCTACAGACACGTTAAATTTCAACTGCTCAATGAGAGACGTATGTTCCTCTTGCCCTTTGGGAGACTTCTGTAACGTTTCTGCCATCTTTGACTCAACTCGCCTTGGGCATCTTCCAATTTCTGATTGCCTACTTTGAAGCTGTGAGGCAAGATGTCAATATGCTAGAGCTAAATTAGTCCCTACCACTTGATTCTATTATTAAGCCGCTTTCCACTTCTGCCTATATCTCTGATCTCCCAAAATGATGCTCAACATAGCAAGTTGATAGGCTTTACTATTTTGACCAAGGTCCCATCACACTTCATAGAAGAGTTGCAGTAACAAACTTTTTCCTGAAAAATAAGTTGTAGGAGAGAGGGGACCATTGTCTAACTTATAGGTGCCAGCTTATTTTTAATTTTGATCAAACTTTGGCACTATGAAAGAAACTAGAAATTCAGAAACAAGGTAAATATACTATGAAAGGGAGCTTGATGCTCCAGCTGGCCCATCTGATGCATAAGATACACCCTGGGATGTATTGTTCAGCCTCTCACTTGGACTAGGAAATACTCATAAGCACACTGACAAATGAAAAAGAACCAAGGTGCACAAACTAACCCTTCTGCTTTTGTGCTTGTACACAAGGTCCTTCATCTCAGATTGCAGAAGCTTAGCTGAGGGAACAGAAAAAAAAAAAGCTGTCATTCTTTCAGAGAGAGAGGTCAAACATGAAGAAAAAAGTGATTTGTACAGCATTATCTGTCTATCATTATCCAAATATTTTTACGGAAGACAGATTTATAGCATATATCCAGGATCACTTCACTTCAGTCTTATGACAGTAATTGCCTTTCAAAGTCAAGCAAGTTTCCTTTCTCACACACCCATTTGTACCGATGTGACTACTTGAAACCACACACAATCACCTTTCTTTACTACCCTTCTGCCTATCATTACTGCAACAAATGAGATGATAATATTATACTTCCCTCCATCAAGACATTCCTGCGTCAAACTGAAAATATTACAGAACCAGCCTACCTTATGGATGCATATAGGTTGATGGAAGCCAAACAGAGAACAGAGAATTTGACCTTAAGGAATATCAACATTACTTACGATGGTAGACACATAAGCCAGAACCCACCATATTACATACTTCCCTAAATCTTCATCTTTTTTTAACTAGAAAACAGCAATCTACCAGCCTTTTTTGCTTATCTAACACTGCTCCCTTTCCACCCATGACTACTTGTCCTGTTCCTGACTCTACAATCACGCTTATGCTGTCAGTGACCAGTTTGGTGATCTTCACACTAACCTGCACAGCCTTTTCTCTTGTATCTAACATCATCTTCCCCAGTATCTATCATTTTGTGGCATAGAAAAAGCAACCAGCCGTGAGGTTCCAGCACAGTGACTCAGAGCACCAGTTACATTCCCCCAGCAAGGATCTTCGTGGCACTTGGCCTATAGATTTTAAATAGCGTCTCACCTCACCATGCAGAAGGAATGTTTTTTCTGCCGCAGAGGGACAGCAGCTCTGTCCACAGATATCAGACCACAAACACTAAGTGCCAGGCCAGTCATTATACACGCTGAATCATAGTCACTACCAGAAAGCACAGTTTAAGAGACAACTTTTCCATTTACAGTATTTGCCTTGCATCATTGCTGTCAAACAAGAGATGAAGGAAATTACCTTATCAGGCCTTTGCTGAAGAACTGGCAGATTCTTCTGTTTGCTTAATGAAAGCCAAACAGTACTTGATCTCCATAGTAACAATAGCAACCAAATATGCACAGAAAGGGATGGACCATCTGCTAACACAGGAGTCAGGTTCAGTTTGTAGACACATTTGAGTGCTAACCAAGTCACAGCTGGGCAGTAGCAGCTATAAATCTCTATCCTTGCATTGCACACTGCCATTCTCTCAACTTTCCATCTTTCTTCTTGGAGCTTACATTCTGTTCAAGAGAGTTTCCACAAAACATTAGAACGCATCTCAGCTGGAGATTTTCACCTGGCATCCAAGCAGGCAACCTAATTTAAGCCATAATCAGGCCTTAGCCATTCTCCTCCAGCAACACTGCTTACTATGAAAAGTATCAGCCATGTCTACCAAAACAGTCTTACCAGAGACGGGCTGCTGCCTCGCCTCCCAACCCCACTCTTGACACTGCAACTCTGAGAAGGTCCACATCAAGTCTCATACTAAGTGGTACTGACACTGTCCAGAAATCTTCTTTATACCTTATCTACAAGTATCACCTACTCTTTTTGTGTGTTAGCAGCAGGTAAGCCTTCTGTCATCAGATAGCATAGAGAGACTATGTCTGAACTTACAATCCTCACCAAAGAGACTCCTAATGCCATACTAAACTGCTTCTAGGGATATCACCTTTCAAGCCATATTGCTCCGTATCTGAAAGGAGTGGCATCCTAAGCCCTCCTAGCTGGCTAGGGCAAGTCAGACAACATGCAGTAGACAGTAAAGTCTGGAGATCCTTTAACAGTTCTCTGAAAGGCACTGATAACAAGCCATGAAATCACTACATAAAGCAGTGCTACCTGCAGCGATTATTGTTAAGGATATTTCCTCATTCTGAAGGGCAATAATGTACCAGAATAAGTGTTGAAGCTAGCAAACTGAAATTGCACACACCTTTAGAAGACTCTGAACAGTATTCTCACCCTGCAGATCCAACCTATTTAGGACTGGTATTGAAGAGCCTTTCTCTGCTGCATAGCAGGATGACTTTACAAACAGACTCTCCAGAGATATTTAGGTAGTAGCAGCCATATCATAAGCTTCATTTACTAAAGGTAACATGTTCTGTACTCTAGCCAGTCTAACAAAAACAAAGACAGCCAACAGCTAGCAAAATAATACTGCAGACTTGGGTGCAAAGCACTGTTTTTATGGGTAGTTATTTCTTAGGATATTTTACATATTCCAAGGCTTGTAAGACTGGTGAGACTACAAAACCAACAGCTCCTTGTAGAGTTATTGTAAGACAGGTTCAAGATATTAATTTAACTACCTAGAAAAAGCAAAGTATAGCAGTGTTTTCCTGTGTAATGTAGGACATAAAGTCAACAAGATGAGTACTGGCCAGTCTGTACGCATATAAGAGGTAAGCAAGGAACAGCACTTACCTGATGCATCTGTCCACCATTCTCAAATGGAGCCACGTGCATTTCTTTCCCAAAGAGTTCATCTTACAGTATAGGCAAAACAGAGGCAAAGAAGAAAAGCTGAAATTACACACTGCAACCTTGACTGTAGGGGCCTGGGGCCACCCAGTCAAGGCACAAGCCATGCAACCTCTTTTCATCATACATACATTCAGAGAAGTTATTTTTAATGAAGCAAAATCCCCATCATAATTTTTACTCTGCAGTACTGTCCTCCAAGTAGTGGCTCTTTCACCCCCTTTTTATACTTTTTATTTCCACTATTGCCATTAAAACATCTTTTCACAAGTTCAAGATAAATAAAGAAGCCAAGTCACACACAGAAAATAACATCTTTCAAAAAACACCCACACTCACCTACACTCAGCTAAAAGCCAAGCTCTTTCCCCAACCATAGGGAAATAAATTTAGAAAAGACCAGCTTCTGAAGACTACCAAGCATTGTCCTAGCTGTAGCTTTTCAGCACCTCTACATCAGATATTCACACACCTAAATACTACACAGACCACTGAACTAAAACTATGAAAACACAACTTAAAAGTTCAAACGACTCCTACAGCTTAAATGAAACTAACCTTAAACTCTCCATGCATCAGTCTGATGTTTTTGATTTGTTTCTAGCTACTGGCTCAGAGTTTACACAGCCTTGCTGATGACTGACATTAAATTGAAAGTTCAGCAAGGCAATTAAAAAATAAGATATATCCTGTCCTAAGCAGTAAGAGAAAGTAATTGGGGTCTCTTTATATACTTCGTGGCTTAGAGCTAAGCACTTCACCATGTCTGATTCTAATTAATACCTCTGATTATTTGATTAGCAGCAGCGTGTCATTCAAGTGACTTCACTTGAAAATCAACATTTTGGTAGTTAACACTTGTGTAAGAAGGGCTTCTAAAGCCAAGTGGTTATCCTTGATCCTTCATTAAGGTAAAAGGTGGTGGAGTTAAAAAAGGGATGGGGAAGACATGAAAAAAAAACACCACCACAAAAACTCTGGAACAAATTTTAGGTCTAACTTGAGTATTTTTCCAGGGAAAAATAAGGTCATCAGTGATAAGTCTGTCCTGTTTACTTGCAAATGGGCCATATCACAACTTTATGCACCCCGGGGAAATCCTGCTGCCCTATTTTTCCATGCTCCACTAACAAAATGGGTATAATAGTACTGCCTTGACTCATGAGCTTAGAGTAAAGATAAATCTAGTTCTAAATCTAGTCTTGCTCTGAAGCTTTGATCACAGACTTTAAGACAAAATGCTAAAGCTTTTGTTTGGAGACAAGAGAATTAGAAGCAGGGTGGTAAAAAAAAAAAAAAANCACCACAACACAAAACTTAAACTCTGGCATCAAAAATGGCTAACAACAGGCCCTCTGTACAGCCAACTGCACAGATAATCTTCTTGGACTTGGTTCCCTCTCATAATGATGCAGAACCACCAGTCAGCAGAGGCAGATTACGACAGGCTCACAATAAACATGTCTGAATTCCAGGCGAGTGATGATGTCAATGTTAGAGCAAATTTAAAAATACATGTAGAAAAAAATGCAAGTGGGAAGAATAAACCCTGCAGGGAGCATAGCTGCAACAGCCACATCTGCCTCTTTGCCCGCGGCCTGCAGCAGTGCATGGCATAGCGGGCAACCCTCGGCAGAAGCAAGGTGTACTGCGGCCCCACGACACAGCATTTCCAACCCACCCCCGGCTGCCTGTGGGCTGGCCATCCTACGAAGTGAGAGAAAACCCACATTCCTTTCCACAAAGGCTGAGAGAAATTTGGAAATGTTTAAGGTGGCCTAGCCACCACAGAGGAACAAAATGCAATAGTCTGTTGGCATGGGCTGTTCTGCCCCTCACCCCCCCGCACCCCCCTCACACCGGGTGATTTTATTCAACATATTTATTAAATAGATTGGCCAGGTCTTGAAACAATCAAATAACTTTCAGTGATGGCAATCTGTTATAAATTTTTCAGAAGTACAAAATCTTCAGTGAAAGCTCAGAACTTCACCAGGAGCTGAACGGGAAATTAGTTTGTAATTTGAGTTGCACAATACTTCCCATAGATTGCAGCTTTTTTACCCCGGTTTTCCCACACATAAACTCATTTGCAGTCAGAATTGGCTTACCTCCATTGACAGGCATATGAGTCATGGCCTTTGCTCCCTCCTTTACCCAAACAAACATAGATTTGATGTCTGAGCATTTCTTTTTGCTGGCAGTGTATTTATAGGAAACCAAGTGACAGACTGCTGTTGGAGGGCACAACATTCACTCCCTTCAAGATGTCCAGGTAGGCAAAGCAAAAGAAACTCACATTAGACTGTTGCACCCGGGAAAAGGAAAGGATGGCACAGGGAGATGTTATCCTAGGCCACTAGAAGATAATGTGGCATTTCCAGTGTAATGGCCAAACACAAGTATCCACATGCCCATAATGTGCTTAACGAGTCATGAAAAGACCAAGACAGAAAGAAGCTCCTCCTGACACTGCAGACACGGCTTAGGGCTGGACAGGTAGTCTGCTAGTGCAAATGGTCAGGCCCTCACAGATAAGTGAGCTAGTTTACATTAGCTGCTGCCTGCTTCCCACTGGGTGGGAAGTAAAATTAAATCGCCATCTTTCTTTCATTTGGGACTCATTTCAGAAACATCATCTTAAATCTTCAGCTTCTAACTTGAATGTTAATTAGGACATACTGGTGCAAACCAGAGTGCTGGCGCTGAGCCTCATCCCCTCCTGGATGGGTCCATTAGTTTCTCCTCTCTCGGTGGAAGCCACATTTGGGTCTGTCCTCTTAGAAGACAGGGAGCAGTCATTTATAATTAAAAGTACAAAGGGAAATATAGGGAAAAGTTAGATTAGCCTCTTAATGAGGTTAGGAAAAAGAAAGAATATACATTTTACAGTGAATTACAGCATAAAGTGGCTTCTAAAGAGCCAGATCTTGATCTTACTTTAAACAGCAAAAATAGAGTAACTTTAAACATCTGACAATTTCTTTCTCCCCCTCCAAAAGTGAGAGAACCTTTTTCTAATTTTTATTTAGAAATGAAGCAGCAAACATGAGGAGGAGATGAACAGACAGGAGAGGTTTCACCTCTGACACTGAGAGCACTCTTAATACTATTTGTAAGCAAGTGACATCGTCCCATCATCCCTATCAATTCAAATGATTGTGCATGATGAAATGGCACAGAAGAAGGCATGGTTCGAGAAGGGACTGTACACCAGCAGGTGGGGTTTTTTCCAATTCAACAACCCAGGTAGCTGGAGAACAATTATGAATTAATTTCCCCAGTTAAGTCTCCTGAAAAGCATTATGGCCCCCTACCCGCTGCGTACAGACGCTTCCACGGGCATCTGGCTGCCCGAGATTAAAGTACAAACCTAAGCGAGCACAAAAGGGTCTCTGTCGTTTCATAATCCAGAGCCTGCCATCCTGCAAGGGCACACTGGGAGCTGGAGGCAGTCCAGCGCAGACAGCGAGGGCTGTGCAAGCAAACCCAAGCTAAGGAGCTTGGGTACAGAGGGAACGCCGGGGAAGCTGATCTGCTGTAATGTCACTGTTGCATGCCCAGTAATTTGCTCCCACCAAAACGGAGGTGAAAGTCCAGAGAGGAATATTTAAATATCTATTTTCCATGCTGACTCTCACTCGTGTTCCTGGCCTCTGAGACACCATTATTTTCCATGTTTTCCCACACGAAAAAAACAACAGACCCATGAAAATGTTATCGCACACCTCTATCTGTCTCCACTCTGATACTATTTGGACCAGAGCGCGAAAACCCACCTCTCTGAGGCCAAACTGAATGCTTAATCACATTGTCAGCCCACATGCACCCCTACTTATGGAAAGGACTGTAATTTGTGGCAGCCTTCCAGCTTCGGATGGGTCAGTGTCAGGCTCACTCCAAACAATATACAAATCCTCCCCCCTCTGATCCCCCAGCCGGTGCTGTTTGTCAGCAGAGGTTAATTCCAGTACCTAAAGGGGGCCTACAGGAGTGCTGGGGAAGGACTTTTTACAAGGGCATGTAGTGATAGGACGAGGGGGAATGGCTTCAAACTGGAAGAAGGTAGATTTAGATTAGATGTTAGGAAGAAATGTTTCACTTTGAGGCTGGTGAGGCACTGGAACAGGTTGCCCAGAGAAGTTTTGGATGCCCCAAGGCTGGATGGGGCTTTGAGCAACCTGGTCTAGTGGGAGGTGTCCCTGCCTATGACAGGGGGGTTGGAACTAGATGATCTTCAAGGTCCCTTCCAACCTAAACCATTTTATGATTCTATGAATTCAGCAAAACATTTACAGGAAAGGTGTTGCCCGTATCCCCACAGCCACCCACTCCCTCCTCCTGGGATGGGTTTCAGTGGCACTCCCTGCCCCCAGGCTCTTCGTGCAGGGCGAACCACCTGATTCAGCTCCTGCAGTGGATCCTGCCCTCCCCTTTCCTACCTCTGCTAGCCCCAAAGCTCCACCATGGGTCACCACTGCCAGCGGGCATGGGCAGCGGGCAGGTGTCCTGTTGAGGGGGCTCAGGACAGGGGATGCACTTTCTGGTGCCCTCCAGGCCCTGACATGGGCAGCACAAGCATCAGAAGCAAGGGGACCATGCAAAAAGGGGGACATGGGGAAAGAGGGTGTCAAACATCCAGGAAGAAGGCTGCGAAATTAAATGTAAAGAGATTAACTGACAACTAAAATCACACAGGGCACTGGCAACAGAACTGGAGGCAACACCTGAATCCCACAGCCTGGCTGTAACACCCTGCCCCTCTGGACAGAACAACCAGTGCCTGCTGTGGCAGGTACAAGACAGTCACCCAAAGGAGAGTGATGGCAGCCTTTTTGGTCTACAGGTCATCACCTTATTCTGTTGGCAATCATCTGGACCTGCAGAGCCACTGTGTGTTGATGGTTATTGTACCGTGCAGCAAATTATCCTTGGAGACATTTTGGCGTAAACAGAGCACCTTTTACATGAGTCTTTCAAAACTTGACATCAAACATAACAAAAAGCAGTTGTCATGTTGTTACATGGAACCTTATGTATATGTTCAAGAGGTGTATAATGTTATATAGAGAGATTTTGGGGGGCTACTTCAATGCTTCTCAATCACGTTTTTACTATCAGTTTAGAAAAGTTAACATTTACTTTCAAAACAAATAAATGTATGTTTCTGGTCCTTGTTTGAATTGAAGGTTGACAATAGAGCTTGGAATTTGAGTGGTTCTGGGCAAATGAATCAATACATCTATGAAAAAAACCAGCCTAAGTCTGAAGGCCTGTTTCCTATCTCACGTCTGATTCACTAGCAAATTACTTCAGAGAGGTTAATTTCTGCTCACAAGAAGTCATACCTATTCCTGAAGGAATGACTTTACTCCTGTTGCCCATTTGAAAAGTCAGAATGTGCTGCACTGCATAAAAATGATCTATACTTGCAGCTTAAGAAAACAGGTTTTGAAAAAGATCTAAATTAGGTTTAACCATCCCTCACACATCCCAGCCTGAAGGAGCACCCTAGCAACAACCTTTAGCATTTTACAAACATTTGCTACTAATTATGGGTTCTTAGAACAATAATACATGGCTCCATGCTTTACAGAAAGAGGCCAAAAGCAGCCTCAAAAGTAAGCCTGAGCGTTTAATTTAAACCAGTGCCATACAAATTCTCAAATATACATTGCAAAAGCTTCCCAAAACACTGCTCTGATTAATGGCCCTGAAAACTTGTAAAAGCTCAACTGTCAAGCGTTAAAATGTAGGCTGAGAAGAAGCTCATGTAGAGCAGCTAAATAAAAAAAAAAACCTTTGTAAAAGCTTTTCCCTGTACCTTAAGCAACAGCAGCGCAGTACAGCAGCACATGACAAAACTCCCAAGAGCCATAGGGCTCGCTCTGTACCAGTTCAAGGGCTCCCATACCTGCTTCCAGCAAATGACCCAGGCCCCATGACAGGCCACTTTTCCCCAGCACACCTTCCCGCACCTCTGATGAATCAGCCAGCATTCCATAACTCGTCCGCTCACATTCCCGTACGCACAGCTGTCCTCTCTAGCCTAAAAGCTCCTCTATTACTGTTTGAGCTACTTTTAGCTTTCAAGTGCCCTTGAATTTCCCTTGACCTTAGGCAGCAGCCAGAATGAAGCAGGCAAAGAAGAAATACCATCCTTTCCAGATTCCTCTTGTATTTATTCTCGGATCTTCTCACCTTATCAAGTAGCCAAGCCATACTCCAGCCCATCTGCTCGAGGTGACACCGCTTGAGCAGGGAGGTTGGACAAGGTGACCTTCAGAGGTCCCTTCCAACCTCAACCCTTCTGTGATTCACATTAGCTGTGCTTACAATAGAAGTTTAGCATGGATAACCCTTTCCTGGGAAGCAGGGCTGGGTGCCCTCAGCCATAACCACTGTGAAGATGTATTAGTTGGAATCATTCTAGCAAGAGATTCTGGAAGATGCAACATCTGTCCAAGACAAACTCAGGTCTTAAGGCAGAATATCAGCTGATGGGGATGTCCCTAGCAGAGAAAATGAGAGGGTGAGTTTCGGTTGGGTTTTTTTTTTTTGTTTGTTTGTTTTTTTAATTTCCTGCTCTTCTCACTCTGTACTGTTTAACATTTCCTGGATCATTTAATGTGATTCAAGTCTGCAGCCACAACTTCTGTGATACCTTCTCAATGTTCTTCATGAAGGGGTAAGGAAGGTGTTACGAAACTATTTTGTTTGTCTCTAATGCAAGAATTGCATTGGCTTAGAAACTTCAAAACTAATAGGAGAGCACAATGACAGAAATGAGTAAAGACACTAGATTACTGGCATTGACTCAAACATTTCAATGATTTAAATGATGGCAGAATTTCTTTTACTCACAGAAAATGAGAATATGAGAAACATCAAGGAAGTAAAAAAGCTCTATTGTTTGCTGAGGCTGGAGTCTCCTTCCATGGGCTTAACAGTGGATTTCAGCATCACAGGCTTTCTAATTCTCTGTGTGTTTAAAAGCAAAAAAGAAAAAAGAAAATAGCGTGATTTTTTAGCATGTAATATATTGGGAAAGGAATGTTCTCTTTAGGGGCCCAGCTACTATGTCCCCTGGCATGAGAGTGAAGCCTGTTCATACTACTGCAAAACTATTACTATTATAGACAAAACTACCCCTGAGTTTCCCTGGGTCTGATGGGTGATGTACTGCCCAATATCCAGCATGTGTCATGCTATTTCCATCTGTCAATGCTGACCTGTCAAACCACAGTGCTTCTAACATCCTATGGAAAGGAGGGACTAAGTCCCTTATCTCCCACACCAAAGCACCACGTGGGATAGCAGTCCCCAAGCTACTTTAAAAAGCTTACTAAAAATCCTGTATCTGTGTGAAGGGCAGATGGGTGGAGGAGAAGAAAGGAGTGTTGAGGATCTGGAGGCCTCCTAGAGACCCAGATTTTGATACTCGTATAAAGAAAAGCCCAGCAAATACTGCCAGCAAAATGCTGAACCTGCAACTGCTTGATGATTGTACTACTGTGTCTTCTAATTTTATTTGGAGGATTTGCTTAGCTATAGATGTGAAGAAAAAAAAAAAAACCTGCTGTATCTGAGCTTCCCCCAGACCAAAAAAACCCAACAACCCTTGCTTCTGAGGCTTCTGGAGCTTTGGGAAAGTCTGAACTCCTGCAGTTCTGGCCAGCCCGCACCTAAATCTAGCATTAACCTTGGATTCTCTGAGGTCTGTGTTATCATGAGATCACATAGCTATTGAATTAAAAACTGATGGGTTTCAACAATTTGATAGTGAGGGCAAAATATTGAATTGTTCCTTGTGCTTCAGGAAAAAAAATACATTTTGAAGAAAGCAGGCTTCTACCCAAAGGTATCTCAAGATTCCACTAAATTATGGGCTTTGTTCTATGAATCAAAAAGCGTGTTTTTAAATAGCAAATATTTTTGCTTCTACAGTATATCAAAAAAATGGCACATATGTTATACAACAAAAGTTTCTTACTGAAGTGTTTGGAAATGATTGGGATGTTTAACCTTCTGAAAAATGATGGTGAAAACTGAATAAGTTTATGACATTTGTGACATGCAGAGAACTGGCCTTTTTAACACAAATTTTAATAAGTGTCAGCAATAAGTCTGCTGTGCACAATTATTATATCATTAGAGGAAGGCTGAGATGACACAGCTGTTACAAGGTTGAACTATCCAACTAGAAATATGAAAAGGGACAAAGTTTGCCATCAGATCTGAAATTAATGATAATTGAATCATTTGCCGCTGCATTATTTAAAACATACCTGATGGTGCTGGTTCTTGGAGATAGGCTAGTAATTCTTTTAAGTTTTGGCTTTTTGGGGCTAAAGCAAAAGCAGAGCTTCTGTTAGCCAGTCTGCTCTGTTGTTTTATGCATACGGCAACTTCCAATTTACAAAGAGCTCTTTCCTCTTCTAACATTCTTCATCCTCTGTGCTTAAGAAAATAGTACTTCCCAACAGTCCCAGTCAATATTCAAGCTGTGAGTCTTCCTGTTATTTGTGGCTTTTTGCAAGTCTTTTCCAGTGTTTCCAGGGGCTTCTCTTAATTAATCCGGTCCTGAGCCTCAATCAGCAGTAAGCACCAGCATGTGTTTTCTTGGTATGATTCACGTGTGATTTGTTTTACAGATGACATTAGGACTGGAAACACAGACACCCATAAGGCTGAAGCCAACTGCAAAGCAGGCAGGTGCCATTAAAATAGTAGGAGCAAGAGTCAATAAAGAGGGATGGGGTACTAATGGCTGCAACAGCCCCCTAGGACAGAATAAAAATAAACAGCTCACAATAGATGGGAGATAAAAATAAGTAAATGCGCTAAATGATTTAAAGGGAATTGATTTCTATCTCATCTCCTTCTTACTATCCTAAGTTTTGGAGTTGTTTGTTTTTCTCCCAGAGGTAATGGACTCCTGTTACCGTAATGCTGGAGGTAAAGGGTGAGAGGAGAGGTTCTTCTGTTCAAAACAATTAACTGCTCTTTCCTCTTGCAGCCAGCAAGACAGGGCTTAGGGTACAAATCAGGACTCATATGTGTTTTCTGGGACAAGTACCAGTTTTACGTCTCATCATGTTATAGGAAAGGGTTCATTTCACCCCCTTGTACAAATGAAACGGTATTGTGTTAAGGAGGTGTATGGCTATAAGCATGAAACAGCAGCATCTGCTACCTATTGCTGGGTCTAATTACCACCCATTACCATGTTCTTTTTGTTTTCTTTTACAAAAAGTTTATACCTTAAGAAGGAGCAGTGGGGTCAGCAGATGACTCACGTAAATGCCCTGTATTAAGGCACATGGCATGTCTTGAAGCCTTTACATGTGAAAAGCTCTACTGTTTTATTTCTAAAGCAGTTTTAATAAGTATTTTAGAATTCTGTGAAGGCAGAGCGCCTCAGCAGGGTCATCTTTTTAAGTTTTGATATCCTCACAGTAGGCACGTTCCATAAGCCCCGAAGAGTTAAATGGCATCCATGTCTGCAGCAGTGTGATCCATCCAAGGCATTGTAATGTTTTGTGGTTCGATCTGCATAGTTGGCTCTGTGAGTCATCTATAATGTATTTTGAAAAGGAAATCGGCTGAGGAAGTGGTGAAACAAAACATGTTAATCCCACAGAAGTTCAATACTAGCAGTCAACAATTAGGTAAGGAAGAAAAACCAAGCAAAACACTTGGACCTCTGTAAGAATACACAGAGGAACACATTTCCTTTATGCTGCGCATGCTATTCCATATTTTAGACTGGGATTACATTACTGGTAATACCTACCTGGCTTAACCAGTGGTTGAAGCCTGCAGGTAGGTGGAGATCCTAAGATACTGTGAGCCAAGCCTCCCAGTCAGTACAAGAATAAATGCATCAAAGCTTACACTTCTCTTTTTTTTTTCACTGGGAGAAAGCTAGCTGTAAATAAACATACGTCAGTCAGAATTTTTGCCTCAGAAGCATATATTTGTTTAGAGTGATACATTTAAAAAAAAAAAAAATGTATTTCCACACTATTTTTTCCCTGGGGGAGCGGAAAGGAATATTTCTTTCAGCATCCTTGAAAAGGAAGCAAATGATCTGGTTATCAAGCTTTCTGAAGCAAATATTTTAGTCTTACTAGGTGGAGTATGAGGTTTCGGTTTGTTTTTTTTTCATTTTAAAACTTATTTTACGTGACCACATTGACAGGATGAAAGGAAACATCACAATATTATTAATTTACCTGAAGTTATCGTAGAATCTTGTCTTCTGAAGTATCTTAATGTTTTGTTTAAGTTTGAAATAAATAAAAAAAAAAAGAAGAAAACTTTTTCTGCCTGTTGGAAAATTTAAGCTAACAATACTTTAGGTGGCTTATATAAAGTGATCTCACCAAGGCATAGTGCTGCATTCCAAGTGAATTATTATGACTTTCAAGTATTGTGTTATTTGAGTTCTATGTTAATTAATTGATATCTTTAAATAAAAAAAAAAAGAGAAATATGTAATTTCCAGAAATCTGCTCCATTTCAAAGATAGACTGAGTTTAAACGGCAACAGGATGAGGACTTGACTGTAATGCACATGTCAAAAAAACCCCCAAAAAACTAGTTGAAAGCTGTATATAGCAAAATATACACATTTATTCTTTGAAGGCCTCCTGTAATAACATTTCAGCTATGACACACGCTTGTCTGCACCGGCAGAGCAACATGTTTTCACAAGATCTCTTATTATCTTAAATTTTATGAAGTTTTTGTTGTCAGTAACTCAGAAGACCACACAGCTCATCTCTGCGTATTCAGTAACTCCTGCATAGGCAATGCCAATGAGAGTCCATCATCCCACTTGGTCCCCAGCACACCACAGCCCAACACAAGGTCTCCACAGTAGAGACGTGTATCAGTGTGGGGTCTCCCGTTTCCAGAGGCAGCCTGGGACCTACTGACCGAATGGACACTACAATTTTACAACTGCTTAGAGCCCTTAGTCAAAAGGATTAGTTTGCTCAGCACAGTAAACAAGGCTTATAAATCCTTAATTATACTAATTTTGATTTTTGTCTCCTTCACCTTCTTCCATCGTTTTGTGGTACTATATATTTCCCCCTACAGAGTTCGTCAACTCCTTTAAAACATGCTTTTCTTCATACGTCACAAGTATTTTAACCATTTGCCATATCAGATTCCTTAATAAATAATCTATCACCAGTGTTTAGTGTCCCTTTGATAGGTGAATTTCAAATAAATGTCAATAGGAAAACTTACAGGTAAAATTAATCTTTTGTCATTTCCCTTCAGTTCCAGCTGCAGTTATAAAGGTGCGTGTGTTCTCCTGTGAGGTACTGCATGAAACCATAAATCTGGAACACTCCCAGGTCGATCACGGGGGAACAGAATCAGTTTGTTGACATGAGTAAGAGGCTTCCATCAGCTTCAATTCCATGACTCAGAGATGCCATCTTCAAGGAGATCTCTCCGACAACTTTTTCTGAGCTGTAGCAAGACATAGAAGTAAAAGGTTTCCAAATATAAGTAAGGTAAACATGCTTGAGTACTTTTTCAAAACAGCAGGACAAGTGAACACAAAAAACAACCTTTTCAGTGTGTCCCCTACGGATGTCAAATTTTTCTTCTCTGCATTTTCTTTGTATGTTATAGTTAGACTTGCAGAATGAGGCAAGATGGATTATATGAGATCATTTCGGTGTTAACTCCTCATGCCTTTTTGTCTTAGCCTCTGTCGCACAGAGCGCTGGCTCAATTCATTGCAGTAGTGGCCATATACTGCTTGTGATACTATGTTTCTTTGAAGCCATGAGGCTCATGTGGGCACCGGCCAGAAAAGTGGAAACTACAAAAATTCCTAGGTGCTGGATAACACCCAAAATAATATTTATTAAAGCAGTGCAACAAAAAAATACATCTTTATTTAAAAGACCTGAAGAAATAACATCTTTACAGAATGTCTATCAGTCACCCACTTGTACTTTCCTCAAGTCTCAATTAGCAGGCCTGAGCAAAGCCTGTCATGTAGAAAGACAATTTTTTAAAAAAAAATCAAGGAAAAGCTTCCTGCAGCTAATTCCTGCAAGAGTTCATGCTTTCAGGACTCTTCAACCTGCATGCTGTACCCACCCTCTTAAAGAGGAGTTGCCACTTCTGCCGATATGTGCGTCACCTCTTCCAGGGGTCACCAGGATCAAGAACTCATGCAGCTTAGACAGCCCCAGCATGCAAGACGAACTTGGAGGACACAGAACACCAGGAGGAGATTAGAGAGTGATCAATCTGAAAAAATTTACCTAAAATACAAAGGGATGATGAAACACGGAAACTAGCACCGACATTATGCTAATTTGCCATGTGAGACAGCAAAAATGTCAGGGCAGTTTCAGAGTGTTTTTGGTGCTTAGGCAACAAGGTACAGAACGAGGGATCAGCAGGGGTCATTTCTCAAGTAGGTTCCCATTCTCTGGTGAGCTCCAGACAAATGGGCTGCTCTGTGGGGAATCTTACTGAATCAATAGGACTATAGGCACATGGAAAGGTGTACCCCCATAGATCTCATTGTAAGAGAGAGGCACTGGAGAGACAATGTTGTTATAGCCACCCTTGGTGCAAAGTGTTTAATTCCAAGAGCTTCAACTCCCAGGCAGAAATAACCCAACTGAAAGGATTTCAGTGAAAATCACAGTAACCGTATATTTATATATAAAGTATGTATAAAAATGAGTAAAATCTAGGAACAGAGGTGTACATTGCCTCATCTTCACAGAGGCAAGAGAGCTAAAAGAAGACATGCAAGATAAATATCTGTCCTGATAGAGTAGTCAAGTAGTTCAAAGCAGATCTGGCAAAGTACAGGGTAGGTACAAAAAAGAGCTGAAAAATAAAAGAAAGGTTCAAAATGGAACAAAAGGTTGCAATTAAAAAAGGGGAGAATGTGATGAACAACAACGTGACCCTGAAACAGGCACTGAAGATCAAATCTAGGTCTTTAAAGTTAGAGTGGATGAAGAATAATCTCACAAGCCCAGTAGCACAGACCGCACAAAAAATAAGGTCCCTTCTTTGTAATTTCTCTGAACCTCTCAGAATCTCTCTGGGTTTTGGAAATAAAGTTGTTCTGTGACAGGTATGAAAAGAGAAAGTCACAGAACAATATTCCTCATGGTCACAACAAAGCAGTCACTAGACAGGAGCAACTGTTACACAGCATGGTCTCTAATGAGTGGAAGAAGCTGTTAGGAGCTTTAAAGAAAAAATTAAATCATTTTAATGGCAAAGGGAAGTAAGCAAATAAAATTTAGATAAGGTTAAATATGAAGAATTCGGATCAATAGATTCCAGAAAAATAAAACTGGTGCAATCATCCTGTGAAAAAAAAAAGAAAAAATATTTAATGGCTTTATAGACCTAAGCATATTAGAAATGTACTGAGTTATGCTTCTCTTGAACCAGTACTTCCCCTCCCTCGCCCCTTGCGCACAAATGGCAAAATGTTTAAAACAGTGGTAAACCGAGACACTTTTGAGCAGAGTGTTGTCATTCCTGCAAAATGCAGTAATAAATTTGCATTCTCTTTAAACAAGTCATAACAGAGCTACGAACACAGAGTACAAATCATGAAATGAGTGAAGATAAAAACATCTGCAAACGTCTTTCTGTGCCACAACATCTTTTCAAGAAGTGTCCAGGCTAGATTGAAGTGCAACGTGCTAACATTCATTTAAAGACATGTCAAACTGCTCAGTGCACATCCGAGACCAAACTTGCCCAGAATCTGAGTGAAGGCAGTTCTGAGGTTAGGTGCTGGCCCATCATTATGTTTCATTCTGGCTCACATAAACATCAGGCACTTAAGTAACTACTTTACCATCCATTTAATCCTCTGTAAAATAATGAAGATAACTGCAACAGCTACAAACATCTACTTTAACCAGCCACAGGCAGCTGAGAGTTTGAATTATGGGAAACATCCAACTGGAACTGGTTGATGCCAACAAAACTCTTTACAGTTGGAAAGGTCTCTGGTGTTAATTTCAGGATTTCAGAAACAATGTGCCTAAAAGCAATGGGATCGTTGGACCAGAAGCTAATGCAGTGCATTGCGGAAAGGCGATATAATGATATTTACATGATCAACAGGTGCATATATGGAACAACTTAGCTAAAAGTCATAAATACTCCTGAACACCAGATAAAGATATTTGTGGGAGTACCAAATTGAAATCTCACCTTGTTTGTCTACTGCTTTTTCCAAGGGGAAAAAAAGAAATAAAACTGTAACTACTCTAGTATTATTTTTTCTCCTTTAGTATGCATCATCATCACACACACGCTTTTTTTTTCCCCCCTGGAGCTTGAGTAAAGCATCTGAAATGCTTTTATAAATCTGACTTTACTCAATGATATTTACTTGTGGAGTTCATTGTTTAGGAATAAGATAATCATCAAAATCCACCAGAAATAAGCACCCTCCAAAAACCATATGAGATTGAGTTAAAATTATGCTAACTTCCTGAGAGCCTTCCAGAAATATCTATTCCTATCTCCTTTCCTTGGAGTGGCATTCTCAGAAACCAGACTATTTCAACGTCTACAACAGTACCATGTTGCAGGTTTAGACTCTGATACTGTGCTTTTCCTTATCTCCCACACCCCACTGAGACTGTGAGCAGCCACAGCTTGTAATCAGAAATGGACTCGGTCCTGGCATCAAGAATATCCATCCATTGGTACAAAAGAAAAGCTTTGCTATTGGATTACCAAGCAATTTTTTTTTTTTTTTAATGACTGTACATCTAATTCATCCTTTTGCTTAGAAGAGTCAAACAAGTCCAGATGTCTGTCTTGGGTTTATAAATAGATTCCCCAAAATAAAACATATTCCAGAGCACCAAAGATGCTTTCCTGTGACATGCAGTAGTGCGAAGGGTTGGGATATTGAGCACCCGGTTGGAGCTGAGAACTCCAAGACCTTCCTTTTCTGCTAGCTTGGCTACCTCATTTCTATTTTTCATTTTTCTCATTTTTAAGATGGCAAACCACAGTCCCAGCCTTGGAGCTGGTGTGATTAGGAATGTTTATAGGGTTTAGCCTAACTACAAAGATAGAGCCTGACTTTATACTGCACGCTGAGGATGCTAGGCGTCAGTTTCACATTCAGCAGAAACTTATACATATCTGCAACCACGAGGTCTGTCCTGAGCCGTTTGCCCAGCCAACAGCAGGACACGCTGCACACATTGACACTCCTCATACCAGGTTGTGCATGCAAAATACGGTATATTTTTGTAATCCTGATATAAAACAACACATTAATAACTATATAGCATAGGATCTATTTTCTATAAAATACCAATACACATATAAAATACAGTAATATGATGCATGCCATATTACACTGATGGCGTAAGTGTATTTTTTATTATTGTAGCTATATGGGGTTTTTTTCAGATCATGATAACATTTCAGGAGTTTGTAATTATACAAACAAGTAGAATATAATCTGTCCATGCACTAGACAGCCCTTACAAGGTTATTCTCCTTAAGAGGAAATGTTCAAAATTTGTCTTGAAAATATGCATAGTACTAAGTAATTAATAAATGCCTGGACAGAGCTATAGGAATATTAAACAGATTGATTTCATTACACAGCTAACATCTCATGCCTCCAAAGCAGAGGTAAACAGTAATCCATAACTGGAATATACATGGTGGGCTGGTGGTAGTGGTGTGGGTTTGGAGAGGAAGTTGGTTGGTTGGATTTTTTTCAGAGGAGATGCTTTATTAAATTAGAATCTTTAGCAATACACGAGACATATTTCAATACACTGGGTGGATTTATAGACCAGTTTACTGCATTTGAAACCCAATCTTCACATTTGCTTTTTTCTAAATGCTAGCTGAGAGATACAGCATTGAAATAGTGATTACAGAGACTTTATGCCAAAAGCAGGTTATACTGCTTGTAGGTATCGTAAAACCACATACCATGCCTGCTGCTTTAACTCTGCTAAGCGCATCTTGCATTCAGTGATGCACTTTCCAGATGTCATTGCTGTCAATTCGTTTGTTATTCCCTCAGTTCCTCCATCCTGGCCCTGTCTGAATGGTTCTTTTTTTAACATTGTCAAAGGATTTCTAGTACTTCAAAAGTATGCGCACCACATACACTCCCTGTAGCTGCTGCTATATGAAAACAGTTGTTCCCAGAGTCGTATAATAGCAGGACGTACACATGGACCTCCGTTCTATACAGCACTGGGCTCTGTTACCCTGACCAGCAAAGTGAGCCAGATCATTTCGCTCTAACGTCAATTCAGCCTAATTCACATCCGCTTTCCTTTTTAATCGTGGGCGTGATGGGGAGGCAAGCTGAGGCACTGCAACACAGAAGCCCACGGCATTTCCCTGAGGAAACAACTTTCAGTCTTGCAAGGCGCTTGTGTGAACAATGGAAAAGTTAAAACAAAATGGCATCTGGGAACGAGCACACCACTTTAAAAGCTCAATGAAAATGTATGGTTTTGAGTAGAAACTGGTGTGACCGTCCATAAGCAGAGTCAGCCATAGGGCTACGGCAATCAACACGTGTATGTGCAGCTCACAGCATGATCAAATGATGACACTCTGTTTGCACTTTTAATTGGCAATGCCCACTGTTGGAATGGCACAGCACTGGGATATACGCATTGCCACAAAGTTTCTCCAGGTCCTAAGATTTCAATGAAAAGTCGAGTTTCTAGTGTCTGTATTTACCAGAATAACTTTCTAAACATGGAGCCTATCCAAACCAAAGAATGTTGTTGCCTTATTTACCTCACCACTGTGGAATTCTGAAGTCTACTGAGATTATTTATAGATGAATATTCATTTTTTTATTATTCAGCATTTTTGCAATCCAAACTTTCTCTAGTAGTATCCCAGCTTCCAAAATCCTAAATGCCAAACTCACAACTACACTTCTTGACAAACACAACCACATAATTACATGCTGGCAGTTATTCCAAAGTATTTTAAGTACCAGGAAATGTGGGAACAACATAAAATAAATAGCATAATACAAAAGAAAAATATGATGAATCACACAGTACATTTTTTATGCTAGCTATGTGAAAATGCTCCACTTTTAAGTTTAGCTGAAGCTGCTGCAATATCTTCATTTTAACTGATCTGGAGTGCCATCAAGAATAATAAGTCCTGTTACAGACTGTAAGTCAAGGTGAGACAAATGATGTAAAGTCTCAGATATTATTCCCGTCTGTGACTCTCCATTTCTGCTTTTCATCTCCTGCCCTTTTGGATACAAAGGGTTTGTTCTGGCCAAGCAGAAGTTGTCTTTTCCCACAGCCTGCACTACTTGGGTGGAGACTACAGTGTCCTTGCCAAGTGGCCAGAACTCTAGGGATTTGCTCCAAGCACATCTAAGTTCTCCAAGAGGACATCACCTCACCATGAAGCTGTTTCCAGAGTCCTGTAGCAGTAAGAGATAAGAGGGTCTCAGACAATTGCTTCTTCAGCTTCTAAATATGGTTTGAAAGAAGTTGCTTTTGTTCCAGAAGCCAAATCATCTGAATTTAGAATATTCTCAGTAACTATACCGTTAGTTAGTTTTTTCAAACTTAACTTTGTTAGGAAACCAAACAACTGACAATATCAGTAACTATATTCGGAGTTGGTGGATGAACAAATACTTTAGAAAAAGAGGAAATTGTCCTAACAGTTGCTTAAAGAACCTTCGGTTTCATACCACGGCTGGAAACATGACACAGAACTGTAACTGTTAATGATGGACGAAGCTTGAAATTTTGCAAGATGCTTTTCCACAGTTTTGATCATGTGAAACCCCTGCTTTAAGACTCACCTGCTTCCTTTCTTAATGCACAGCATACAGCACTGCAGTACAGGGACTGATGTTCTCCCCTGCGTTTTCAGTTTCTCCACCCTTCATCAAATATTCTGCAGACCGAAACCAACCCCGAACTCCTGCCAGCCCTAACACAGGCATAATCATTTGAACAGTTTGAAAATTAGAACACTTAGGAAAGATAGCTTAGGGAGACTTAAGTCATGAGGTAAAAAGGTGAAAGAAAACTTTGAGGTAATTCAGTTCATCAACTTGTCTGATACCAACCATAAAATATCTCAAGTGATTCTCAAAAAACCATAAGGGCAGAGACCTGAAATCATAGCATTTAAAGGAAAAGTACACGCTGGAACTTTCAGTGAGATATTCAGCCTTAATGTTAACTTTTTTCATGTTCTTGGTCTCCATTACTACGAAGATTTGGCTTTCTTTCATTTAATTACTTGCAACTAGACACTTCAAACTGAAGAAAAACATCAGATATCAAAAGACTGAAATTGTCTATTTTGCTCTCTCTTCCTCTGGCTGCTCTGACAATGTTTTATTAGTAATATTTTACCGGTGAAGAAATTAAAATGAAGAGCATGTGGCAGGGTCTCAGCTGCAGAAGAAAGGGAGAGCAACATTAGCCGAAGTGGCGGCTTCTGCCTGTTTCAAACTGCTCAGAGAGACCCAGAAGAGCAGAGCAGCTTCCTCTGACACAAAGGAACATAATTCACGCTGCAGTACTTATAGATGGTCCTGTTCCTCCTGCCCACGCGCGGGGAGCTGATGAATAGAGGTGAATCTCAGCAGTACCCAGGATTTATTTCCTAGCATCACAGTATGTCAGAAAAAAAAAAAAAAAGGCAGACAGGCTTTTGTGCATATTACAGTGCCAAATGCCACAGACAAGCTGAGTAAACACGGACAGGCTAAGGATTTCTGGAGATAAAGACTTCTCTCCCTTGACTTGTAGTGTAAGAGTAGAGTTGATCCAGAGCTGCTCTAGCTGCCTTACGACTGCAAAACCTCCAACATCTGCTATTCAGCCACCCTTAATGTTTCTAACAGACTGCTTTGCAAAATTCCCATCACAAGGGGAGCTACGATAAAAATCACGCTTCTCAGTAAAACAATCACCAAGCAAAACTCACCAAGTCATCACAGAAGTTGTGACATTTCTGCATTTTTCCTGCCTCTAGTCTTAGGATAACTACTTATTTTCTCTATACTCTTCACCTTTGCCTGATTGAAACAGAGATACCCAGGCAAACACTGACTGTCCTTTGAATCTGGGGACAGGAGGGGAAGGGAAAAAAATTAAATTTTAAAGAAAGCATTAAAAAAATTACAAAGGTACTTTATTTGGCCTTTGAGGTTCCACAGGACATTTTTACAACAAGCTGAAAAGATAAGAAAGCAAACTAAATTTTCTTAGATGTTTATTCTAATTAGTGAACATAGTACGATAAATAGCATGTGTCACAGAAATGCCTGAACATGTCTTAAAATAGCAAATCTAAAACATACAGTAAAAATATCTTTTTCAATCGTTGACTTTTTAGTTTTGTCTGATTCGATGGTCTATTTCCAACATGAACAACTCTGAGTTATTTATACAAGGCAGTTATAAATTACTAAAGTATCCCTTGTTATACTATTTACTGTTTTGTCAAACCTAAAGCACATAAATCTTCATGCTTTAGGTGAGATCTGCATTTTTACTTTCTGCAGCTGGGCACCGTCTCATCAGCACATATTTCTTCAGAACCCAAAGAAGAATCTCATAACACCTGTTAACTCTGTGCGGAGGATACACAGTGCAGATCAAAACACAGAAGGGCACAGATGGAGATGTTTCTCCGTGTATATACGGCACTAACCAAAAGCAAACCTTAAGCAGCTTATTTAGTTTGCTCAATGTCCTTGAAGTTCAGATTTCAAGTTATAAGCAAGCATTCAAGGATGCTCAGACTGTGGACTAAGTTTAACCCTCTTGCAGGGAAGGAAAGATGGAAAACTTTCTTCAAAGAGAGGAAATCAGAGCACATTGAATCCTGAATTAAAGATCTAAGTTGGGGAGAGCAAGAAAGCAATCTTAAACACTAGTATCACAATCAAGTGCTAGTCTGAATTACACATGCCTTGAGAGGACCCAAAACTGGTATACAATGTCAGGGACATGGGGAAAGTAGTATACCAAAGAGCTGCATGGACAATCCTTGCTGCGATCTGAGCATGGAGGAACTGAAAAACAGGCTCCTGGAAAGCTGAGAAATCATTTTGAACCAAACAAATAACTTAAGTACTGCAGGTAACTTTTTGATAAAAATGCAATATCCCACTACACTTTCTGAAGGATTTATCCCTTTGCTAAGTGAGATGCACAAAGAGGCAGGAAGAGAATTCAGCTCACCAAACTATGGCTGTGTAGACTTAGTTGACTAGACCTCACTTGAAGACCAGAGAGGAACCAGCTTGCACAGGGTTTTATCTGCAGGACAGGGCTTGGCCATCTACCACAAGGTGAGGTGAATCACTGTAGGGGAGTACTCGTGGCTCCATCGCCTGCTGGAGAAGTGTGTACGAGGGCATGAGATGCATGATGTAGATGTCTCAAAGCAGGGAGGAGGACTTGCCTCATTGTATCCCATTAATCTGTGCAGTAATTGAGTGGCATCAGCAGCTTCAGAAGCCAGTGTACGCAGGACCTTTTGTTTCCCTTGTCAGGGCCAGGAGCCAGCTCCCACCCCAGCCAGTAAGTGTAGCTGTCAATTGCAGAAAGCCAGAATTATAGCTGGCTTAAAATAACACCCCTCCTCTCAAGAGCTGGTGCAGCATCATTCCCCACTCAAAAGCTGTTCACTAGCTTTGAGACAAAAGCAAAGACTATTTGTATGAACTTTCAGAATGTGGTTTAATTTATTTAATGGTTTGCCACCCATTTTGAGAGACAGGGCAGCAGAGTTGTGGAAGTTCTGGAAGTGTTTTGCAATATGCTTCAGGTTGGGGGTAAGCATAAGGAAAAGCTGCTCTTTCAAGATGCCTCTCTTTCCTTTCTGCCACAATAGCTGTGTCAGATGAAATCAAATTGGGAATGTATGATATAGGTCCCATAGCTGGAGATGTTCAGATCTGAGAGGTTGATTGGCAGTTGTAGAGCTAAAGTACACCTACAAAATCAGGCACGAGGTTCATGCAGCAGCATCCATCACTTAGGGTTATTCTGATCCATACTTGTGTCTGGGTATATCTTTAATCTATAATTCTCAAGGAAAAAAAAGAAACAAAAAGACACAAGGCAATCTTCCCCCAAAGAAACGTCTCAAGCCATTGCTTCAATCCTTTCTTCACAACTTACTGCAAGTCTGAACTTCTTTGGGGTTTTTCTTTTTTTTTNAAAAAAGAGAGAGAAAGAAATAAAATGTTTCAATATATCTGCCTTTTGCTCCTGCCTCCATTCTGTGCTCTGCTGAAAGGCATGGAAGATGTGCCAAAATAACACAAAATGACTGTTCTTCCTCCCATGCTCCCAGTACGACAGGAAACACTGTGGCCTCATGAGAATATTTTTTAAAAAACAACTGTGGCTGATCCTGCACTGAGCTCCATGGAAACGTCAATGGAACTCATTGCTGGACCATAGCCTAAAGCTGGGGTTTAGCTCAGTTTTTTTGAGCTTGTTCTCATTTTGTCCAAAACAGCCTACACATCTCTGGTACAGCTCTGCTGGCCTGTCAGAAGCTAAGCTGAGCTCTCCAACTTCTTTTAAAACAAGATACCAAGCAGCCATGAAATGGTAATGACTTTCAGTATTTGACCCAGTAACCTACAGGAGGAATGCAGGTAAAACTTTGTTGACTAATGCTGCATTATGTAAAGCCAGGATCAGATAAGTGCTGGTATTTTTTTATGCTTGCCATGATGAATAAAAGCGCACAAAGCTTTATTTCAAAATATAAATGGGGTTGGGCTGAACAATTCCTGTAGCTCTTTTAAAAATTACACAGTTGGAAAAGAATTGTCAATCAATTTTATAGGGAACAATGAATGCTAAACCTCATTCAAGACTGTTTCTGTACTGGTCTTAGTTTCTTAGCATAGAGCACATTATTGTGATCCACATATCAGATGGTATCTTTATGCCCTGTTCTTTGAATGATTTCATCTTTCGTGCATAAAGCCACAAGAGAATCCTGAAAAACCTTTTCAATTTGTTGATCTGAAAGTGTTTGAAAACTGGAGAAGCCTAGCTATTTTATATCCTTGACTTCATTATTTTTACAAAGTACAGCTACATGTGTTCCATTTTAACCAATAAGTAGGCCCCTGAAAAGTATAAATATGCCACTCAGTATGCAGGGTTTTTTT
>RSEF01000001.1:76533589-76562716 GCA_003993805.1 Himantopus leucocephalus | reverse complement strand
AGTCCTGCTCACCACGCTAATAATCTTACCTGATGCAAGCAACAGGCCTTCCCTATGCTATGTCATCCACTTGGTGGATTTTTATGTAGCTAGTGACGTGGCAAAGTTAAAGCAGTTCCTCTTCCCTATAGTAAGACAACATTGTTCTGCTTAGAGAAGGGTATTTCCACCTTAAAGGAGTAGGTGGAAGAGTCAGCAACAATAGCAGCGATGGGGATGGACAACATAGTCCAAATACACAGTCCATGACTGAAGTCAACAGTTTCCTTCTATGTACACTAGTTAACCCATCTAACTATCAGGGACAATTATTTTACCACCGGTACTCCTGTCACTGCCTCCTTTTGGTATTTCTTACCACATCATGCCCTCTGTGATTGCACAAGTACCTCTCAAATCAACTCTTCAACCTGGCCTTCTCATCTTAGTTTCAGGCCAGGGATTTGTACATTCACAATGTCCCATCAGAAATGTCAATCATCATTGAGAATGAGAGGGAGTGAGGAAAAGAAAAAGACATGATCACTGGTAACATCTAAAACATGCATTACTGACTCAGATCAGCACTATTACTCACTTTTAAATAAAGATCTGTGACCACCTAACAAGGTGTTGATCATGCCTCACCCAGACATGTGTCCTGTACTTGGTACCAATATGGGACTCTACTGAGTAATGTGTCCTAGGATACACTGCAAAGCAACGTGCAAGGCAATGTGAAAGGCTGACCTGATAACCTCATGTAGCTGCTGCCAACAATTATTGGAGAAAGTGATAGATAGAGGCTTTCTATGGAGAAAAGCCAACTATTTATGCAATAATTTGTCACAAAGTTGAATATAATCCATTTCCTCTTATGCAGGACACAGCAAAACATGTTGCATTGGCCACACTCCTAATTGGGGTGAAAGGTGGAATGGGTATCTCCTTCCAGGTAGGTTTTATTTAATTATACTTTTTATTCTGGCTGAGACAAATTCCTGCATGCAACCACAGAAAATGCTATAGGAAGCTTCCTGATCCCACAGCAGCAGTGTTACAGGTGAATGTGGTTTATAAGTTGTTCAGGGAGTATTAGGAAACTGATGTCAGCAGCCAGCTCTAGAAAAGACAGCACTTCAGTACACGGCTGTTCACTGTATTAAAGAAAGACCGAATTTTAGGAGAGTTGTGGTCCATTTTCTTCATTATAACATATGTGGTATCTGAGCCTAGTGAATAAATATTCTATAAAGGATCCCTGGCCCAGAGCAAGTTATGCTTTTACAGCAAGAATTAATAACACTCTCTAATAATCTATGCAGGTCTCTTAACCTCTCTGGACCTAATATTTCCCCTCCATGAAACAGATGAAGTGTATAACCCTCACAAAAATCACTATGATGATGAAAAATATTTCTTATACCTAATCCCTCTTCCCAGTGAAAATTTCCCTTTAGAAAAAGATTAAAAACCTGATGGATACACGAACTTGATGTAAGATCAGCAACGTTTTCTTTCATTACAGAAGACATGAAACATATGCTCATATGGGGCACAGGTTATGGCCTCACTTCTGGTTTCTTTTTGTAGATTTGCACTATACTAGAAATTAGAGGCTTTTTAGTTCTTTATTGAGGTTTGTGGTGGCCTCTAGCGGTGGCTGTGTGAATGGGACATTTCCCTGTTTCCTGGCTGTCGGGTGAACTAAGTGATGGCTATGAACAAAAAATTCGTGTTGTGAGTTGTTGCTCCCACTCTTTCACACAGGAAAGGTGGGAAAGAGCTAACCAGCAAAACTTTTGTATAGCTGACACTTTAGGATGACAAATATAGACTCTTTGAATGTGAAGAAATAACTTCATTTCCTCTCCAATTCTTTGCAACAAGCTAATCTAAGTCCTTATCTAATATTTCTTAATGTTTCATCCTGGTGACCAAAAGTAGCTCCTCTTTCCTAAAGTTTCCCTCAAAGTCTTCAGGGTCTATGGTTTTTAAGGTGTGCCCAATATAACTCTTGGTCCAGTGGAAAAGAAATCTGAGAATGGTCTTTCCTGATGGAGAAACACAGATTAACTTTCAACACTTGGAACATAGTCCGACCATACTGCAATAACAAGCAGCCATAAAGATGGTTTTTAAGGTTCGATTTTTCTCACAGAAGAAATGTTTTTGAACTTCACTCTTTAAGCTGTCTTCTAAATGTTCCTCAGGTTCATTTCAAGAGCACAACACTATCCTCTGGTGAGGGAAGTATACACACTTTTCCTCACATGTAAGGAGAAACTTCTGCATATACTGTCAGGCATTAATGGCTTCTTTGCCAGATGCCATTGATCATTTCTCTCTTACCCGCCCTGAAATCGTTCTCATAAAAAGACCTCATCGTCCAAAACAGGAGTCTTTGCTACACCACTGCAAAAATCTTTTAGTGGTTTCCCCCTTTCCTCCTCCTCCTCCCTACTTCAGACCCAAAGACTAGGCCTCTGTACCATGAAAGGCTGTAAAACCAGGAAAGCACTGACATGACTGTGCAGCAGTCATGGCAGTGCTCACTTTAGACACCACATTATCTGTGTTTAATGGATCTGAGAGAATCAGTTCCCAACACACTTGCTAGCAGAAATCAAGCTTTACAGAGGGCTTGTCAGAGATGTTTGAACTAGATGTGCTCAGGCAGGGCCCAATGAAAGGTGAATCTATTTAAAACATGAAGGGGTATTTTTCTTCCTTCTCATTTCTTCAAGGGCTTGTACAGAACTCTCACTCTATTTAGCTTTTAGTTTCATCTGAAATACAAAACATTTAATAGTCAATTAAAACAATGACATCCTCTCATTCAGCTTTTCAGCTGGGTTCCCAAAAGAGGCCATAAGCCTCAATGGAAGAGCCCACAGAACAGCTTTGAATTGAGCGCTTACATGAGCTGGGAAACTGAGGCACAGACAGAAGATCACATAGATAGAACATGACAAGGTCAGAAATAAACCCCCATTTTCCTAATTCCTAGGACCCCATCCTGATCCCTGAACACATTCCTTTCCTTGCAAGGGGTATTTCAAAATGAACTGTTAAATCCCACCACCGTTCTCATCTTTCTCTGGCCAGATGATATCACATGTTGCTTTCATTATTGGTTTGTGCTATCCTTTGGCTCTCCTGCTCCACTCCAGCTCTCTCGGCTTGGCCCATGATCTCTTCAAAAGCACAGTGCAAGTATTATTTCTGTTTCATGCAAAGCTTGCCTAAATTTGTGGCAGGGAAAAGGCTGCAGAAGAACTGTATCGTGTGACTCCCAAATGAAACCAGCTGCCTATTATTTCCATGTCTGTAACTTTAGACAAAATTATGTGAGCTGGAAAGCTAATCTTTGGCCACCCTTTGACAAAGAGAGTTCTTTATAATTATTTGTATTTACATTTTGTGCTGTTAGCATAGAAATTTGATCACAAGTGTGACCTTGTTGTTATGTCCTCTCACTCAGCCTTTGCTGCTAAGCTAATTACAATAGTGATATGGGATATTTGCCGTAATGTTTCTTTAGGTTGTAGCTGCCAAGTCTACTAATAAGAGGCCAACCATCAGTGACATCAGCTTCCATAGGTCATTAAGGTCCAGGTGCTTCTGGTAATTGATAGCAACAGCAGAGGTCTCCTGCAGCCTTTACCCTGCTTCCTGACAGGGTGTAAAGACTGCAAACAAAACTCCATGCTACTATAGACTGTCAACATCTGGACATAATGCCTAATCTAAAGCTAATTGGGAATTAGGGGCCAGCATAGGTATAGACTGGAGAAGGATATTGGCATCATGGGCTCACCAAGCGTAGCCAAGAGTCACTGACGCTACAAGATTATCTGTGAAATGAAGATTGCATGTCTTTCAAAAATCAGTTATCTCGCTCAAACAGTGAGTCAGTTGAGAAACTGTACCATGAAACGCTATGGCCAGCACTCCGTAAAGTAGGTGATCATAATTGTCCCTTTAGTTATTAAAACATATGGTTTTCTCTTGAGCCTATATGTTAACGACTGCTCATCTTGCCTTGACTTATTTCACCTCAAACAAGAGATGGGGAGAAACTGATGTTTTTCTCATGTTCTTTCTTCATTAATTCCTACATATTATTCTTAGTCTTTCTGCCTGCTTGGAGTCTTGCAAGTGACCACCTCAAACCAGGACAACCTAACAGTTAAGTGACACTGGTAAGTGTATTTCCCAAAGTTGGGCTCTAGTGAGTGTGAAGGCAAGTACATGAACGTAGTCATAACATTGCAGTAACTAGTGGCTTTAACCAAAATTAAAATTTCATTGCATTAGGAGCTGTATAACATCTCTTCCTTGAATACCAACTGAAAAACAAGCTACCAGTCATATCTTCTACCACCTGTACTCTTAAGTGCAAATGGATTGTGTCTATGGCACATCAACATTATCTGATCTGCATGTGAATTCTGTTTTTTGAACTTGTTCTCCCAACATTTCAAAAGTCAATGTTCAAAGACCCACATAGTCAACCCTCAATAAATTAAAATGGCCTATGCAACCTACTGAGAAATAGATAACTTTTCCTGAATAAAGCAGCAGATTTCATAGAGCTCTAGATAGAAGTAATACATGGCATGAGATGTCTTCTTCCTTTGGAGGAACTGATGATGAAGCTTCATTGGAATATTGTGCAGTGAAATATTTACCACTGATATTATGGAAAATCTGAAGATCCAAAAATAGAAGGTGGTAGAAGCAGGATGCCTCAGTGCCAGGTTTGAATTGTTATGGTCTATTCACAGCCAGCATCTTGAGGCTCAGAATAAATCCTGCAATATACTTTCTTCTAAAAAGAATTTATGGTCAGGAAGAAAGCTGAGTAGTGGTATGAACTCACTGTAAAACAAACACATGCACAAATCCTGGTACTCTTCGAAGGGTAATAGTTTCAAATCTACTTCCAACCAATTATTTCTTCATTTTCAGAGGGCACAGAGGAATGAAAGTATTCAAGCTTTATCTTAACCCTGTCAGATTTGTGTAACAGAAACCGGCTTATAGCTTAAGGCAAAAACATACTTATTTCTAGAACCTTTGGCTTCCTGACTGCACATCTCATGGGCTGTGAGCATCCCACATCCTTGGCCTGCTCAAGTCTCCACTTCAGCAGATCTTCAGTGACATACATTAGTGAAACTGCAAAACCATTAATTAACCAGCAAGCTAGGCATGCAACAAGCTCACAGTCTCTTTTGACAACCTGGAAGCACAGATCTCCTTGTCTTTCACAAAATAATTTCCAGAAAGATGTTTTATTTCCGAATTTCATTTAAGTTCAGAACAGCAGCAATAAAACCCAAATGTGAAAATCCTAGATCTTAAACAACACTAGTCTCACTATGTCCACAGCTTTTTTCTTACAGAGAAACTCAGAAGAAAGGTCCCAGCTCCTCATGATTCTACAGATGTCATTTTCCTGTACAGTTCTGCAGTAGCCAGGGGTTTAGAATTTGATTGCCAGCATGTGACTCTTGGCTAGTCTACATAATGAAAATCCCCGTTGTAGCTCTAAATGAATATATGTATATTTGCACATGTTTCTGTGTGTGTATATATATTTACCTAAGTGCCAACATAAGCTGATAAATATGTAAACAAATCCTGGAGAGTGTAAATTATAACATGCATGTGGCAGAGTCAGTTGTAGTTGGGTTTGCCTACGGATTTTCATTTTAACTCCTTGCTTTTACATACTCATTACTTCTAAAAGCCTTGCTTTTATTATTATTGTTACTGATTGGTGTTATAGTAGCATTTATAGACTCAAGCCTTTTCTTTTAGGTATTGTATGTAATAGACAAATGTTCTGTGGTTATTTTCCAAGGTATCTCTTAGCTCTTGATGTGACCCATAATCTGACTGAGTCGCGTGGGTTCAGCAAAGCCCCAGACAACCCTTCCTACTGACTATGTGGACCATGCAAGGGACAGAAGTGTGCTTAGGTGTTGGCAGGATTCTGGCAGTTTATAGTATCTAGAATATACACACAACTGCAGGGTTCACAGATTATATTTAAGGCAATTTCCCAAATGCCTCTACTCTGATTTCTTCCAAGTACAACTTCTTCATTCATTTAAGCTTGCTTAGACCTTCTAAAATTAATTTTATTCATACTTTTTTTAATTCTTAAAAAAAACATAGCAAGTCCTTTAAATAATGTGACACTAAAGTGGCTGAAGCAGAAGTATTTTTCATGGAGATTTTCCAATGATTAAACACTTCGAAAACACGGGACTTGACTTACAAGGTCTAACCTGGTGTAAGACACTATTTCTGCAAGGAAGTGTGAGGGCCCTTTCCTCAGGCTGGAACAATGTAGTGGGCAGAGATTTAGTAGGAAGCTCAAGAGCAGGATAGCCAGCACCTTGGTGGGACCAAGCTTTTTTCCTCATTCCCTCAGTGTCAGGCCACTCTCAGTGCTACCTTTGATGGGGTGTTTGACAACCAGAAGCTCCCTACACACGCGTTCTTCTATGCAGAGCATGCACAGAGAAAATGAGACGCTGCTTAACACCTCCTGCACATGCTGCATCTGAATGGCCAAGACACACAGGTTGAGTTTGCTGCACATTATAAGCAGGAACCTACACAATCTCTCACATCAGACTCAAATACATACTGTGGAGAGCATTTGCCCATATTTCAAAAGTTCCCAGACCAAAACAAATGGCAATTTATGTTATATGCTGCAGCCATGTGGTTTCAAAGCCTGCCTCTCTCTCTTTCTCTCCCCGTCTCCTCCCACACCTCACCTGGGCTGTATTTTCTTTTGTGTACTCACCTCCTCACATGGCAGGTCAGCTCCAAAACAGGTAAGGGAGTCTTTTGCAAAGATGAGAAAAGGAAATAGAGGTGGGCACAGAAAATATAATTGCTTGGGCGATGCAAAAGACAGTACTTCAGGAATAAAACTTAGCCTGAATTGATTTTTTGGTCCTCCTGCTTTCACATTAAACTTTAAGAGCATAGTTAAACCCTAAGTGGTAATGCTAGATGTGTACCTGCTTTTGGATGTACAGTCTGAAGCTCCAGCAGGCATGAACAGGGTTTACAGCCGACAATTGCCGCCCAACAGAAGCATAACATGAACAACTAGAAAATACACTGAGTTGAAACTTCATTGCACTTGAAGGCCTGAAGCCTCAAGGACTTCTCAGAGCACTGTAGCTTCCCATCTCCACAGCAGACTCAATCCAACCTTTTCTTGGTTGACACAGCATTACAGTGGTGTTCCTAGCAGCACTATGATATTTCATAGAGAAGAATAGTTCGCAACAGAACTGAAGACTTCACACATGTCTGTCTAATCCTAGACACCCCTGTTGAATTCACTTGAAAAAAATCTTGCTTTTCAGAGCCTGCAATTATCTGTTGTCAGTTCTTTTTTCGGCCCAGATTATTCCCCATTTTATCCTTTTACTGAAGCTAATAAAAATGTGAAGTTTAATACTACAGTAAAATGATCCTTCCCAGCTTCAGTTAGTGTCTGTCTTAAGGCAGCCTCAATGTATACACTTACTATAACCCATACAAGGCAAATGCCAGTTTTTATTCTTTTAGTATGCCCATTTGAACAGCAGAAATTTTGAACCCAGTCACTTATTAGAAAGTTTTGGACTTTTTCTGTCCTGGAACAAACACATGTTTTCTGAGTCACTAAGACAGGGCTCAACATTTCTAACTTGGTTCTGGTGGTACTGTAGCATCTCCAAGATCTGCTTTTTCATCGCCATCATCTGTAAAGTTATGCAAGCACCCAGGAGCCTTTTGGCCCAGACTCCTACCTGATAAAAGTCAGTATACCAGTGTCTCATCAGCAAGGAGATTTTTCTTCAACGTATTTATATAAAACCTTGCAAGCAAAGTACAATATTAACTATTCTATGAGTTTCCAGCTGAGAACAGAGAAATAATTTTTTCAGACTACTTTTTACATGAGTACTGAAGCAAGTTGAAACTTTCCAATGGATACTGGCAGGGTTTTCAAAAATTTGTGAGTGACTTTGTAACACACTTGCATGGCTATTACTATTTAGACTGCCACGAAGAGACTTTACTTAGGCTAAAGTTACTCCAAACAGCAGTAATTTCTAATCCCTACTTTTGTGCACAACCTGAAAATGGGTTTGAATCACCCGGTTACTCTAATTAGTTTAGAGACTCAAGATATTGAAAAGAATAGGGAGCAAAACACTCTCTCTGTAATTCCAGTGTTATACATATACCAAAGTTATTAATTTCATGCGATGACAACAAATTATAAAGTTCATGAATCCTGGCTTCATTGTGATATTTTTGGTCTGTCAGGTTTGAGGAACTGATCCAGGCAATAAGATAAGTTTGCTTAGTTAATAGGCTTGATTTCTAAGCCTTAACTCACCTTTGACACATAGCAGATTAAATCTCAGCAAGTGCCAAGCCATACTTATGTCATGTTTTGCTGTTGCTCACAGCAGAGGTGCTTATTTTAACTTTCATAACAATCAGACTTTGATGATTGATGAGGAAGCTTCTTAGTATATGAATTACAGGCTGATGATCCAGGTGAACTCTCTCCACCAGCAGTCAAGCCCTCTGCCTCAACATGAAAAGAAATCAAGTCCAACATGTACTACATAGGGGAGCCACCACTCTCCTTTGGTCCTGATGTACGATGGAACTTCAGAGAGCCCATTTGCCAAACTGCATCATACATAGTTGGGAAGGATAGGAGTACTGGGTCTGTCTGCTGCTAGCTTCAAAGACAGTCTCATTGCAAGCACTTAGAGGCAGCATTTGACCACAATATTACTTAAGCTGAAACCTCTGGCCTTGCACTTAGCATCCCAGCCACAATAATACTTTAGAAGAGACAAACTTTCAGCTTGCTGGCTTCACCTAGTAGTGAGATGGAAGTAGTTTGCTGCAAATCACTTATTTTTAAGCTTCACTGAGGCTGAGAGTACGCAAAGTTTTAAACATATTATTCTCCTGCATCACTCTGCATAGAAAGATGGATACTTTAAGTTGCTAATTTTTTCAGGTTCCTTCAGGAAGGAAAGAGTCCTCCTCATTTTCATACATGCTTTGACTTTCTTAAATCTCCATCAAGTCCTCAGGCTTCTTGCCTGAGGATGTACCCACACAGCACTACACAGCACTGCTTTTCAGAGCATCTCAGCAGAAACATAAGAGCCAGGGACTTGATAACACCAGGTTACTTAAAGGGTTTTGTGGCTGCA
Source organism: Himantopus leucocephalus (assembly GCA_003993805.1). Lineage (NCBI taxonomy): Eukaryota > Metazoa > Chordata > Aves > Charadriiformes > Recurvirostridae > Himantopus > Himantopus leucocephalus. The sequence continues at coordinate 76,553,468 of RSEF01000001.1, read as the reverse complement.
CCCATTTAATCCAGTCTTTGCAGAAAGGTGTCTTGGTGTTGCTCACAACAGAGGTGTTTTACTGTTATTTATTTCTTTTTTTAACTTTAGTAATAATCAAATTTTGGTAGGTATGAGAGCGCGCTTTTCAGTATGTGACTGACAGGCTGTGTTGGGTGATTCCATGTACCTTGTGAGAGATTTTTCCATCTCGAGAAAAGATTAGTACCTCACTATTTTAGGCCAGAGATTAATTGGTGACTATGGCTATACAGAAATCTTAGCACCGTTGCTGCATACTAAGGTGGTGTGGCAGTTTCTAATAAGTCTACTACCCAAGAGTGGGTAGATGTGGAAGGAGCACCCGGGACTGCCACGATTCGATAAGGTTTTGAATATATTTTTCAGTCTGGTGTGACACAATACCATAGCCTCAGCACAACATATCAGCAAGATCTAGGATAGCCTGCACAGCAATAGTAAGTATTGTAAAGACAGCACAACATAGCATCACAGTTTACAGTCTGGTTGACAGAAAGGGAGTCCAAAGTGTGTTTCTTGAAGATTTGTACCTTCAGGACAGAGAAGAAAATATAAAAATCATTTAATGAACTTAGATCAAGGATTTTCAGAGCGCAGCCAGTGTCTATTTCTTTTTTGCTTTGGCTATGACTACTAAAATGGCTTGGGACTCCATGTTGGTCGTGACTAAAGAGACTCATTTACCCTGAAAATTGAGATATTTATGGATTATATGCCACCTCTTTAAAATTATAAATAAGATGGACAAAGTAAGAGCCTTTTACAACTATTATGTCTTGGTGAAAGAAACTGGAAAAAGGATGACGCTTTGGGTGAAACTCCAAGCCAACTGAAGATTTCCATTGACTTAATAAGGCCAAGTATTTCCTCATTTCCAATTTCTTTTTTATTTTTTTTTCTACTTCCCTTTGAGCACACAAAACTCATAAATGTGTTTTTATCACAGAGAAATAAAGTAGTGCTGCTGAAATCTGCAAGAGCAAGTGGGCATGGAAATGCCTTTCTTTTTTTAATAAAATTTTTAATAAAGACGTATATACAAGCCTTGCAGCTCTTCAATAAGAGCCTGAGCTTGTATGTTGCTTATAGACCTCAACTTCCCCTGAAGTCAGTGAACTATTTTACAGGAAACAATCTTGTGCTGGCCCCAAGGCAGTGAACAATATTATCTAATATATCTTTCCCATCTTGAACCTCTACGATTAGGTTTTTAATTATATCAGTTGGAGAATACCTACAAACACAGGAGAGCAGACACACAGACTTCAGCTATTTGTTGTCCTGGTGGAAGAGGGGGTACATGCTCCCTCTCAGCTTTGCACAGCAAGTACTGGAAGGAGAGGAAGCTCCCAGGCTCCGCAGCCAGCTCTGTCCCACCGCAGCCCCAGAGCCAGCCTAAGCCCATGCCCTGCAGCAACGCTTCAGTCATTCGCTCCATTAAAGGACTATGGCAGAGAAAGCCTTGATGGCCAACAGGTCTAACTGCTACTGATAGCACAAGGACCCAGAAGTCCAACATCATGACAGCTGGCGAGTTTTTGTTCGGTTGATTTGTTGGGGTTTTTTTTTCCGTCAAAAATCGCAGCCTAGAGGAGGTGACTGACACTTTTACTTGCAGAACATTTTAATGAGGACATTTTAGAAGGAACATGGCAAAAATAACTTTGGAGCCAATAATTCAAAATTTGTCAAAGATAAATAAAATGGATTAATACTGGTAACGAGTTTTCTGTATCAAAAGGGGAGATTTGATAAATTGGAAGTACCAGTTAATAAAATGAACTAGGCTAGTCAACTAGACAGAGAAACTTTGGGATCTGAACACCTGCTTGCAATTTCTGAAAGCTCATAAAAGGCACATAAACTCATAAATTCACAGCCAGTCCATAAAAGGCTTTATAAAACATGGTGCTTGCAAGAGCAAGAAATTAAGCTTCTGTACAATCCCGGCAGACTTACCCTCCTTCCATTCCCCAAACCATCCTTCACGATCCAGCCTCCTGAAATGCCTTCTCAGACTTCCTTCATGTCCTATCATGTGCCCAAGCAGCTTGGGCACACATATCCCCAGCATGAAGAGCAATTTTGGAGCTCCTCTTCAGGCCAGAGGAAAAGTTGGAATAAGATTTGGTCCCCTCTTTATGACTTCCACACAGGGTACACTTAAAATGTAACAGTAGAAGATTCAGCTTACATTAGGGGTTTTTTTTTTGACGCATCTTATTTGTGTTTGTATTCAGAAATGTGCTCAGAGTTGATTTACACTGCAATAAAGAAATACCATTCCTTTTGGCAAATATTACAGCTACTTAGCTATTCCACTGAGAGCATTGCTTTAATGAAAGAAACAACAGTAAGAAAAACAGACAAACAAACAATTTTCTCTGCCTGTTGAACTATGACAACTGCTTTGCCTCCTATCCACTTCCAGTAACAGTGGAAGTAGCTTTCCTTAACGAGTATTCATAATAAAAGCTGCAGGTCGTTCCAAGTTTGTGGAGATTAGCACTTTGAACTTAATTGCAGATCCTTTCAGATGCCTTTTAATAAAAAATTTTTCATAAAAAGTTGAGTGCTACGGGGTACATCCAATTAAAGGCTAGACCAGACCAGCTATTTACCAGGACAGAGACTGATTCTGTTGCAAGGTTGAGTCACGCTTAACACTGGTATCTGTAATACAACATGCAGATTTACAGATCTAGGAAGGCAGGCAGAAGGCGTGGAACAGAAACACCAACTGACAGGAGATGGCATGGAGACACACCAAAAAAAAAAAAAAAAGAAAGAAGAGTAAACTCTAGCTGTTGTTGTTTTTTTCCTAGCAATCCCTGACAAGACAGATAGTTTTACTGCCTGCCCTTTTCTCAAGCTGCAGGAGCACTCGGAGGAGCAGGGCTGATAGCACATCAGACCAAGACAATGATGAAAATGAATTTTGGTAGCAAACCAGCCTGGATGGCTGCTGCTGTGTCTCTCACTCAAACAGCCACCATGAAACAGGTACGCTTTGATTCAGGTACAACACAGAAACCTGCAACTCTGTCGCTAGATAGGAGCTAACGATATGGTATCACTGTTACAGCCTGATTAAGGCACTGGAAAAGCTACAGAGACTTTAATGTCTGAGACTCAGACATGTAACAACACTTCTTCCCCACTTTCTCCTATGCCTCTCAGTCTTACCATTACTACCAGATAACCAAAATAGCTAAAACTCCATAGGGAGCACAGAACAGTTTTTATTAGGTTCTCCTTCCCCAACCTGACCTGTTTTTCAAACTCACACAATTCTCTCTTTTGATACCTTGCATCATCTAACACAGAAACTGAGCAAGGTATGCCCTCTTCAGAACACTGGGCAACAGAATGGAAGACAAAACCAAAGAGTCTTTTGGTTCACCAGCTCTTTAGTGCCTACACTTTAAAGCCCAATAGGTAAAATTACAGACAAGAAAATAAAAAGCATTAAAACACAAAAGCTGTGGCCAGAAGATATCATGCAATCATTATATAAGTGCCAATAAAGAGCCACACTAATCATAGTTCATGAAAACTATAGAAAAAGAGTGTTTGTAGGTATGACACTAAGTTACTTATCTTTTTAAACCCAATTGTATGCAAAGCTGTCAGAGTATTACACTTGCTGCTGATGTCTCCAGGTGTCAATGTTACATGTTCTCTTAAAGCTAGCCTATGTTTTCATAGGCTTATGGCAACAAATTGTACATAACAAAACATAGACACATTAACTAAATGTATCTAAACATATGGGTTTTAGGAATAGGGGAAAAAAACTCAGCATTAACTAAAAAAATAGCTGCCTAGCTATTCTACATTCCCTGAGCTATGCACTGATTAAAAGACTTATCTTCCATCTGATACAAGCTGAAAAGGCTTGTCTGCTCTCTGATTATAACATTTCTGCAGCAACAGTTGCAAAAGCTCACCACCCAGGACATCCACAACACCCAGGGAGGATGTTTGTGTTGCGTGGGTTTGTTTCGTTGGGGTTTGTTTAACACAGTAAGTCAGCACACAGTATGGGAAACATTCAGGTATTTTATAAACTGTTATTGGAGTGGAAAAAAGAAAAAAAAAAGTTACTTAACTGAATTGTCAGGGTCTTGATAGTGCTAGCAGACCTTGCTGATCCTGACCAACCTTAGCCCCCCTGGGGCCCCATGCTTAAATAGGCAGGGGTGCAAGAAGCCNGTTACTTAACTGAATTGTCAGGGTCTTGATGGTGCTAGCAGACCTTGCTGGTCCTGACCAACCTTAGCCCCCTGGGGCCCCATGCTTAAATAGGCAGGGGTGCAAGAAGCCCCAGGTGAGGCTGGTCAGAGCCATTAAGGCACATTTGTGCCCACAGGGCCCTGACCCAAATGTCTCAAATGACCCGTCCTCCCACCATTTGGCTTATCCTAAGATAATTGCAAAGGAACAAGTAGTGCATTCCCTCATATTTCTGAAATACATAATCCACTCTGTATTGCAGCAGAGAAGTCCCTGCGTTCTCATGTAGGAGTTTACTTGAGTGTCAGAGTTAAAAAAGAACACATTCTTACTTGTGCTGCATCAAAGAACAGCCATGATACACGTTAAGTCACTTTTTCAGCTCTGGTGACTCACAGCAACAGGGACTGCAAATGACGCATATGCTGAGGCAGTTTGGATCTTCAGAGCCACAGCAGCCAAATGAAAGGAAAATGATGCCCACTGGAGGCCCAGGACAGTAATTAATCTTTAGAAAACATTTGGCATTTCAAGTAAATTTGATCTAGAAAGTGACTGATTTCTCAGGTGTTTGCAGAAGCACAGGGACAGAAGGAGAACATGCCAAGAAAGAGAAGTCGCTGGCTGCTTTGAGCGAGAAGACAAGAGAGGGCTTGGTGTCCCTACGACTTGACTTCTCCAAGAGTGAACCTACTCTGTCACAGCCAAGCTCATTACACAGCCATCTCCCTGCTGCTACTGTTCAAATTTGTGTATGCCAGAGTCCCTGTCCTTAAGAGCTTATAACAGGAAAGGAGAAAACAATAGCAACAGGCAAAAGAAGAAAAGAAACCCAAACAATAAAACAACAAACCAAAACTGGGGTATCCAGTTCTGGCACTGCTGCTTTTAATTAAATCAGTGGAAAAGCATATGACACAGATTTCCATTGTGGGTAGGAACAAAAGACTGACACCATGATCAAAGCATCGGTTTGATGCCACGCAACATATAGTTTCTTTTAACTGTGTTTCATTATAAAGCTAAAAGAAGCAGCGAGTGAGTCCAGGGCAGCAAAGGTGAAGCGAATGGGACTGTAGAGGAGATGAGTGCAATTCAAGGTGGGCAGCAAGGAGGGAGGATAGCGAAGTGTTGCTGTGGTAAGAAAGCCATACGGTTAACAGGAACGGACTGGAAGTATAGGCAAGAGAGAGTCTAATTCCAAAGGTATCTAACCCAGCCAACTGACAAGCTCGTCACAGCTGGTTCAGATGCACCCTTGTGAAATCCTCTACGTAGGAAAGTCCTTAGGCTGGAAGACCTTTTTCAGCGGTAGCTGTAGCAGCTTTCGAAAAGGCTTCTCCCAGCACCAAGGCTATGTATCTCATGGAACGTGAAATAACAGGAAGACCCACACACAGCTGTGGGGGTCTGCTGCTTGCAGGCGACAGCCTACACAAGGGTTGTCAGATTGTAGTCTGGTATTTATACAAAATGATGAAGACAATGNCTGGAACGTGAAATAACAGAAAGACCCACACACAGCTGTGGGGCTGTCCGCTGCTTGCAGGCGACAGCCTACACAAGGGTCGTCAGATTGTAGTCTGGTATTTATACAAAATGATGAAGACAATGAGACAGGGAAACGTTCTGCGNGAGACAGAGAAACGTTCTGCGCCTAGTCATTAACAAACTAGACTAATACTTCATTCAGTGCTTGGTACAGTTCCCTCACAGCAATTACAGACTGCACCTCCCACAGATTGCTGTTACTTAATAGAAAGCGCAGATAACAGATCATTTTGTGTTACTTTGCTGTGTAATCTTCACAACAGTCTGTAATTAAAAGCATTAAGCAAAAGAAAGAACCAACAAGAGAATATTATGCTAAAAAATGGAGTGAAAGTAGTCTAAGTGGCAAGAAAAAGGTTTGTATTCCTAGCAGAACATCAAGGAAGGACCCTGATCACAAAGACCATTTAGAGTCAACCCTCCCCTGAAATCAAATGAAATCTGAACAGGTCTGGTGGGGCACCCTCCTGTGTAAATGGAAAATGCTTTGAATGGAAGCTACAAGCTGAGCTTCAGTATCATGGCTCTAGAGGTCAAGAAAGACTCTTACTGACTTCAGCTAGGTAAGAATCATTCTCTCCCTTGTCTTCCTTACTCACTTACCACACCGATAGTCATCATCTCTACAAATAGCTGATAGCACAATCAAAGTTGGAATCATCAGAAATGAAAATGCACCAATTTTTTTTTACTCTCAGTGGGTCTGACTGCAGCCTCAAAAGATTTGGACCAGACTAAAAAAAACAATAATAATCACATGCTGGCACATATTATGAGTTCTTACAGGAATGCTGAAGAAGCCTGGCATGATCTTCAAGGGAGAGACGTTAGCGTTAGAGGAACTGTTCTGAAGTTGACCATTGTAGGGCAAACTATATAAATATTACAAAACTATGATTTATGCCAGCAGATCAAAGAACATACAGATTAGCCAAGAGAAAGATTTGTGATTTATAGTGACATGACAAGAATTTGGAAACAGTAAGTCCACCAGAACAATAGGAAAGGAAGATAAGAAAACGGCAATTTCAAAAGTTTCCATAAATTAAAAATGCAAAATCTTCCTTTGTGTGTATATTTCCATGTGACTATGAGTCAACTAAGTAGGCTACAAAAGTCAATGAAATGGAAAATGAAATAATGTATACTAGAGGTAAGTTACAACAGCAGAACAACAAGCAATATTTTGGTGATGTGGTCAGTACTTCAGAATCACATTAAAAGGGGCTCCGTTTCCAAAATGACACACCAGTCTGCTTAACACACCTTATTGTATGGATGTTTTCTAGCATGTACAACAAAACACTTGGAAGCAGTCAAGTATTTTATGTCAGCTCAGTTTCCAATTTTCTTGTACATGTCAAATTAGCAATCATCTGTTTTGTTTACAAATCAGCAGCATAGAAGAAATGAATTCCACGCATAAACTCAACTAGTGTGAAATAAAAGAGACAGTCTAACAAAGCTTTAATGAAACTGCATCCAGCGTTTGGGGAAACTAATTATTTATGGAAAAGATAGACAATATTCTTCACAAGAATTCAGCAAAATAGCATTTGTAACGCTCTGATAAAATGTGAAGAATAGTATAATCTTCCTTCAGCTTGCTGGAGTGTAAACCAGCAACATTTTTCAAAGTCATTAGGATTTCACCAGTTGATAGTAAGAACGCTTGGAAGTCTTTTTCTTTCCAATTGGTATAAGATGTTAGTAGCAAAATGGAAGTTTGATGAGGATGCTAGTGTTGATGAAGTTACTGTCTCCACTACCAAGGCAAGATCATATAAGAAAAGCCATCACAGACCTCTGTAGTGCCATCCTATGGCAGCAACTTAGTAGAGACAAGTTCTTCTCAGCCCTGCCAGATCTCAAACACATGACTGAGATCTCCCATTCAGGTGGGTCTACTGAGTGTCAGGGAGATCAGCAAGACACCAAGCAGATCTAAATATTCCAATTATTTGCAGTAGATATACTCTACTTATGTTTTATGGGGTTTTTTCCCCCTTGAGATGCAATGAGGTGACCGAGCTAATGGCTTCTCTTTCACACAATAATTTTCCCTTTGGAATTCCTAGAGTGAAAGGGAGAAAGATGACTACTCTGTTAATAATAGAAATCTATTTTTAAGATGTAGTGAAGTTGAGTCCTATACAATGGTGAAAAACTTGACAGCCATGAAATTCTGTTATTCAGAGAGAGCATAAAGTACTGGCATCGGTAATGGGAGTTTCCTTCAGTCACTAAAGTTTTCTCACTGGATTTTAGAAAAATTCTCAGTTGATATTGGTAGTTACATCTGCTGGAATAAAAAAGGTACTGTGCATGATGGTTGAAAAGAAATCTCTTGTCCTTATATGAAGGCACTACAAAGAGTTTATTTTCACAAAGAGAGAAAATATTCTTCATTCTAGATAGCTAATTCAGTCTCAAAAAACCAGGGAAAATGAAATCCTGTGCCATTTTATGTGTGCTATTTAGTTAGGATAAAATCTATAAAGGACACGAGAGTTTACATTGACTCCTTGACTGAAATGAAAACTACCATCTGATCTGCATTAAGATTATACCACCCAGCTATTCTAAAGTTGTTTTTTTCATTAGCAAATCCACTGCCAAATGGGTTTTCTCTCTCTCTGCTCTAATCCGGTTTGCTTCCTCTCTGTGAAGTCTGTCAAACAGCTAATGATCAGTACATTTGAGTGTATGCTTTAGTTCAGCTGATTATTGCAACTGAACTGACACCTACTCACTTTTGGGCTACTCTCTTTTTGAACTAGCTGTTGAAAAAAGGAAAAAAGAACCCAAACCTTCTTCGAAAGCTTTCCTCAAATCAACTTTAAATTAACAGCTCTTACTCCCTCCCTAGCATGACCCTCAATTTTATTTGTCTTTCTTTGGATTGTTTCAAAAAAACAGGCTCTTGTAATCTCCTCTAGTGATACAAGCCGTGCTTCCCCATATCTACTCCAACTTGATTCCACTTGGATCCCACCTTTCTAAACACAGGTGACTAAATGTGTACGTAATGTTTCAGATAAGGACTTGCTGTGATTTTTAATGGCATTAATGCTCTCTCAAACTTTAATGAAAATACCTCACCCAACACCTCACAGCTTTTATTTAAAGCCAAAATGTGTGAGCATAGACCATACAGCAGAAGACCAGCAAGGGGTTTCCAAATTAGCAGACACTTGAGAAAGTGAAGATTAAAATTCTTCTTTGAAGCACTTTTATGTTTAGAGAAAAGGTACTAAGCATAATCCAATCTTTATTTTTGAGACTATTCCCTACAAAGCTTTCCTAGGAAAAGGTCAAATTGCACCAGAGGGGTTTGGCATATTATGGCATCAATACAGGCACCATGATGTAACTCACCGGCACTACGTTTTTGTTCATTAAGAAGTGCAGGTGGAGAGAGAAGCTTAAAGGGCTGGATTACCACAGAATTGGGCTGGTTTTAGCTATCTTTGATGCTGCGGTCAACAAGTAAGTGAAATTTCTGGGCCTGATCCAAAGCATATTCAATACAGTAGAAACATTTGCTCTGACTTTCATAGGGTTTCAATCAGGCCCGGGGAGAACTATAATTCAGCCTCAGATAAACCTTATAAAAAATGCACTGCAGGTGTTTAGGAGCTGTTGTATTTCAGCTTCAGACTGAATCTGAAGTGAATCTGTTTTTCAAGAACTATTTCAGAGAACATCTGGATTCTAAAGTCAAACAAAAGGAACGTTTTGAAAAATATTATTGTGGCTCTGAGGAGAAACCCTGCTTAAGTCCTTTTTTTTTGTTTGGTGAAGATTGGTATATCCCGCTATTATTAAAAATCATAGGTTTGTTGTGTGTAACACCTTACAAGGATTTCAACTTCTCTTTATAAGGAGTTATTAGTTCACTTAAAAACATAGCCATACAAGCATTCTGCATTTAGAGAAGACAAATCCTTTCTTTCTCTCCCCGTCTGTCTGTAGAGATAAATCAGGAGTTTGGTCCTTCTCTACTCTCAGTTCTTTTCTGCAGAAAGAACCGATATATTTTGATTTAAAATGATGCCTTCTTGAATAAGAATTTGACTAAATCTCTCATCTGTTTGCAAAGAACCGCAAAAAGATAATGACTGAATGACTATCACAAAACCAGCATAAAAGGTTCCCCAAAAATGCCTTATTTTTATGGCATATGTGTTGAGTTCCCCCCAAAATACAGGCTGGGAATAGACTTACCTCTTCTTAGTCAGACCATTGTAGGAATCTTACCCCAGAATGAACTGGAAGGTCACACTGAGGATGACATGATGTATCTAATCTGAAGTTGATGAAAGGATTGCAGGTTTCTAGAGCTTCCAATATAATTTCTTTCACAAATAATAAAAGCTGTTTACAAAAAAAAAAAAAAAAAGANTAGCAGACTTCTGTTTCTGCAATATTAAAAGATAATGAAACTGAAGGCTCTGAGAAACGTGTTGATTTATTAGTCCCATTTGAAAGCCAGAAGCTAATCACAGCAGCTACACCAAAGAGAAGAGGCAATCCTGCTTTGAATTGGACTCCTTCATCTCCAAAATACATCAGCTGATCTCCTTTTCCTTTGTGAAACCATGAGTAGATAGCAAAGTGGCAAAACAAGACTGTTTAAGGACAGACGGGCAGAAGTCAGGAAGCTCCAGATCCATAGTAGGAAACTGGAGATCCCTAAACGCACTTCTGCACTCCCTCTCTTCAGTTACGCTCGGGCTGTATCAAAACTAGGAGCTACAGATGGGGAGAAGCTGACTTATTTCTATCAGGTCTCCATAGACCTTCATGCCTCGCAAGACAAAGATCGCTGTGTGTGCCGGCCCTCCAGAGACAGTGGCCAGAGCCTGGAAATGACGACCCCCTGTTCCGCTCTCTCAAGTAGAAACTGTATATGCACCAACAAATTTTCAAAACACTTCACAAGTTCTGTGATAAAAGGTTAAATCACTGATACAATGTCCCTTGTCCTAACAGGTATTAAATTGTTACAGGAAAATAAAAGGTGGCCAAAATGCATGATCATATGGAAGACAACTGACCAGAAAGGAGAGGGGAGTATTTGCTTTCTACTGTTTAAGACACTAACAGTGCCCTGTTTGCTAATAGAAATTAAGGGAGAATCCAGTGGCATTTAAAAGAAAATTCTTCCTTCTCTCACTCTGACTGTATATTGATTTTGCAGAATGCAGGGTTCTGGTCGAGTCTTGCCTAATGATAAAATATTAGAGCTTCTTTCACTTCTCATTCAGAGAAATGTAATTTTAAAAACACATTCTCTCAGCCATTTCATCCTTTCAGTTTATCCAGCGGTCATGGCATGTTGCACAGGATCTTCTTGCCCCAAACAGAGCTGGACTTTTTTTCTAAACCAGTTATTCCTGAGTGTGGAGCCAGTGTGAAGCTCTTTACAGAGCCAGCAGTTTGCAGGCAGCAGTTGCATATGGGAAGGAAGTCGCTTTTCCCCGGATTCTACCGCCTTGTGAGAACTGACATTACCTGCATATACAAGAGAGCCCATATGAAGGGCTGAGTAGCTTACAGATGAGGGAAAACACAAAAGCTAAAAAGTTCTTAACAATGCCAGTTCCCAGAGAAATGCAGCATTTAAAACCCTGTCCAGATCTTGCGCTTTACACCTGCCAAACTGAGCCCCAGAGGTCCTGCCCTCCCTGAGCCCAAAAAAGTTTGTGCCCAAATCCAGTTCTGGAAACGAACTTCACAGCTTAGGGGCTTCTCTGCATCATTATAAACTATGCAGGCAAGAAATCTGTTAAAAATCTTGTACCTAAGGAACCCCATCATGCTCCCATTTCAGTCATTGGGTTTTTAAAAAATGAGTTTAACAATCCCCACCACTACACATCTGTGCTTACAGCTGCCATTAACAACACCGGGGCTCCAGTGGCAGCAGCACCTGTCTTACCATAAGGTTGTCTTTGCAGGGCACTTCCCCATCTATTCTCCTTCAGAAACACAAGTAAACGTGAAACAATGTTTGTTTTTTCAAATGGTAAATTCATTGCGGGAACACCACTCAAAGTACCAGAAAACCTTGCTGCTTTTATAAATCCTTTCTTGTAATAAAAGCTTTGTTTCTTAGATAATTAAGTCCCTTGGAGGCAGCATGCTTGGAATGTATTGCAAATTAAGACCTTTATTTTCCTCTGCTTTTCTTCAGCAATCCCTCATACAACTATTTTTATTTAAAAATTCTTACTTATCCCTGTTACTAATTCCACTTTTGATGGATGTCAGGTTGCCGAATTATATGAAGCTCTACCAGTCTCTTTATTAAAATGATAAGTTTTTAATACAGAAATGACAGAATCAAAGACATCAGCAAAAAGGACTAAAATTAATGTGTTCTTTTTCTGCCTGGCAAGGCCTTCCATCAATTCTCATGCCCTAGGATACATGGAAAATAAAATTAACACTGCAATCAAATTTCTAAAAATGTCAGCTGATAATAAAGGACATTATGATAATATTGGGAAACAATAAATTGTCCTACATACGGAGAAAAGTTTCCCAAGGGGGAAGATAATCTCTATGGCTTCCTCCTTACCACTCTGAGCTTAATAAAGCATTAGTTAATACACTGTTGAAATAATCACACACTAAAATCCTCCACTCAGGCCAGGCTGCCCCTAAAATAACGTCCTGGAGCTGTATCCAGCTCAGGTATTGGCATCCCACCACCCCTGCGTGCCTCACCACCGCTGTGAGTGGGTCCACGCCAGGCTTCCGCGCTGCACGAGCCCCTTCGGACCAGCCATTCCTGCCACTCACGTTCGGGGCACAAACCAAAAGAAACGCTTCACTGCTCAGGGAGGCAGTTCTACGATCTCAGCCTAGCGCATAAATAAATCTAAAGGCACAATTTTATTCTTCATCATTTGTAGTTCTGTCCTAGGCTCTATATAAGCTCTCTCATGTACTCCCCTATATCTATGCATAATGAACAAGGAAGTCTGCAAAATAATTCCCTGATCCTAAGGCTTCTGTTACCTAATGTGCCATGGACTGTAATAAGCTATATCATTAGCGTTTCCTCCATGGCATTGCCTTGCACTGCATGCCCCTTTGAATAATTACACATTATTACAACTGGGACCTCCCAGCTTTCTGATCCTAGAAGAAGGCCACCATGCTGCACAAAGGGCAGGCAGCCACTCATAGATCTTTCTCTAAATTATTCAAATAGAAATATCACCGGTTTATAAGAAAGCTGCAGATGAGTATATAACAGGCCCCAAGCCCTTAAGCTTTCATTTGCGAAGAGTAGTACTCCTCTTCCCTATCAAATTATATCACTGAGGCTGTGTTCTTTCTAGCAGGTCTAAATCTTGTGGTTCTTGGATACAAGGAACACAAGAAGACTATTACGATGTTAATGCAGCTATTGTGATGTTATCCTTATAATATCTTTTAATCAAACATCTTATTTACAATTAATCATTTTTGTCTTAGAAAGCTGCATGTACACATTTAGTCAAAGTTATTAAAAATCTTCAAATACAAATTATACCATCCTAAGGGACTACTTTTGAAAATTCTGACCAAAATGATTTGTACTGGGTAAGTATCAGAGGCAAGACAAAATCTTTCTGCTAGTTTGCTGTTCTCACACCAACTCATAGTTTTATAAGAAACAATTTTGTTAGGTCTCAGACAGGTAAATAATCCTTTGCAAGTAACAAATTATTTTTCAGTCCTCAAAAAAGGACCTGAAACACACCATCAATTACATGTTCACCCTTATTCAGTAAAGCTCTAAAACACCTCTTAACTGCTCCCTACAGGACACAAGCCAAACTGAGACATCAAACAACTGTTAACTGAATACATTGTATAAAAGACACAAAAAAAGTCCATCCCCTTCTCCCAACATTTTGCTATTAAAATCAGTTTGTGCAGCTCCATCTCTTAAATTCAATGGCTCAGCTTCTACTGTTTTTCAGTGGGATCAGGACTAGCTTCAAGGAGCTCTTTCTATTCTCTCTGGTACCACCATCATCTGCAGCCACGCTGAACACGAGGAACTGCTCTGGGCCTTAGCATAAGGATACCCACTTCGCGTCTTGACATCCATGTCAATTTTTTTCCATCAACCCAAAGATGACGTATAAGCAGGTCATTGCAAAAGAAGTTTTTGTTATAGCCAGAAAGCTAATGTGACTTGCTTAAAAAAAATACACAGAAGTCTCTCCTTGACCAAATAGAGAGCCAAATTTAAATGCCCGTTCATTCCTACACAAAGGCTCATCACATAAATCTTACTAATCTGAAAGACTGCTGTATATCCAACCATGTTGTAAACCCTTTCAAAGCTGGAATGGAGCCAACTATAAAGTAAAAAACAACAACAAAAAAAACACAAACAGGAAAAAAAAAAACTTACTATGAAAATGGAAAGTTAGACAAGTTGGACGAGTTTACCACCACATTCTAAAAACTTTCCTGCACCTCCCTTGCCAGGTATTTTAAGCTTGAGGGTTTTTTCCTAATAATACTGCTCTAATGGTAGCTAAACATGTGTTTTGGTTTGCAGAAGAAAATGATTTTTTTTTTTAATAGCAGATAAGCTTTATCATAGAAACGCCAATACTTAAAAGCAGTCTTTCCCCATATCATTGGCTTCACACTTTCTCACATCAAAGACCTCTGCTAAATCAGTGAAAATCAATGAAGTGAAATCATAATAATGTCTCAGAAATTTTATTCTGCTATTCTATGCACTGTTGAGATCATGTGAAAATAAAATGTGTTGCCAAAGCCATGGAGTTGGCCATTTACCTCCACTGTGTTCGTGGTGTGAATGAAACAGCTTAGAGCTGGAAGCAAGCATTCAAACAGAAGCAGTTAGCCAGAAGAAATACAGAGATTAAAATAAAAGGCTGCAAAGAAAGTAGAAAAATAGAGACGATGCAGAGGAAATTGTATTATTAGGGAAAGAGATAATATGACAAGGGATCGAATAGCACTAGACTAGAGCGAAAGGCTCAGGCACTAGGCTTAGACACCGAAGAATAAAAGATTTCTGCAAACGAAATGGCAACAGCCCTTCTTGCAACAATAAATGCTTTTCTCTCCATTTTTTTCTACCATTAAGTTTCTAGTGAGGATCTTGCTGCTGGTGAAGTGTTCCTACAAGTTACCAAAGAAGCAAAAACATACAAGAGGAGCGAAGGAATAATTCAGCTTCTTCTAAGCTATGTTACATGGAGATTTTGCACCCTCTGCAGGTCCAGGAAGATATAAAGAAACTACAAATATACCCATCCTATAACAAAATACAATAATTACAGGCATAATTTCCAGTTCCAGCAACAGCGGATTTTGTGGGGCTTTTGAATGAGGTATTTACGGGTTCTGTATTTTTGGGGAAATGGCTGTTTTCCCCCTTTCAGACCTTCCGGAGTGCTCTTCTTCAAGAATCAAGCCATATATGATATTTATTTTTCCTCTTATGCTCTGACTGACTACAGAGCACTAGCCTGCTAGCTGGGTTCAGGGCACTTGCAGTGACCACATGCCTTCTTTAGACAAAGTTCTTTTGTTCTCTACTTGGAAATATTAGAAGAACAGGGTTTTAAATGACCAAAACCTACAACATATTTAGCCTAACCTAAACATAATCACCTCGTACTTCACTGTATATTAAGTTAGACAGTCTTTCTTCTTCATGTACTAGTTCATATTCTTTGTACTTCTCCAGATGAGGTACTTTTCACCATACGTGGTAAGACCGAAAAAATAGCAGCAATCATACAATTTCTTTTAGAGATAAGATGATTTCAGGTAAAGCACACCTTTTCCCAGTGTCGCTTTGGAAGGATTCAATAAAAAGATATTCTGTATTCTAAAAAAGGTGTCAAAGTTGGAAGCTAAACAAATATATAAATGTAATCATCCAACGAAAATTCACTGTGTAAAAATCATTCAACCTAATGAACTAGCAGAAAAATCAATATAAATAGATATAAGAAATTAAATCAATGGAGTTTGAACTTTATTTCCTCAAAAGACGGTTGTTCTCTAAAATATTAAAAGAGAAAAATCTTGACAGTGGCTGACAAAAGAGCAAAATAAATAACATTGTATTTAAGATGAAAGTGAGTTTGATGGATTTGGTAAAGCCAGTCGTATTACAGTGCACCCTTATCTGATACATCTGCCCTACTACATGTTACACTGCAGCAAATATAAACAAAGTCAGTGATTGATGGTAAAAATTTGTGATGAAAAGGCATGTTGGACTAGTATTCCAGGGAAAGACTGTATACTACTTCTGATGACTTCAATGTGTATTTAGAACAGACAGCTGCTTTCAATTGATTTTGAAACCTCCATTGACGTCAATAAGAAAACAATGTCAGCAAAAGATCTACAATAAAATATGATGAGCTTTGAGAGCAACTGTACTTTTGTTTATTTATTTTTAACGTACTTTGTTGCTTTCAGTGGGACTCAGATGAAAAACATATTTACATTTAAGAGTATGACCACCCTACTTTCTCTACCTCTCTCCTTTCTCTCTGCATCTCTCATTTCGCATGTCTAATCTCTTTGTTATCCCCTGCTCCTCCTACACAGAAGCCATTCCTAAGTCTTTCCCTGGTTTCCCCACCAGTTAACACTTCCACACTCTTCCCGATTTACTAAAAATCAGCAATAAAGTCATTCTCTTCAAGTATTGTTATTAGGCTTTACAGATTATCAGGCTAAGGAAGAATTCATTATTTATGCCTTTCAAGTACAGAAAACTTAGAAGATAATATGGACTAGGTGTAAACACTGCAATTTAATACTCACAATCCGGAAGTATAATACTTTCTTTTTAAAAGTTCACGTTTGACATCCAGGTAATCCTAATATGCTAAAGGGACCACATAAATAAATTAGGAAGGTTTGAACATATCTTCAGATAAAGAAATAGCTTTAAGATCAAGAGTAAATTAGGCCAAAATTGAAGGAAGAATGGCAGAATCTCCTTCCAACGATCTAGGGAAAGGTAAGGCCTGTGATCTTCATTCCTTCATAACAGCAGAGAGTTTTTCAAGCTTTCTTATACTTCTAACATAAAAAAGAAACATAAAGCCACTCAAAGTGACCAAGTAAAATAATTTCCTTTGGAAAAAAAATCCCAATTTTTTTCTCTTTTCTTAAAACATGGTGAAGTTGGTTGTTATTCCTAAAGCTATTTAAAAGGTGGATTCTGTGTAATGGGATTGTTAGCACAGTTCAGCTTTGTTAATAATTTGATTTCTTGAATAAAAGAAAATAAGATTTCCATAATACCTATCCAACTGACTCCAGCCTATAGTTGTCTTGCCAAACAAGGTTGTAAAATTGCAGTTGGAAGCTGATCTGCAGAGAGTCACAGGACCCTTCCTCTTTACCCATAAACACCAACCATGTTTAAGACTCTGAAAAAGTCTATACATGAACAAGAAAACAAAAATTTAAATTAAGAGTGTAACATGGTTAACTCGTAATTTCTAAGTATACCCCCTTTCTCACACAAGTGCATCTATTTTAGTAAGGCCTTTAAATAAAGACTGTCAATTCTTTTGTAGCAGCAATGACAGCAATAAGCCATGATTTAACCCACTTAAAAATCAATTATTTCCAGTTACTAAGTGTAAATATCTTCTCAGGTAATTTGTTGGATGCCACCCAGGCTTATCTGATTTTCATATTCAGAAATGTGACATGTTATCTGACAATCACTATCAACGCTTCCAGAGCACGAAGAGCTGGATTGCTGCCACACCAGTACATTTTCCCACAGAAGGCAACTTCCCTATACTATCCTCCATGATCAGCCACTGCTACTCCTCCCTTCATACTCCTCAGCTCAGACAATCGGAGTTGTCAAGGTATTTATCTGGATCCAAGATGCTCTCTCAGCTCTTTTCTAAAGTGAACTGCAATGGAAAAGCTCCAAAATTTAAAGGAGGAAAGGAAGAGAAGAAGGACCCTAAAAGCAAGGAATAAGCAGCAATCAGACTGCACGATTTTTGAATTGAAGAAAGCCTTCACAGGATTTAACTCAAGGTTCTGCTGTACACAGTTAACATACATCCTACTGGAGAAACACAACATACTTGGCCTGGGATTCAGTGGACCCCTGGTGATTTAGATCCAATGAATTTCTAACCCTGGTCTTAGAGTTTTGGTGAAAAGTTTCACTTCATTCTTGGTAAAATTGGTGTCTTGCAACCACCCCAGAGGCAGCTGCTGCAAGTAGATGTTTTCGGTAAGTACTGAAAATCCATGACATGCTGCTAAATTTGTGTTCCGACTGTTGCACTCAAGGAGGTGAGAATCAGTCAAAGCATTTTAGATACGACTGTCTCACATACCCAACTTTCATCACCGCTGATGTACCACTTCATACCGACGTTTCCAGATCCATAAACTTGACATAGTGCAAATGGAAGTAGTTCTGTGTCAGAGTAGGTATTTCCTGCTATAAGGTATTGGGGCTTGTTTACTTTTGTTTTTCAAGAAAGGCTGAGAGAATACAACAATTCAAAAACACACTGAAGACTGGGAGTGTCAGGGTATAGCACAAAAGGGCAATAAATCCGGCTTCACTGATTGCCACAGGCATCCTATGGGAAGGCCACCTGCAAAACAGTCACCTCCAGCAAGGTGACAGCCGCGCTTTGAACACCACTGTGATGTTTGCCGTTCCTGCACCCCCAGGCCGCAGTCTGTGGGCGAGCGGGACTGGGTGCCCCGGGAGGGCTGCCAGCCTGCCCAGGGCCTGACGGGGCCGTGACTCAGCTAAAGCACAGAGGCACACGTGGCTTGATCTTCACCCGCACTGAGCATTGAAAAAAAGCCTGGAAGGCTTTTAGACTCCCATAAAAACAGGTTTTATTAGGGCATTTAAAATAATATTTATCTTATTCTACAGAGATATGGCAATTAGGTAGAATGGAAGTGTAAAGGCTTTATAAACAATTGTGTGCCACTCCCTGCCAGCTCGGTAGCTTTCTGAGATACATTAGACTTTGCACCTTTATCTCTAGGAAGCACTTTTAAACACCCCCAAGGCCTGGCCAGCTGCTGGCCAGACCCTGCTTCTCCCCAGGGATGTGTCTTGCTGCAACACCCCCAGCAATGGTGCCCAGCACAACCCTGCAGCCCAATTAACCTGCCGCAGCTGAGCAGCCACCAAACCACCATAAGGGACAGGCCAGCCCCACCTGCCTCCACACAGCTCATGCTCCTCTTAAAGCAATGCAACAAATACTCTAAACCACACAGAGAAACACATTGCCATCTCCACCATGGAGAAAGGCTGACCTCCTCCAGGTCTCTGAACACACAGCAGAAAGAGATGCATCTTACATGGGGAGAACAGAAAGAACTGCTCACCAGTTCATGTTTTATATATATTGTCCAGACACCCCAAAACACTACACAGGTTGCATCACGAAGCTGCACAAACCCCAACAAGCACAGGGAAGGGCGCAGCACTGCCACAGCTCCTATGTGGGTAGCATGAGCAGAGAACAGCAGAAGTAAACATACGCCCACGGTCCATGGCTGCTCCTCCCCATGCTCATGGCATTAGTACCAATGAAGACACTCTTGGCTGGGACATAACTGACCCACATGTTAAACAAGCAGGAGGAAGAGAGAGTTACTCATCCCTTNTTCCCTTGTAGCAACTGTATCTGTGGGCACAGCCTAATCTTAACAAGTGCACAAAGAGGCATGATGAAATGCGTTAGTTAAGGAGAGCAGCAAATTGAACATCGTTCCGCTGGCTGTGGGTGTCCAATGGGGTGAAATATTCATGGCGATGAGGCGTTGATGGCAGCTTCACCCACTCAGCCCTTCTCAANGGTGTCCAATGGGGTGAAATATTCATGGCGATGAGGCGTTGATGGCAGCTTCACCCACTCAGCCCTTCTCAAGGAACACAAGTTGTTGCAAACGCATCCATCTGCTGGATCCTTCTGGATCTTTCCCCCACCAAGGGAAGTAGTGGATTCACCAACATTGGACACTTGTAAGATTCAGCTGGACA
>RSEF01000001.1:76504078-76533489 GCA_003993805.1 Himantopus leucocephalus | reverse complement strand
AAAAAAAAAAAACAAACCAACACGAAATGTAGGTTGCGAAAGGCTGCCTGGGCCGGCGCTGGCGGCTGGCGGCCCGGGAAGAGGGTCACTGGCTGATGGGAGCCCTTTGTGCCACGGAATGCCTTCCGTAGGAAAGGGTTTGGGGAAGGTAAACTGGCGAAACTGCTTGGGCAACACTGAGGGGGGAATAAGGGGGAAATGATGCTGGGCATCACGCTGCTGGGAATGGCAGAGTCAAAATGTCTCGCAGGGACGAGCTCCTTTCTGCTCTGTGCCCTTTCCCCACGCAAATGCCGTTTGCCCGGACAGTTGAAATTCAGGTGACAAGGAGACTCCGGCAGCAGCTGGAAAGGGAGACTTCGTGGAGCTATCACAGCTGCGAGCGCTGGCGGAAAGCCATGGAAAAGCTCATGGTGTGGTTGTGTTTGCTTTCAGGCTCCTCCAGGAAAGGTGGAAGAGGTGGTGAAGTTTGCTATTGATGCAGGCTACCGCCTCTTCGACTGTGCCTACTTCTACCAGAATGAAAATGAAATAGGGAATGCAATCCAGCAGAAGATCAAGGAGGGGGCTGTGAAACGGGAAGACCTCTTCATTGTTACTAAGGTACAAGGGTGCAGGATTATTGGGGCGTTTAGCTTTTCTCAAACCCTTGTTCCATCTGTAAAGTAACCTAGGGATGTACTCCCTTCTGTGATACTAATTTCATGGTTGTCTTGTTGTGTGCTATAAATTCCATCCTTTATTTGCAATTTGAACTGAGCTTTACCTAAGGAGCCATTGACAGCTGTGCAAAGATAGAGTAACTGTTGCTGATCTAATAATTTCCTTACATCTATTAAGTCACTTAATTATACTGAAGATACATTTGAAAATGGTGTCAGGTACAAAATGTAAGCCTGAAAAGCAATAGAAATTAAAGCATGGGACTTCAGTCTGAAGTTTTTTCCATGTATTTACTCCATTCCTTCATCTCATCCACTTGTCTGAGCAATGGTCTTTACCAAAAAGTGAGAACACTTCAACTAAAAAACTTATGATTCAGTGTTTTCACCAGCAAAACTAGAAAATCTTGATCATAACTAAGCTTTTCCACATACTCTTAATTTTTGTTAAAGAATAGGTTTTCATTTGAATAATGCTTACAAGCTCTTCTATTTAAATGACTTGAATTTTGATCTTAAAAATGAAGTCAAACTCACAACAGTTCTCACAGTGGCCAGATAAAAGGGGCGGAAGAAGGGTAGCATGAGCTGCTCAAGACTCAAAGTTTAGACTGAAAAAAAAATTATAACACTAACAGCTTTGTGTCAGATACAGTTGGCAGGGTGTTAGATTTAGTTCTGAGACTCCTTTTCATAAGTAGGAATACTGATTGTCCACCTTCACTACTGACTCCCTTATTTGTGGTATGTTTGTCCTACCTTACCATTAAAATATTGGCATCCTTGTCTTCACTGTGCACTGGGTAGATGGGGAGAGAGTTGTCCTCCCAAACCACCAAGGGAGAAGCTTCTGTCCCCTGGTCTGGACTCTGGAAGCTGTAGAGTCACCGTCAGGCTTGGTTTCTTCCCACAGTTGTGGAACACATTTCACGAGAAGTCCCTGGTTAAGGTAGCGTGCAAGAAGAGCCTCGCTGCACTGCAACTGGACTACCTTGACCTCTACCTGATACACTTCCCTATGGGATTCAAGGTAGTTCTCTACATTCTTCTTCTCCTTACCTGGCTAGAAGAATGGGGTATTGTCTCATCTATGCTGTGAGCATCCTCACTATGCTGCTGGGATGCGCTATGGTTCATTTGGCTCTTACCTGAAGAGGAGGTAGCAAGCATTTAGTCACTAACTAGGTAGTGGTATGTTTTAGCACATGGGTCTGGCTTTCTGCGCTTGTTGGTTTGAGATAGTTGTGGGTATGAGCACCGCTAATGGGCCCCCTGGGTCTTCAGGGAAACTGTAACCAACACATGATGGTGCAGTTTGGGATTGTGGCCTTCTGCTGGGCTGGGACAGTGTGAACATCTTGGGTTTTGGAGATGTTGGCTTGATCTTGGCTTGGATGTTGGCTTGGAGTAACCAACAGTGAAAAATGAACTACAGAGAACATGGTGCTTTTTTCCCCAGACTACACCCATGTAAAATTACTAAAAACTCTGGAATAAAGGTAGGGCGGTGTCTGTTCCCTTCTCTCTACATCTGCCTAAGTTACTCACATAATTACTACTAATCCCCAGTCTTTGTATGCAGGGACTGGTTTGTAGAAATATGGCCCTCGTCCAAAAGAAATGAACATGCATAATTCTTAGTTACATGGTATGTTTAAATAACCTGCTAACTTGCTGCCTATAATTGCAGTCAGAAGTGCTAGTAAACAGTAGGAAATTAAACTCTCTTAAAAAGTCTGTGTTTTATCTGCCTTGAAATAACAGGCTGGTGAAGAGCTTCATCCTTTGGATGACAAGGGTATGAGTATCCCCAGCGATACAGATTTTCTGGACACATGGGAGGTAAGTTAATGTTTGCTCTTTTGAGCAGGTGTCAGCACTAAAGATGGAGCAGAGATCTGTGTGCACGATGAAATTAAGGGATAGGTTTGGGCACGGAGGATAGCCACACAAAACTGTGTTTGATGACCAGAACAAGCAGGGCTGCTGCTACCTCTTGTTTTGAGGAGCAAGAGGGGGTTGTCTTTGCTAAGAGTAAAGAGGAGGAAACTATGAGCACTATAGGTGGTGTCACTAAAATAATATTTGAACACACACAATGATAGAACTGAAGTGTGGATTAATCCAGGCGTGGCTGTTAATTTACTGGGTGTTTCATACAGATAGGGAATTCTCACACTTTTTCAGTGTTGGGCATGAGCATGTCAGGCTGTCCTTCAATCCTCCTTCCCTCGTGGACTGAGAGGATTCAGGGTCTGCTCCTGCTCCCTGCACCTCTGTGATGCTGCGGCTCTGGGCATTAATAGTTTTCTGTGCAATACCAGATTACAGCTGCAAGAAAGTATTTTGAGGTAACTGGGTTTATGCTAACATCCTCCCTGCTGTGTTCTGCCAACTCAGAGGTAGTGTGCTGGCATGGGAAGAGGTGGAGAGATCTCCCTTACTTTTTTAGCTCTGGTAAAATGACCCCCCGAGAAGCCAAAACAAAAGATTTTGCTTCCCATTGCAAAAAGGTTGGCCAAGCCATTCTTGTATTACATTCTCATCTGCAGTGAGACATAAAGCATACAGATAATAAAAGGCGGAAAGGTTTTTGGGTTTTGTTTTGTGTTATTTTTTTAATTTGAGATACTATTATTTAATCTGGGTTGTTTGTTGGTTGGTCACTATCTTTAGGGAAATAAAATAGCGTAACTGACACTAATACCACCTCATAAGTGCATGTTGGTTGTCCATACCCATTAGGCCATGGAAGAACTGGTGGACTGCGGTCTGGTAAAGGCCATTGGTATCTCCAACTTTAACCATGAGCAGATTGAAAGAATCTTGAACAAGCCGGGGCTCAAATACAAGCCAGTAAATAACCAGGTAAGATTTTTATTTCCACTGATGTCAACTAACCTTGGAATATTCTTAGGTATTTTCATGCTACACTTCAGCTCTAAAACTGACTTTTGCCATGACCTTTAAATAGTTTTGGTGCCATGGACAGATCTTACAAAGCACTAGGTATCTCTGGTTGTCTGAAAGTCCCTCCAAGTCAGTGCTGTCTGCAATATGGAAGGCTTCAGTACAGTGTTAGTGGATGGTTTTTAGCTGACAGGGATCTCAACAGAAAACTTTCGTAGAGTTGTGTGTGTGTATAATGCAGTGGAGGTTTGAGAGCAATACCATACAAAACAGTATGGATTATTCATATCGCAGTAATATGAAACACAAGACAATATTTCATTTTTAGACACTGGAAAAAATGGAAATATCTGTTACCTTGTATAAAACCTTATGAATTTCTGCTGCACATCATCTTTCACACTCCCAGTGTCAGAGCCCAAGTTGCCACAGGCCCATTTCTGCCATCCCTGGAGTAACCAACAAAATCTCCACTGCGAGTTACTGCACAGGCATGGGAATGTACAGGAATGCTCTAACTCCTTCACTGGACTTCTTTATTTTTCAAGACAAAAGAAACTGTTTCACTGAACCTCATTAGAAAAAGAAGGGTTGAAATACACAATTATATAACAAGTTCTCACCACATACCTCATGAATGAAATCACGGGGCAGCAGGGGCATCAGGACCTTCTGACTTTCTTCCGTATGCGACTTCTTTGCACTCGGCTGAGGGTGCTGAACGCCCATCTCTGCTGGCTTGGGAATAGCCAGGGAAACCCGCACTCTGGGCCCCGTGCAGGCACGGTGCTGCCTGTGCTGTGGTGCCGGACTTGGGGCAAGTGCCAAGTGCATTGGCCAGGCTTAGCACAAGGGGCACATAGGACTTGTAAAGACGTTACTGAGGGTTATAAAATTCTGGTGGGAGTGGACCCAACTACCCCTATTTTAAAAGCCGCACCAACTTCAGTGCTTTAAAGGACTTCAGGCTTTGACTCCAGTTTGCTTCTCCATGGGTGTGCCTGTGCAACACACTGTCGTCAGTCATTGCCTAATCTCATTTAAGTCTAAATAAACTACTATGTGTGGGTTTCACGTCACCATGCCTGGTGTCAAAGCCATAGCGTTTAGAAAGAGCTGGGTATGTGCCTGGTGCCGCATTATGCAGTGTAGCCATAGCCCTGTGGTCATACTATGGCTTGTGGCAAGTTGAACAGCATCCCCGTGTAGGCTTCTGTTGTTGCCCAGTTAAAGGATGTCTTGCCCGAATAGCTGGTCACAACACAATCTGGGCTAACCTAGGGAAGCTAATCTCCCCAGGCTTCTTCAGGAGTCGGGGAGACTCCTTGAGGAGAGGAGAGGTTGGGTGACTCAGAGCGGAAACTAAACTCCAGGTACTCTGAGCTGCCCCTCTGAAGATGGAGTCCTGCTCTCTAGTAGTCCAGGAAGACTGATTTCCCCGATTCCTGAACACAGATAGCACTTTTACTCTTCTCGCCTATTTCTCACTATCTTTGGGTAATATGTCACATGAGGAAGCCCTATTCTTTGTGCCAGGCCTCTAGATATTGCTATGACATGAATAATGTTTTTTATAAGATGGATTTTAATCATTATATTGGGATTCTTTTCTTCACGTTTTCTGTGACCCAAGAGGAATTAAAATGTTAGTTATGCTCTGGAGCTCAGTGCAGTCTGCCTCAGTGTCAACCACCATCTTTCTGTGCTTGCAGGTCGAATGTCATCCATACCTCACCCAGGAAAAGTTGATCAAATACTGTCAATCCAAAGGGATTGCTGTGACTGCGTACAGCCCCCTTGGCTCTCCTAACCGCCCGTGGTAAGAAAGCATTGCAGCCTTTCTGTACACAAAACAGTTCATTTGCCACATGCACCTTTGAGGCAAATAATGCAAGTGTAACGAGAAAAGCGCTGTTGTATGAAATAATCTGCAACAAACAAAATGTCAGGCCACCTACAGGGAAACAAATACCTTCCTACCATCAATATCCTGGCTTTTGTTTTTAACAGGGCCAAGCCAGGAGACCCTCTGCTGCTGGATGACCCCAAGATTAAAGAGATTGCAGCTAGACATCATAAAACCCCTGCCCAGGTAAGGGGGGTTGTCAGGGCAAACGATTCTTCTCCCTCAGACATTTTTATAAGGCGATGGCCAGTCTTAGCAGGTGCTAAGGTACAGTATAATGGGGTTCAACTGTATTAGATTCTTCATACTGCCCCAGTTCCTGCCAACATTCGTGCAAATTATCAGGTATTTTCTAAGAGGTCTTGAGTGCTGAGCTTTGCAGGGGGCTGGTGAGCAGTGGTACGTGCTTACCTCAGGTGTCCTGCTTCCTAGGGAGATTTCTTCTGCTCCCAGAGAGAAGTGCTCTCTCCCTGAGAACCCCTTTCCTCTGAGGTTTATTTACAAATCATCAAGCCAACGTGTTATTCTTTTGTCTAGCTAAGTTACGCAAGCCGTTCTTCAGAGAAGCGCTGTAATTTGCAGACCTATTTGATTGCTCCCTGTTTGCTCATGTTAGCAAAGAATCACTGAAAGCTGCTTGACTATTCAAGATGAATTTTTTTTCTCTATTAATTGCTAGTCACACAAATGAGTTCTTGCACAGGGTGTGCAGAAACCGCACTTCAACCAAACTCACATGTTCACAGGCAATCAACCATAGTCATATTTTTAAGACAGGTAAGAACAGGACTAAAAAATTGTACGAAACAGTCCTCTTTTTTTGAGGGGGAGGGGCAGAACTTTTAAAATCTATAAATATGTTTTTTCTTTTAAGTACTTTAAAAACTTAACTTAGGTGAGGTACTTACCTGTGTGCCCAAAATAATCTGCAGTATCATTGTGCTCGTTTGGTCTGAGCACCCGTATAATGCAAGCCAGAAGCATCATCATTTTTCTCCCCCCCCTTCTACCCTAAATGAAAACAAAACAAATCCTGAAGAAGCCAGGATGTAGAAACAACATAGGCCAGAAACAATTATAGTTTGTCAGTAGACTGCAAGCAAATGTTGGCACATCAAGCTCCTGTATGCAGACTGGTAGAATCTTCCAGAGTGAACACGGTTGTAAAAAGAGAAATTGGTTTGCATGGGCAGGGAAGGGGGGAAGTAAGAGAGAACAAAAAAGTGCATTTGAACAGATTTCTTGCTACCCCTGTGTTCATGCTGTTCTTGCCCTTCCCTAGGTTCTGCTCCGGTTTCTTATCCAAAGAAATGTGATTGTCATTCCCAAGTCTGACAAACCCCAGCGCGTTGAGGAAAATATCAAGGTGAAGTTTCCTTTGGGATTGCTGCCACCTGTTTATGCAGGATAGGCACCCACACCCATATCTCCTCTGTGTTTCCAAGCAGCACCTAAGAGACATTGGAAGGGGAGAGGAGCACAGAGATGTAAAGACTGGGGCTCAGCACTACCTAACCATCCACACCTGTTCTCTGGGGAAAAGCATTTTGTTCCTGCCAGGAGAGAAATGGGTTACACCAGCGTGGTCCAGGCTCTGCTGCCCTGGAAAGGGAATCCCCGTTTTGGACTTTCCCCCTGGGAAATCCTTAGAGAGCCCCTCTTTAGGGTGTAAAGGAACAAATTGTAAACACCAGACCCGTTACGGTTTATGTCTCGCTTGTAGGCTGTGGTTCCCCTTGGCAGGGGGGCTCAGCTAGATATTTGCTCATAAGGCCCGGCGTCTTAGATGATGTCTCTGTGTGTTACTTTCAATTCATGCTGCTACATCTTTTGGACTTTTCTCCTATGAACCACCAGCAAGAAGTCTTAGATGACCGCTTAACTGTGAGACAAATATTTGCAGTTTGTACCCAGTAGTCCTCTGTTGTAGCAGAAATATTTACTGCTAGTTCCAGTATTTGTGACACATCAAGTAATCCATCCTTAGCACCTTACGTTTTCTGTCTGTGCATTACAACACAAACTGCAGTGATATTTGCATTCAGCCACCCAGAACTAGAAGACATTGCTATGAACAGCACCTCAGAGAGAAAAGGACTGTCTTGATTACTCCAAGGGTAAATTGGTATTTGCCTGAGAAATAAGAGGATTTCTTAACTATGCTTAGTGTGGATGCAGTATGTTCCTACCTCAAGTCATAAATGCATGAAGCACACTCAGTAACTAATTGCTTATGAAGCTAAGTAAGAAGGGTTGATTTGTTTGTTTATTTTCCCCTGCTAGGTGTTTGACTTTGAACTGTCTAAAAAGGAGATGGACGTCATCCTCAGCTTTAACAGGAACTGGCGAGCGGTTCCGGTGCTCCAGTATGTTCCTTATTATCCTTATTATCCATTAGGCTATCTCTATCTGTGTTTCCATCCCCCATATCTTGAAAACATACATGACCAAAACAGGGGAGAGCTCATATCTTAAACCATGGGCCCCAGGTAACGAGACATGTCCTGGAACTGATGTCAGGAGGGAGATTCATTCAGAGCATTCCCTTCAGCACTGTGGTGTTGCACATGCTTGTTCACAAGCCTGTGTTCAAATTAGTGACAGCAATAAAACTTGAGTAGCTTGGCTGTGGGGGAGGGAGACTGCAGTAGGGAAATGCTGCTGAAGATACTTTCTACAATACTTAAATAACCACTTCTTTCTTTTCTCAGAGCTATCAATCATAAGGACTACCCATTCAAAGCAGAATATTAATGCCAGTGGTTTCTGCGAGACCTCCATGTAACTCCTTCCAGATGAGAAGATGTACTCTGTAGCTTGGTCTTCATTTCTTCTTCTGTACTTGACAATCATTACGAGCAGTTACTTGTCCTCCCTTTTTAGGAGGCCACCGCTAGCTGGTGTAAGAATGCATCAGTAGGGATGGGTGTCTTGTAAAGATGGTTAGCAGAAATCTGTTCTTGATTAATAGTAAAAAAGGCAATGTCTCTTCATTACTTTTTTTCCTTTTTTTCCTTAATTAAAGACATGTTTAATAAAAAACTCTGGTTACTTACACAATTATTTTTTTTATATGTTATTTCCAGTGTGGTCAGTCATACTGGCTCATGAGTGGCTGTCAAGGAATGCTCTTTTTAATTACTTTGCTTTTTACATAGTTGTGATTTTTATAGTGTGACTCTCTAACGCTTTAAAATTTTATATGAATGAAGTTTGAATACCAACAAAACTTAATCAGTAGAGTGCTTAAATTGTGTCATAAAATTAGTTATAAAACCATGCCTGAAGCCTGGTTTTCTTTAAAATTTTAATACAGATAGAAGTGAGCTTCTGTGTCCTGTACAAGGACAATACACAGAGACTACTTTGTGGCTTATGCATCAAACAGGATCACGCTCTAGCTGGAGCCTAAAGAACAAAGTTGTACCTATTACTCCACACAGCCCTCCCTGTGGACAACTAGAAATCAAATTTCTGTGTCATGAGAGGTGTAAAGGTGATGACAGTATCATACGCAGTGATAACACACATCAAAATCCACCCAGCTGAATAAGGGCTACCTACACAATCGGACTGACTTGCGCTGGAAGTCTCAACCACAAAATTAGATTTCTGCACCTCTGCTGGCAGCATTCAGAACAATATATCCAGACAAGGGTTAGCTTTATCTGAGGAAAACATAAAAAACCTTTTCTTTAAAAACACTAAAGCAAACCGTGAGGTAGACTCAAAATTGCTTTAAAGCATTTCCAGATGGGTAATGCGAGGCCAAAGCAAAGGCAGGCTTGAAAAAGGCTGTTTTGTGGCGTTCTGCACACTGACAAGAGAAAGTCTGGCTAGGATGCGGAGTGAGCTGCAGGAAAGCGTGATCAGAAGCAAAGGCGACAATCTGGTATCGTCACCTCATAACGCTATCAAAACACCAAAAAAAACCGCAGCGCTGCTGACACTGCCAGGGGGATTTGTCTTTGGTGAATTCTGCCAGGAGGTGGTGCCAGCTGGTGGGGACAAACCACGGCCGCACCACTTTACAGTATTTCCTAAAAGTAAAACTGATTGTGCCCAGCATGCTTCCACGCCCTGAGAAAAGGCAATAACCAGGAGCAGAAGAAACTTACTTGCACCAACAAGGAAAAACATCTCTTCAGCTAAGACTACAGAGGAATGTAGCAGCATAGTTGGTAAGGACAAGGCAGGAGAACAGGCACGTTTGCAAATGTACAAGCTCTTTTCAGCTTAAACTAGGCAGCATCCAATTATTTCTCCCCCAGTAGTTCAGAAAGCTGTGCTTGCTGCAGCCTTCCCAGTGCTTCCCGTGGATCTGGCAGCAGCCCGGGGGGCCTCTTTCGGATGACCATGACCTGGTTAAAGTAGGGCGTTATGTGCTGTGCTGCCGTTAGAGCAAAAATGAAGGTAATTGGAGGACAACGAGAAAGCCAGCAGCTCCCCCAGGCTTGGTTGCCATGATCATCCAAGCCTGGAAGCACATCCCACTGAAGCAGACAGAAGAAACACGATGGCTCACACAGGAAACATTTTTCAAAGCAGGAAAGCAGACGGCTGTGCTGCTAGGTCAGAAGCTACTTCATTGAGCGTGCTGACTTCTGGATGATGCACAGCTCCTGTCTTGCACCGATAGGCATGATGATTAAGATTTTTATTTTTTTTCCTTGAGAATATGTATATTTTACGACTTGGCTGTCTGTAGTAGGATAGTACATCAGGAGAGACACACTTCGAGGTTCTTTGCAATGATACCTTATTTTACACGGCCTTAGCACAATTCCTATCCCAGTTAAAGCAACCAGCTCATTCCTACTCATTAACAAACAGGGGGCTACTGATGGAAATATTCCATTTATTGTGGATGCAGTTTCAGAATACATTGTTTGAACAAATCATTTTTATTGCAGCTATCGGATGTATTTGAAAGACTCAGAGGAGCGTCTACAAAACCCCCAAACAAAATACATGACAACTCACAGACAATGTCAGGCACGGTTTCACCCCCTACAAATAACTACGTGCATCTCTATATGTAAACAAGATGTTTCAGCCAAGCAGGGGAGCTCATCTTTGGGTTGAAATATAACATTATTCTTCTTTAGGAAGAAGTCAGAGGCTGTAAAAGATGGAGGCGGTGAAAAGGGAGATCCCGGTAGTTCCGATGCACAACAAAGCTGTTAACAGTGTGCTCAGGGGCTACTTCAGTTGCTCAGTTTATGCCACCCATACACTGTAGGATGTAAATGCTAACCTGTATGGCATGTAAATTCAAACCAAGCTGACGTCCTATAGCCATGTGTTTACTATATACAAATGAAAACGTCTGTAAATAAGATATTAGGGAGAGAGAGTTAAAAAGAAGCACTATAAAGATAGAGGTTTACTTCATTTTAGGTGGACTTAGTGTACGGCACTGATGGATGGCAAGATTTAGTGTACAGTTATTTGAAACAAGCTCCAACTGTGTTTAGGTTTGGTTTGGTTTTTTTTTTTAATGGTAGTTTTATATAAATTAAACTACAACGTTTTATACAAGTGACCTATTTTTGACCCTCTATACCCTTACCTTTTCCTCTTTTAAAAACTATACTTTCTTTTTAATTACCCATTACTGGGCAACTGACATTTAAAATTTTTTAATACTTATCTCACCATACCTCTAATGGCAATTATGAAATCTTACTATAGAAAAGTGTGTGATTTTGTCTTTATTTTTTTAAGCTGTGATATTGGCTAATTATGTATGTTTATTACTAAATATAATACTCTAGCACGTATTAAAGCATTCTACCATTAGTAGTGCCTTTAGGCTAAACTTTGTAAAGCTATGTGTGTATATAATCTAAATTGCATTCAATTACTAGTCACTAACAACAAAAAGAAATATCAGTACCGCTGTCAGCTAACATAATCGTCCAAATTTAGGTATTAACTTAAACTAGAATGGAAAAATTGATACTTAAAAAAAGTATAAAACAAAAGAATTAAAACACATTATTGATGCAGTATTTCTCATGACATGGGCAACTTACAGAAAATATTACATTGTCAACTAAAGATATTTCTTCCATGCCTTAGTCTAAAGTGCAGAAAGAAAGACTTCTGTATTACAAAAGTAACCATTGTTTTTATAGGTTTACTGCACACCTTTCTTGAGCAACTTTACTTTACATGCGTTTTGGGTTGACCTTTTATGCCAGTTGAAATCACTGTTCAGATACATAGTTAGTTATGACTATCAGTAGGAGAGTCTATATATTTCACAGCATGGGTTTCTTTAGGAATAAAGGCTCTTGTGCAAAGGCAGTACTATTAAGATGAATGTCTAGACTGATTATTAAATACAGTGCTAATATACATGGTTTTAACTGGGATAATGCAAAAAGACATTTTGGTAAATAAACATAAATATAAAAAGAACAATTTAGCACTTTTTCCTTTTTTTTTTTCCCCCAGCTGATTGGTCCAGCGTCTTTAGTGGCCTTCTATGGTTCTTTCTCAAATTGTCTCAAACCTGCTGAGAAAGAGACAGATTAAAGATGGCTTGGAACAACCCAAACGTATCTTTAAAATAGAGAAGGCATGGCTGTAGATTAACACATAGCATGCAAGAAGGCAGGACACAAGCTGGCTGGTGCTGTGCTCATGTACTGGGATTGCTCAGAGCTGGTCTGCAAGAGGACAAGCAGGATTTCACTTCTCTCGCCTCCGACAGCCCTTAGAAGCAGCTCAGGGAGAGCTCAGGAGCTCCCCATCCAGGAACGCAGTGGGTGCTGCACCCAGCGCTCTCCCCAGCCAGGCATGGGTGGCTGCCATGCTGTCAGGCTGTGCTGCAGCGCTTGCTGCACGCACTCTGAGTCCACGGGAAGACTGAAAGCCAGCTCCTGAGAGATTCCTCCTGCAACACCTTCTGCTACAGCCCTCCACCTCACTCAGCCTTAGAGGAGATGCTCAGCAGTCTCCGAACCACTCACTGGGGTCTGCTTTCATAGGCACCGATGCACAACTGCTAACACCTTCCATGGGAGCAGAGCTGCTCTAACACTGAGCGAGCCTGAAAACCCCTCTCCTAACAGCTCGGTTTAAAAAAGGAGAGAAGAGGAGGAAGACAATTCTGTTTTGCATGACTTTAAAGTGATAAGAAAAGTTCACAGGCATACCATACCTCTGGCTTCACATACGAATGTGAAGAAAAATGTGTGCACATACTAATGTGTAAAAAACCAACAGTTTTTCTATATTTGATCATTTCATTCCTAATGAAGAGTCAAGGGATGTTGCATGGCATCTTTAAAGCTGTTAAATTGATCAGTGAATTTCAATTCTTCCCCACTGGTCCTTAGGCACATAATTCCTTTAATTGGTTTTATTTGGGGTGGTTTAGATTAAAATAAAAAGAGCTAGGAGGGTTATTTTGCTGATTTCTTTCTATGCAACTACATTGTGTTTCGCAAACTAGCAGTTTCAAAATGACAGTATTAAGACTTTTTTTGCTTTGCAAAGACACCAAGGCACAGCTTCAGCTAAAGCAGAGCTGCTGTTGAGCGTGCTTTAACTCCATTCTAGACTAGGTATGCGAGAGACTCACAACCGGCCAGAGGAATTATTTTTAAAAATCAACACTGCTGAATTTTCATCAGGCTTCACCATTACCCAATGGCAGTGTTTAAAAATCAGATGCAGGGCTCGTTCTCAGTAGTACTGAAATCTTCTATTTCTGCTCAAATAATGCTGCTGCAAGAACCTCACTTTTTGAGTTTCCCCTTTTCACTCATGAAAGACACAACTATTCCTGCTGCAGCCTTTAAAAAAGCCTTTCCCAGATGCCTTGCATTTGCTGTAATTAGTTAAATGACCATCCCGTCCTCCGACCTCACACAGTTTAATGATGCTCTCCAGCTACAGCAAACATGCTACGCATGTCACTCAAGCAAGGCTTTGCAAACATGGCTGAAGCCCTTCTAGTCCTCAGTCCTCCTAGAAAGATGATTTAAGCTTATTTCTCAAACATTCATGTCTTCATGATATTGCAATGGAGCTTTTGAAAGGTAAAGGCAAAAAGCAGGTTTTTTTTTTTTGCATCAACATTAACAGCCGCAGAATTTTAAAACTCAGGTGTGCTTGTAGGAAAATGTGGCAAATTTTCTATTTAATATGCAGGTGTGTTATTAGAATTACTTACCATTAGTCTCTGATTTTTTCCCCATAGCTGATACCTGTTTGAAGAAGTAATAACCTATTACTAAAATTGAATAAGGAAAAACATAGCTATTTACAACAGGAAAAAAATCGACTCCATGCAAAGGACAGATTTCCATGCACAACACAGCTTTGCCAAATACGAATGTAAAAGTTACATGCTGCTCATGGCTTTCTGTACCTCATTGTACTTTCTTTTATAGATAAAAAGGCAGGTGAGCAACAATAGACATGTAGAGGACTAATTCCAACTAACTGACCATATGAAGGCAAACGGTACCTTCCCCCCAGAAAGCCTCCCACAGAGATATTATCCTTTTAACGGTGCACTGAAGTGTTACCTTAGAAGAAGAAGATGCCTTTTCAACTGACTGCTTCTCCCAGAGATTACGTTTGCCAGATACGTCTCCTGGTTTTAAATCCTGTATTTTTAAATTAATGTCAGAGAACAGAAACCAATGTTAGTTCAGGTTTATTTTAATTTGGTAGAGAAAAAGTTAGAATAAGAAAGGTTGAGGAGCATCTACCAGTGGTAAATATTACATTGTCTATCAATTATAAAGCTATTAAGAATGACACTTCACATAATGACTCCACACATATACATGCTTTATGACCAAAACCAATCCCGCTGCATCTGTTAAGGATTACACAGACTGGCCATAACTTATTATGTTCACCCGAGGGAGTACAGTGAAAAGCTACTGCACCATCGGGTTTTTAAGGACAATTCCAATTTTTGCAGAAAAAGAAGATTTTTTTTTTGAAATAGTATTTATATGAGGGAGGAATTCAAAAGCAGCTTGTCTCAGTTATTTTGGATCAGAATCAAAATATTTCACTAAAAAACTGTAAAAAAAATAAATAGGACTTCTAATACAACAGAAAATCAGATCCTCCTCTCCATTCTTAAATACAGGTTTCAGGATTTAACCCTGTAGTCCTTCATATCCATTTGAATTTCCATTGCACCCTTTAAAACCTTAGCATGTGCCAATCCCTAGCCTGACAGAAAAAAAATAGGTGAGGTAAAATCTTTTAAAAAATAATAATATTCTCTGAAAATGAGTGTACATGCAGACTTGAAGTAAAATTCAGTAAAAATGCCAAGCTGCTTCTTGGGGAAAAGCAGGGCTACAAATCAAGATGACATATGCCAGGCTAGTAGCAATGCACCTGTTTAAGTACAGATGGATTGGTATCTACCTCTGCGGCTGGCAAACAAAAGACTCTTGAAACAATTTTGGACATATGTACTCTCCTTTACAAAAAGTGTTCAGGTCCTGCATGGTTTCCAGAATCTTGTTCTTGCCATCCATAAGACAGGTAGTTTTCTGCACATGAGAATTTCTAACTTGGGATAGAAAAAATGCCCAGTGATGTATGGAAATGTGATTTTTGCAATGGGTATTTGCACCTAACAGAGATAGTCTAGAATTGATCATAGTTTACAGCCAAAGAGAGCTGCTGGGAGTTAAGACTTTAAGCCAATAGTGTACTTTCAAAAAGCAAGTTCAGCAGTAACAGAGGAAGGAAGAAAACAGCAAAACCACAGTGGACCTTTATCAAAAAACTACTTGCAGTGGACATTATCACAAAACCACTTCCATAATCCTGAAATCATTTGGGATCTGTGATTTATGTTCACCGTAAAACTAACTGACATCTTTGCTTCCTCTGTTTTTAAGTGAATATCGTTCCAAAAACCGCAAGAATCTTGACGGTCACAAAAGTTTCAAACAATTATTTGTTTTGGTGGAATGTGTTGGGGGTAGGAAGTTATTTGCTAAGAAATTCTAGGTTTCCCTTTGATTTATCCTGGTAAAAATGTAAAAATCACACATTACAGATGCATATCATTCTTCATAGTCAATTATAAAGAGGTTTACCTGACCAACTTAGCAAACAGACCCCCAAAGAAGAAGAATAGGAGGAGGGCAGGTTCCTTCAAGCAGAGACATTGAAAGAAGAAAGAACAATCTATTGAGAAAGAGGGAAATGAAGACATAGATAGAAACATTGGCTGAGGGGAAAACAAGAGGTTAGTTTTACATTGTCTAAAAGATGCAACTTAAAAGAGAGAAAACTCTGGAGGCAGATTCTGTGCTGCTTTTCAGCAGTTGTGATTACATACAGTGACCACAATGAGTTCTTTGGGTTTATATTCATGTCCAAAACAACACAATCCCCGTGTAGCTACCAGTAAATACTGACATTAGGGACAACACTGCAAATTCAAGGTCCTCCTTGGGACAAAAAAGAGTGTGAATTGAGAAAGCGTTTGTCAGGATGCACCTTTTATAAAGGGCAAGTGGACTGGCAGAAAAATGCTACACAAGGATATAAGAAGAAACTAGTTTTTTAATAAAATCCCAAAGTTGAATCATTAACACCACGAGTGATGCCCTGCCATTCACCAATATGGACACCTACAGCTCCAGTTCCTCAACCCTACCCTTCCCCAACCCACAATTACCTGTTTCTGCTCCTTTCCACACTCACGCTGATGCTTCCCACACTCTCAGCTCAGTACTTTGATAGCGTTTTCTGCTCTGATTTTTGCTGAAGTAATGAGCATGCTAAAGAGCCTTCATTAGAAATGACATTTAGGCTCTTAAAGGATTAAAGTATCTCACTTGTGTTTAACAATATACTTGGAATATTTTTACAGGGCAAGGGCCAAAGCACAAGTGTTTCATCCAAGGTCTATGGCTGGTAATTTCTGAATTAATGGTAAGCCTTTCACAGATGGTAAATTAATGTCCTTCTCTACCAGAGAAGTACTTCTTTGAGCACTGTCTTTTTAGAGTACCCCAAAGTTTTAAGGTGAGAACTGGCCTGTTTCACACACCCCCTTTTCTGACTACCCAGGACTCAGCATCCAGAGGGCCTCTGTGAGCTTCCAAGAGAGGACATGCAGCAAGGTTCCTCCAAAGACCATCAGCTGGCTGAGGAAGCACCGTCACCACCACCACCTCTGCCCCAGGAGACAACCCACATACTGAAAAGATGGTTGTTGCAGGTTTACTTACAGAAGGTTTTGGAGCAGATGATTTGTTGCTCTCTGGGGTCTTGGTTAACCACTCATTGATACGACTGGAGACACCAACCTTCAGTCCAGCAGTTTCCTGCAAAATAATGAAATCTAATCAGAAGACTTTCAGAATAGCTTTTGCTATGTTTTTTCATGGTTTAGATTTAAGAAAAAGCTAAGCCTCAGTTTAATACAGAGGTCCTCACTGAGACTATGACTAGCTGAGAGTCACCCTTTGTGCTCTGAAGATATTGTCCCTGTGAGCTACACAGTACTACTACCCCCTAGGTTTCAATAATGATAAAAGTGGGCTGACGTAATCATTTCCACTTCACTGCTAACCCAAGAATAAATGTTAGACATAAACCTGACGTGTCTCTCATAGCCCCAAAGTCCAAGGAGAAAAAAATCTTTAGCCTAAAAGAAGAGGAGACACCGGTCTAAGTCTAGATATTTGTTTCGTTAAACTAAAATTTTTCAAAAAAGCACATAACAAAGGAGCTAAGTGGCCTAAAATTTAAATCACTAAAATAAATCTTTAAAAGATTAGAATAAATTACTGAAATTTCATGGCTGAGTTTTTCAGCTATGATGAATGCTCATCAACTCACATCAATTTATAGAAAGGAAATGTTGCCTTAAGGATTTACGTAGAAAAGATGTGTCTCACAAATGCTTCTATGCATGATCTATAAAACACCACCACTATCTTGCCTATTTAATCCTCCTCTGCCCCCCCAAAAAATCTTTCCCAACACAAAGAATTTCTTTGTACTCTGCTTGAACTATCCAGATATATTTGTCTAAGATATCTAATGTGCCTCTGGAATGTCTCATAACTCAGCTCAGTATGTCACTAAATTCTTTCACTATACTCAATATTGCAGCCACACAATTTTGTGGGTTTCTGAGGACCTCAGGATCCTTTAGGATATTCTTCACCAGTGATGTCAAGAGGAGCGGCCAGGCTTACTCATAAGAACATGAATGGCAAGGTCAGGTCCATAACATAATTCTTTATAATCATTTATGTAAAATTAAACACATACCTTATTTGGTGTTCCTGTCCCAGAGGGTGATGAAAACACATTCCCTTTCTCCCACATGCTCTTGATATTACGGACACCCTCGGCTGGAACAGGAAGATCGGAGGCTGCTGGCTTGGCTGGTCTTGCAGCCTTTGTGCCCTGCAGAAGAATTGAGGCCCGTTGGTGTTTGGCATTAAGAGCCAGAGTTGCAGGGCGGTTTGACTCTGGGGCGGTGCTGGGGAATGCAGCAGCTGTAAGCGGTTCTAGTGATGGATGATCACACAAAGACAGAGAGAAGTACCCAGCTCAAGAGATGCCACTGAGACTCCCCAGCTTTTGATTTGTAGTTGCACCCTTGA
This sequence comes from Himantopus leucocephalus, assembly GCA_003993805.1. Taxonomy (NCBI): domain Eukaryota; kingdom Metazoa; phylum Chordata; class Aves; order Charadriiformes; family Recurvirostridae; genus Himantopus; species Himantopus leucocephalus. The sequence goes on along the minus strand of RSEF01000001.1, from coordinate 76,515,385 downwards.
TGTGACCTGCTATGAAATCTGCAATCACTTAGGTTTTTTGCATTTGTTTCATTTCTATAGCTCATCACAAGCCACAGCTCTGCACACAACTGCTCCAAGGCTTTAATTTGTCCTCTTTCAAGTCTCAGCACCTGCATCATCTAAGCATGGCCCTTTTAGGGACACAACTAAGGAAATCCTTATGTGGAGGCAGGCAAGAAAGGCTGTTCTGTCATTCAGCATCAGACTCTGCTCCATGTGTCCCAGACAACCTCACAACTCAGGCTCCTAAGGGTAAATTTCAGCAATTACAGTATGTTTGGAATGAGGTGGTTTTATTAAAGAGTGGGGTTTTGGGGGACTGGGTTTTTTTTGCAGTCTGTCTTTTGCATGGTTACCAAAACCACTGGACCAAACTCCACCTGTTCCTTTTTTTCAAAATTATTTTACATTTTACATAATACAGATTTGAAGAGAATAAGAACCTGTATGAGCTGAAGCTTTGCCTCTCTAATTGCAAAGCAAGTCAGATTTGGAAACTTTTGGAAAAATCAGAAACCCAGCAAAGGAATAATTTCAGGTCAGATGGGAGCTGTGAAGCTGTACTGCCTGCCCCTTGCCGTAGAGCTGTGCTTTTAGTATCTAAATGGAGCATAAAGACTCAGGACCTTAGTACAGCCATACTGAAAATACTGGAGAACCTAGTGTAAAGCTGGCGGGTGGGCTGGCCCAGTGTTTATAGGTTGACAAACTTCACTATTACCTACATTTTTTATGATAGATGGACCCCAGTGCCAGAAAAGGTGCAGAATGAAGCGGGAGAAGAGAAGCTGTATACTCCTCCTTCAATAATATGGGGACTACTGGGTGCCATGCTGACATTCATCTCTAATGAAGGGGTTTGAGTTGCCTTCAGCTTGGCGTAGGTGCTGGAGGCAAGCCTGAGCCTTCAGCATTGTCATGCACGTGCTTGTTTCATTGGGAACTGACACACAGTATAAAACTCTCCAGCACTGATAGGCTTCCTAGCAGAAAGGTTATACAGACAGCAGTCGCAGGAAAAAGCTTTGTTAACTGATCTTTAATTGCTAAAGTTTCCTTTAACTTAAAGGAAATATATAAAGCCTAACAAATGAATACCTTGATGGAATACCGTGCTTAGACTCTATATGGGAACAAAAGGAGGAAAAAAAAAACCAGCAGGGAATGAAGAAGTGCTAGACCTTAATCACAACTATCAAAATAATATCCCTTTTCATACTAGTATATTCCCATGACACTTACCAACCCAGTCCAGTTGGCCTGCTAACCACTAGTTTTCACATTGCCTGTACTCACTCATATATAACAGCTTAAAAAAAACCCAAATAAACAAAAAAACAACCCACCTGTTTTCCCTTCGACTATGAAAAGATAAAGCCCTCAATTCTGGCTGCAAGACACATTATTAGCCGCTACTTGTGAAAATCACCTGGGGTCAATTTCTGCATTTTATTTTTATTCTTTTTTTCCTTTGTCACTACTTAACTCCCTAGTTCACTAAAGTGTCTGTCTTTGCCAAGGAATTTCGCTCTGAAGTGGCAGCCAACAACACAGGCCCAGTTCCTTGCTCTCCTAAATAAGCTGCTCAGTCTGCTTTGCTCAGGATCACTATCAGCTCTCTGCTGATAGTAATCTCATCAGCTGAGAAGAGGATGTGACTGTCACTCAAGAGGTGCTGACTGAGTCCGTCAGGAGCTACTCCAAGCTTACAAAGCAGAGTAAATTGTAGCAAGAAAGCGAAGACACAAATCTGAGGTGGTGTTTAGATATATATCTGCATGTTGGTTACAGGTGTGCCTGAAGCATCCTGTTCTTGAAGTCGCATTAGAAAGAGTTTGTGACGAAAAATCCCTGCAATTCTTGGACAGTAAAACATAGGCTGATTAAAGTCCCAAAAGCCATTAATAACTAGAGACATCATGAGCTGGAATTAACTTACCTCAATTGCACTAGTGTATTGCTCAAGTCTACTGTCAATCTTTGAGACAACTGCTGTCGTGTGGGTGGGTTTCATACCACTGTAGGAAGTAGAAAAAAAGAGAGAAAGAAATTATTATTTCCGCCAATTAAACACTACGGTTTTGACTGAACCTACTGTTTTATTGCTTTACCTCTTCTGAGCGGATTTGTTCAAAAACTCTGCTCGCTCCTCTATCTAGGAAAGAGAGAAACAAGAGCTGTAAGTTTAAAGTTAATAAAAAGGCAGCCTGTACAAGGCAAGGTTAAAATTTTAAATTTTAAATGTCAAATGGTCAATCTGAAAGAGATGCATTCCAACAGAAATCACCACAGATACACACACAGGTTTTATAGTTAGGAGCCTATTATGCTACAGATTCATAAGGGTGGATATATTTTCTGAATTAATGTTTGCATCCTGCATATTTCTTCGGTGCCTCATTTGTAACAAGGGAATAAACCGCCAATACAGAAAGGAGAAAAGGGAAGAAGTTTATTTTATGAAAGGGGTTGATAGTCACAAAACCTATGTCAAATTTCCTCGTATCTCCCACATAAGAGCAAGTATGTGTATCTCTTGAGACAGACAGCAAATTTAATAAAGTTTTTCTGAGCTGAGACAGCAGACTAGGCCAGGTTTGGAGCTCAGCCACATACCCCTATCTGATGCATGTTTTTGCAGGACACTGAGAATTTAATCTGAGCTCCAAAAAACCAACCAGACTCTATTCTGCTCAGGTTCAGCAGGGTCACTGCTGAGTCAGTACCTACCCGCTGTTATTATACAAACGGATATCTTACATTTCATCATTATTTTCTACTCTGTATATAGGGAAATACTGTAATGTTGCCATTATTTTCTACTCTGTCTATAGGAAAATACTGTAATGTAAAAAGAATCATGAAGCTCACATAAGACTTATGCCAAACCTCTCAATAATTCAAAACCAAAAAGACTCATCCAGAAATAAAGTTTTAAAACATTTCATGATGGGTGTGGAGGTGTTTGTGTCTATTCGCATTCTGGGTCAAGAAATACTTTAATCAACCTCCTCATGTCTCTCTTACATCACATTGTTCCACTTCTTGTCCCAGGCTCTGCAGTTTCACTTGAGTAAAATATGCATAAGCAGCTCCAGGGGACAGAGAAATGACTGTTAATGAGCCTAGCTGGATTCCTGGGGATTCCCCAGTCTCAGTATGGGTTGTCCATTTTCAAGTTACTTTAACAGTGGCTGCCGCGGCATTCATGCCTTTAAAACAAGGCAATGACAGCCATTCCTTTAAACGGTTCTCCTCGGTGCCTTTTAGCATCCAAGGCTGTAGCAGGATACTAAATCCCACAGCAAAGCCATCAAAGGGCATGCACGTTTTGTTTCTCAAGCCCATACAAGCTAAAACTCAGGCAGTTCATTTCAGCGCAGAATTTGCCAGACAAGCTCACGGGAGGAACTCCAGTGACCATCAATCCAGCCCAAAAGCACCTCTAAAGCTCAAAAAAAAAATATACATACAATTTGCAGAGTAATTTACATTGACGAGTAATTTACATTGGCAGTTTTAGTTGCCGATATATGATCTAAATACAGTCCTGAGCGGAAAGATGGGCTTTGCTCAGATATGTACCAACCGCTTGAACGCACTGTTGTCACAAGGTGGCAGCAATACACCAGGCAGGAGCTGAAGAGCCACCACAGACCCCGCCATGGAGCTGCCGCTCTTCCTCGGCCAGCCCGAACAACTTCGCAACTTGGTTTCACCCCGAGGAAATACAGTCGGCATTGCCGTGAAACGAGCAAGTAAATTATTTGATTAAAAGTGATTAAACCGATCTACGGTGGTAACTTTAAACACGTCACCTCTCCTCGACTATGGTACAGTAGGAAAAGTTTCCCACAGCGCTGATTTCTGGGTCGTAACCAGCAATGCATCAAAATAATGAGTTAGACCAACAAGAGCCGATGGTTTCTCCCCTGCTGTGCATAAATGGGTAATTCCCCGACTGCACCAGTGAAATCCTGGCTGGCAGCAAGGATAAACAATATGGACTATCTCAAAGGACCAGGACTCAAGGTAACCACCTAATAATGAATGTAGAGCATCTTCTAGTTCAGATGAACTGAGATTCTACCTGAATTCTTACAAAAGGGACAGATCTTAAAAGATGCTGACAGTAGCCTCTTTATAGTCTTCCTATGTTCAGGAAGGAGAGATGTTTCTACACAGCGGGACAACCTGGCCTCAGTAGGCAGAGGGGGATAACTTGGGGGGAAAAGGGACGTGTATTCTTGGGGTTGTAGTAAAAAGACATGGGGTCATTCTTTACCCAATGGAAACAGCAGTCCTCAGAGCACCTGCTGCCATATCAGGAACAAGTCAGGGATTGTTCAGAACAGGAGAGTGAGGAAGCAAACCAGAAAATAAGTTAAACAGGAAAGCCGAGTTAGGAAGTGACGATCAGAGCTGAACACAGTTATCTTCCCATGGAAGCAGGTGCCTTGTGTGGATGGATAACACATATTCTGCACATTTATATGAGAATTTGTTGGAGAGCATGTTCCTCAAAACACAGTATGCATGGAACAGAAGCACACATTGAATACACTTATAGCAAACACACCTGTATACACACGTGTATTCAACATATAGGTCAAATACATTAAAACTGCACAGCAACATCTAAAGGTCATTTATTCACTGCACACCACACAAACCCCATGCAGAGAATTTAAAATGTTTGGCACATACAGTAAACAGTATTACAAAATAGATCTGTAAGAGAAAGAGGAAAAGCAAGGTGATTACCATAAAATGCAAGGTATTTCCTCAAATTGAGATCAAGAAATGAGAATAATTTTTTTTGCTGCATTCATTATAACGAAATGTTGTTAAATAGCTTGGGACTATGTTTTGTCACCATGGAATACTTTCCAAAGCCTCTGACAGAACACACACATACTCCAACGGCAACCTGCAGGTCTCTAATTAAACTATGACCAGAGAGCAGGAACACAGGATCTCAGGCTGCATTTCTGCCAACTAACCTCAGTTGCTTGAAAGTTAATCACTTAGTGCAAACTACGCATTTTGGTTCCTTCTATAGACAGTGAGAAGACAGAGGAGCTCACCTCAATCTAGGAAAGGTGAGATTGCTTGTCCACTGAGAGTGGCACTCGCTCTATTAACTAGCAAAGAAGCTTAGATTAGACATCAAAATGCNCCAAACTACTCATTTTGGTTCCTTCTATAGTCAGTGAGAAGACAGAGGAGCTCACCTCACTCTAGGAAAGGTGAGATTGCTTGTCCACTGAGAGTGGCACTTGCTCTATTAACTAGCAAAGAAGCTTAGATTAGACATCAAAATGCTTAGATGGACACCTACCCTTATGCTGGTAAAGTCAGATGAAATGAAACCAATGGGCATAAGTCAAAACCATGTGGAGCCTCACACCTGATTAGGGCCTTACTCAACAGGGCCAGCATATACAGGTGGCAAGGAATAACTTAAGCATGATGCTATACAAAGATATAGGTATGCATTTATCCACATTCAATACTACATAAACATGTTTTGTTCACTGACTGTGCAGGAAGTTTCTTGCCTATTAAAAATGCAGTTAAAGTGTGGGCATCAAAGTACACTTTCTTCTGTCTGTACATCCTCTGAGAATAGAAACAGAATGGAAGAGGAATGAGTTAACACACAATTTGAGCCAATGACTTGGGAAACAAAATCCATCTAGATATTTCCAGTAAAATGTGTTTCATACAAAGATACTAAATGATTCTTAGGAATTTTCAATTGTGTATTAGATACTATATGACAGAATGTATTATAAACTGATATATAGAAAAACTCTTCTCAAAAAATGGATCAAGGAGGAAGAGGAACAATACATGCACGCAAAAAACAGAAGTCCCTGTATTAAAATTTTGCCTTATATCCAACAGGTAGAAGAAGCCGGTGGAAATCCATTTTGAGGGGTAGTCCCTGGGAGCAAAGTGGCTTCTCCTTATTCTTCCTGCGTGGCTCAGGTGCTTTTTTGTTTCATTCATGTTAAGCCTTTTCCTGCTGTCAGCAGCATCTGTGCAGAGTGCACCAATTTACTCCAGTTTACCTGCCAGACTAGAGTGCTGCCATCAGCACCAAAGATGGTGGAAAATCAAATGTCACAAATCCTGTTCTTGCCACTCTATCTTCCCTCTGCTATGAGAGTAGCTCATCTAGGAAGAACTGATTATGTGGAGTCTAATTCTTTCCAGTCACTGCTCCAGCTGTCAGGTATTGAGAGCAATAATGAGATAGCACAAGACAGGTCTTGAAGGAAAGAAAAAAAATCTCAAGCCCTGAAAAGTCCTGTCTTCTGGCTTAGCTGTCAGCATTGCCTTGCAGAGAGTGCAGGCTGCCACATCAGCCCGTGTTTCCCAGGAGACATTTTCTGCAAAGACAGGAGGTATCCCAGGGTCCTGGCCTTCTGCCATTGCTTCTTCCCATCAATGCCTAACTGCTTTTGCATTTCTGTAGTGGTGGAGCTCACCCCCAAGAGGAGACTTAGCATTGAAATATCCTTTTCTCTCCTGATTAACCTTGGGAACAGTTATGCAAGAAGTCAATAACACTCCTTCCCAAAGAAAAAACGAGGAAAGAACTTGGCTAAAAAGGAAAATTAACACAGATTATGCAGGAAATCCTACTCTCTTACTGCAGCACCGTTTGTGTGAACTAAACTAGGGAGAGCATGAGCTAGAGCAGGCTGAGAGAGCAGCAGAGGTTGTTCCAGTCTGTGCCCTTGTAGCAAAACCCAAGAGAGAGGGCAGAGGCTGAAGAGAGGTTTGGTACTGCTGCTACTGCCCACAGGGACGCCAGCAGCCCTGAGAAACCCAAGCTGCTTCTGTCCCTGAGCTAGTGATGAACTTGGCCTGTATTTACTTTGCATGCTTCCTCTTCACTGTCCCCTCTGAAAGGATCAGCCCTGGTGCTGTCACTGGGAGGACTCCATGCTGCTGTAGTGGTTCTGCTGAAGTAGTGTCTCAGGTTTCAGGGAAATACTGTATTTAACAGTTAAAACAACAGGAGCTGTCAGCACTGTGTAGGCTGTGATTAATTAGAGGCCAGACTAGATAATCATGGTAGTTCTTTATAAATATAAGCACGTATGCATATTATGTCTGTGTTTGTATACATACATTTAGATATGTGCATCCATGAGCCATGTAATACATGGAGACGAGTTGCACATCTTGGTCTCTCAATTCTGAGTCTGCATGTCATGCGAGTCCATGCCCTGCCTGATGGATAAATGCAGTGTCCGTGAGATGGCAATATGCCATACTTCTTTTCAGTTTATCTCTCTTTCTTCCTTTGTTCTTGTAAATCACTTGGTAAACAGCATGCCCTACTTTCCTCATCTAAGTCACTCCCAGGAACTTCTTTTTCTTCCCCAAAAATTATCACATCAGGAAGGACAAGGAAGGAGAAAAAGATGCTTTGCCAGATTGTGATCTAGGAGAAGTCAGAATGTGCACATGTATCAGATGGTCTTTTAATACTGAGCCTCCCTTTTTTCATTATTAATCCAACCACCCACCCACAACTGTGCATTTAGGGTTCTCACATGACGCATGACACATCTAACCAGATGATACATTCATCAAGGGAAAGAATATGTGCCAGATGCTGTACAAGTCAAAAGATAACCTGGGCAGTGCATAAGAGGCAAAGAGAAAGCTATGTACCAACCAGGTTAGACCAGCCTGAGAAGTATGTCCAAATAAAAAGTATGAAAATACACTGTCTTCTCAAAACTGGAGTTTGACATCAAATTTGACATCAGGTTATTAAAATGAGATTATTTTCTCCTCAGCTATTGACCACAGAAGGCCAAGAAACAGTTTAGGGTGTGAAGTTCAACAGCATTACATATCTGCTCTGGCCACCCACAGACACCAGACTAGAATATGTACAGTATCACCAATTTCTCAGAGAAACAGAGGAAGAGAAAAAATGTGCACAGTTTCATATATCAGTTTTTGTAACAAACAACTTCTACCTAATAAGCCATAAAACCCAGCAGCAATTATCATCATTTAAAAATCAGACCTTGATTCTTAACGACATTTGGAAAATTCCAGCTTTCCTCTAAAAATACACTTAGTAGAATAGCGTAACATCAGTCCAAAAGTTCTCTGAAAGCTATTAGCCTCCTGCCAAATCCAGTGTTTTTTCCCACTCTCCCCAAAATTATGATCTATATCTTTCTATTATGTGTTTTCAAGTATAATTTCCTCTCTTCTGAGTCATCTGTGAACTAAAGCTCCAAATGTATGTCATAAAAGGCATCTCAATAAACAGAAAGAAGAAAAAGAAGCCCTCCCAGGAGGGCTGGGAAGAAGCTGTACTGTCTGTTATTGACATGGTCTTTTGCAACTGAAATAGCAAGACCAGGTTTATCTATTAGGAGCAAGTTGTGAAGCTTGGCAATCTTTGTTTACAGCTGTATGTATCCCGTCCTTGTATTTCAGGTTCAGATGTGTCTGAGAAGTCAACGGCAAGTCCAGTAAAAACCATTTGGACACTATATTTGCTAGAACTGGAACCAAACCAGTATAGAGCTGAAACTCCAGATCGGTTCAAAGTGTAGCTCTCCGTGAGCAGAAATGCAATTTTGACCAAATACAGTTTGTCACTCAACAAATACAGTTCTTAGTCCCGTGGAGATCCACTTCATGGTCCAGTGAGCTCCTACCTGATAACCTCCTACCTGGTTCTTTTCTATTCTATTGCCCACTAAGGAGCCTTTTTTGACAAATATTTTGGATTCTTAAATGACTAATGACACAAAATGAGAAAAGGAAAAGACAGTTGAAAATGAATAATAGATCTGTAGTTTGAGCTTGAGCTGAGAAAGCAATTGGACTGAATACCAAAGTTCCCAATAATTTCAGTGGGACCAGGATTCCTCTTCCATGCTGAAAGGCCATTTAATTGATTTATCTCACTTCCAGTATAATATAGGCCACAGAAGACCACTTAGAAATTCCTGCAGCAACAGAATGGGGTTTTTTCTCGTTACGTAAGAAAATGAAATCCAGCGCAGTACTTCTAGATGTTATTTTTAGGGGGATTAGACATAAGCTAGAACTCCCATATGGGGCAGTTTCAGTTAATGACGATTAAGCTGAATATACTTAAAGACAAAGTAATCTGGCAAGGAAAAAAGTGATTGTGGATGTGGAAGGAGAGAGAGAACATTTGTGATCTTTATCTGCTCTAGTTCACAGCACACTCCTATAATAAATTAACATTGAAAAATCCACACAGTTATACAGCTCTAAGTTTCCAAAATAATTTTCTCTTGAAGGTGAAGATCCTTTTCGGATATTTTTCATCAACAAGAACAGGTAACTCCCAGCCTAGACTCTATTTTTAGAAAGAAACTCTAATTTTCAATCATCCCAATGAATGAAGTCTTTCAGCTGAATGTTTCAGTCTAAGGTCTATTTCAGAGAAATGTTCCAGGTCTGATTTCAAGTATTTCCATACCGTGTTTGGCTGTTGGTTTGGACTGCAACCCCCATTACTTTTTATGTACTATGTAGATGTTAGTGGAGAGGTTACCTTGAGAGATGAACCTTTAGGACTGAAACATTTAAAGGGCTTCTTGTCTTCAGATACACCATCTTCTGGCATCTTTTGACGTTTCTCAGCAGCTTCAGCCCTTCTCCTTTCAATTTCTTCCTTCATCCTCCTCTTTTCCTCCTTAAAAAAATATGAATGGCCACTTATTCTTTCAGAAACTACATCACTGTTACAGGGCTTTGCAGTCCTCCAAACATTTACCAATTTTTCTAAGAACAGACTTTTATGCCAGCCAAAAAAGTTCAGTGACCTATCTGAAATCTCGCAACATACTGCTGCTAATCCATCACAGATTTAAGGAAGCAGGGAAGACAGCTAGTCTGTGCTGCTTTAGCTCCTCACAGTGAGGTCACCAGTTGCCATATATATTTTATATATATATATATTGCCATATAGTGCCACTTAAAGAGAGAAAAAAAGCACATTTATAAAAATATTCTATTCAGTTTCTCTGCCTCCTCATGTATCATCTTTGTACTGTTCTTCTGTCCATCTACTGTGGCACTTGTTGTGCCATGGTTAATACTTCACAAGGAAAAATCAATAGGTGCCCAAAAAAGTGAAGATTAAATGCTTACAGTTTTCTCCCCAAAGAGATAACATGAGTTTTACTTCATAAACTATAAGTCAAACCAGAAAGCCTCAAATAGCATTGTGAGCGCTGGTCAGCAGGGTCTGACCAGCAAGGTATTTTGCAATCTCAGCATCTATTGAGTTCTGCTGTGAAGAGCTCAGTATAATAAAGCAATTGGCATTCAGCTGCCAAACACTACTATTATTCATCTACCATTTGTTTTCCAAACAACTAAGATTCATAAATGATGCACCAGAGATTTGGAAATCCTATTTATAGGGTCCCTTGGCAAAGGCAGTACAAGCAAACAGATGTTCTTGGGTACTCAATATTTAAAAAGACAAGAATATCTTCCTAATGAGATCTAGCCCATCGTAACTATATATAACATTAGCATTCCAGCTCATCTGCAGCAGACAAATTCTGACGTGTGCTCTGTAACTCAATTTGTGTAATGTCAAAAAGACACCCCAAATAAATTAAGAACTCTGTGGCTATAACACTGCCCCCAACATTTTGATCCCCAAGATGATAAGAAATTCGCAACTATCACAGACGAAACCTTGACTCTTTGAAGACATTACAGCCCTGTCTTTCCTGAAGCTAGAACTGTAACATTTCTTTGTACCCTGCATGACTACATGTTCTACCTTGTATCCTCACTCGCACATCTCTGTGATGTGGTCACTTGATATCAAATATGGCATACTTGCAGTTAAATCTGAAGGTTAGAAAACGGGGTGATTTTAATGCTGGGTAGCATATTTGAAATCAAGGTCTGTTCCGACAGACCATGTCCTGACAGACGCTAAGAAACAGCGATGCCCAGAAGAGCGCACAACCCAGAGGGCCCAGATAAAGGGTGCAATTTGAAGCAAAGTCACAGCAGCAATTCCCCACGCAGCAACATCAGATCCAAGAAGGAGAAGCACACTTTGGCCTGTATGCTTGGGTTTGGTCTTGCCTTCCTTCTTGCACACTCCTTCCTCACCTATAAACCAGTCTCTCGTGGCTTCATTCTGTCCTTTTGTTAAATACAGACACATCGACCTCTGGCTTCACCAACATCATTGCCTAAAAGTGTCTGCACAGACACTGCTGTAAAGAGTTATCA
>RSEF01000001.1:76479404-76503978 GCA_003993805.1 Himantopus leucocephalus | reverse complement strand
CAAACCTAAACCCAAATAATTTGCATAGGTGAATTCCATACTTTCAACAGAGTCAGATAGCATCGCCTAGTTAAACAATTACCACACCAGTGTTTAGACAAATGTCTGCTCCCTGAGTGCGTTTAATATTACTGCTGACAAGGAGATAGGTACATAAGAGGTATCAGTGAGCTATTCACAAGAGACAGAAAGGGAACGTACTTATGGAATTTAAAAAAAGCCCAACTTTCTGCTTTGTTCTGTTAGCATTTAAAAAAGCTGGATACTAATGACTTCATTAATGCAACCAGAGTGTTGCAGAGTATAATGCCACAAGTTGTTGTACAAATGAAGTGTTCCAACAATAGCAATAACTGTTAGAGACGAGCAGATTAGAGATGGCAACATGAAGAACAAATATCATATAAATTTGCAATCCAGTGAATCACACCCAGTTCTGCAAAGGTGCTCTTCATTCAGATAGACACCTCATCTAGATGGAGTTAACCATATGAAACAGGCCGTAGGACCAGAATTGAATTATCTGTGGTTTCAATATCACAATACAATCTACTAATACAGAGTCCTCTGCCCCCACGATCTTACCAAATTGGATGAGATTTGGTTCTAGCATGGCGTACATGATTTAGGAATTGTATCACTAAAAAAACCATAGGGCAAAACAGCATAACCAGACTGATGCTATTAGGTGAACTCAGCTGCTGTACTTCATGTGTGCAAGTTCAACACTAAAGTGGCAGGACCTGGCACTTATTTTGGAATTTGTTTACTTGGTTTTAGAAAGTCTTTTCTATGAAAGAGTGTGACATCACAAAGCAAAGCTAAAGAAAAAAAGATGTCCCAGAGGTCTGTGAATGTATGTACCCCCAGTACATTCTCATGCCTGATTTTCTAACTTAGAGTTACAGGTGCATAATATATATTTCCCTAATATCACCTCACCACAATCCTTTTCTGCTGCAGGCCCTATTCCTGAATGTGTTTTTGCAGTGAAATCACTTGAGTGATGAAAGTAGAAGCACAAGATCACCCTGCATCATAAACATCAAGTTAATGTAAGTGGTCACGAATAAGGGCTTGCATCAGGTAGTGGTGCAAGTGATTAAAGGTAAGGAACTCACGATCTTTTAATGAAAAATACATATACAATTAACTGAAGCGTTGTGAGAAAACACTGGAAACTTTATTTGAAATTTCATTTAGCCCATTCAAAAGCAAAGTGAGGACCAATACCTGAGGTGCAAGGTATGATTTTGGGTGTCCAGCCTGAAATACCTTTAATTAAGTTTGCAGAGGTACTGAGAACCCAAAATGTTCCACAATCCTCTATAAGGCTCTAAGGATTTCTAAGGATCCAGTGCATTTATCCTGCACAGGCCATGAGAAATACCTGGCTATTTTAAGGCTTTTCTGCTTCATTGCAAGGTTGTAGCCTCTATAACAAACATCCCAGGAACCTCATTAATTATTTTTTTGCTTTTTTGCCTCTTGGTCTCTGAAGTCTGTGCTGCCAGCCCACCCAGACCTGAAGCTTTGGGCCAAAGAAGATGCAAGAGGTCACTTCTGATAGACATAATGATATCCCTGGCAAGGGCAAATACTCAGCCCTCAAAATTAAGAGAACTAAGAACATAACATTTCCCAAGATTATCTTAATAAATAGCCATGCTGTTCTATATCAGCACAGAAGAAAGGTTACTCCTCAGTGACTTCAGTGCAGATAGCCTCAATTAAAGTAACAGCTACTCTCAGCTTTCAACTGATAAAAGCCAAAAGTAGAATCTAGTCATCATATTTTTGTTTGGAGACCTCAGGTGACTATTTTGTGCTCCTTACAAAGAAGGACATTTAAAGTTTCTAGCTTATTTTATTCTCATGCAGCTCACAGTTCTTCCCCTACTGGTTCTGCATAATCCAAAATAGCAAACAATAAACTGGCAGTAATCCTCCTTATTTTCTTTCACCTCCCAAGCTCCTCTGTTTTCAACAGATTCTGGGAATCTCTGTTCCCTGCTGTTGACATTGGGAAATTAGTATTGAGATGCTGGGTGGAGGAAGAGTTTCGTAAGCACCTCTTTGGTGCTAACAAATGAAGTTGCTTGCCAGCTTTCAGACAAGGAGGAAAAGGAAAAAAGTGGTTTGTGGGAGCCAAAAATGTCAAAACAATGTGAAAAAAACATGTTACGTCATATTTAGGACTTTTGCAGTCCTGTATGAGAATAGGGAGGAAGGCAGGAGGGAGGGGAGATGGGAAGGGGAAGCCATAAAATGGTGTTTTATTCTGTATTCCTCTTACTGACTGACGTAGACAAACAAGACGTAGATAAGATCTTTATTTAGCCTTCACTACCCTATTTTATTCTCAATCCTCACCACTGAGACTTAGCCAAGTTACATGCTTCCTAACTAGTATCTGATATGTTCATGTAGAAACATGAAGAAAGATAGTTCCAAAGCCCAACAGTGTGGGGGCAGTTCCTTAAAAAATAGGCCAAGAGCCTTAATTCATACCTAAACAACCCAACGAACACTGAAGCCTCTGCTGATGTTGCCAACCCAAGTCTTCTACTCAGCTGATAAAAGGCTATTAAGCAGGCTTCTTCCCACATTTGGGAAATATTAGAAGAAAAACAGAAAAAGAAAAAAAGGAGTGGAAACTCAAATCTGCATGTTACCACTAAGGCCTGTCTCCCACAGGAAGTAAAGCAAATGAAAACACAACAAAAATATTTTTAGAAAACCATTCTCATGTTATTGATGATGTGACCCAAGTCATGAAGCAGGACAGTTCTGAGCAAGGCCGATTTCCTGCTATTCCTTCTCCATCTCTGTCTGTCTTTTGGCCTTAGGTCAGGGTGTCTCTAGGGACTTTTGAACTGCATTTTATTTTGAGAAAGTTTGTTTTTCCCGGAAGAATCATGAGGGGAATGCTGAGATACAACAGTAAATTCCATCTGCCATGCACAGATTTCTCTAAGCGCCTGGAGAGCTTAACCTTTTCTTTGCCTGTGTCAATGTAAAAGAGGAAGAGAGGTGCAGAAGGAAAAACATTTTGATTTCTAACCTATTCATTCCTCCTAAAAGGAAGAACTTCTACTCTGCTTTGTGTATCCCCTCCTTTTAGCAGGCAGAATCCTTTTTTAATAAACTTTTAATTAAAAATCTGTTATCTTCACTGAATTTCCCAATATAGCCATAAGACAAATATTTCCTTAAAATGAAAAATAAAAATGAAACTGTGATACAGCTTATAAAAAGACCGAAAAAAAAGAGAACATTTTGGCTAGGAGAGGTTTTCACCTAACTGAACAATCACTTTTATAGGGAAACTATTAATTTCAAGGTGTACCTTGAAATTGAGAGAGAAGCTCTTTCAAGAGTTACCAACTGGACTGTGCTTCATACTAATGTGCAGAGTCTGATTAAAAGCAGGCGGGTAATTGGAAATAGGTTACTTCAGTAAAGGTTGAGATCCGACTTAAAAAATTAAAGAACAAAATCTGGGCTTTTGTCATTATTGGCCTCTGTAAAGGTATTATAAATAAATGTCCTTTTCTGCCCCAGCAGAGCAAAAATAAGCCACTTGCCTCTACCGAGGGAACAAGGCTATTTACATATGCTTTCTGTACTTCATTTTGTTACTGCAACAATGCGGGGGCAGTTCGTTAGAAAATAGGCCAAGAGCCTTAATTCATACCTACAATGCAATAAACGTTGATGTTGCCAACCGAAGTCTTCTACTCAGCTGCTATGAGGCTATTAAGCAGAGACCAAAAATGGCCCCCTGTTCTGCTATAACATAAGAAAGCCCAATGCTCACTTGGAACTTACCCAAAAGCATTCTCCGTAGATTTAAGTTTTGGGGCAGTGATTTCACGTTCTCCGTTCTGTGCCTTTTGTTCAGGCAGTCCCTTCTTACGATCCCAGATACTTTTCATTTCCTCTTTGGGTGCTTTTCCTTTATCCTTGTCATCTTTTATCTGCTCAGGAGATACCGTAAATCATAGAACAAAAACAAGAAAGAAACAACAAAAGAAAAAAAACAAGTCACAATGAGGCATTCTGAATGAGAACGGAGAAGCAAAAATTTCTTGGTATTAATGATTAACTAAGCAACTGTCTTCAAAATGTTTATGTGCTTTATGGCAGAGTAGCCTGTAAAGCTCTAAACTGTGACCAGCCACCACTCTGCTGTCCTTATCTGAATTCAAGGTGAAAACATCTTGAATAAAATTATCAATCTTCAGTGAAAGTTTGCTGCAACCATGGGACTATGCTACCCACATTGCTTCATTCTGCAACTGCACCCACTGAGGCACCCCAGCCCTCTTCCCTCCCACTGCAGCATCGTTCACCTGTTGCCTATTAAGATTCTGGGTTGCAAACTCTTTGGGGCTGGGCTTGTTGATACAATTCTTCATACAAGGTTTAGGGCACTGGAACAATAAAAATAACACATAACCTTCACCAATTGTCAAGTTTGCTTGACAAAGTTCACGTTCTTTCCAGTGTCGTAGCAGATGGATACTTCAGTATTGCAAGAATAATGGCCAAAACCCAAAATTATCTTTAGATCAGAGTAAAACTTACTCTGACAAAAAGCAAAATCCCATCAAGGGCTAGTCATGGATGGTGTTATCAGACATGAATATTTAATCCTATGACGAAGCAAATGTTCTCTCTGGAAACACTAAACCAAAAATTCCCTCTATCCTTACAAAGCTCTGTCCCATAATTATTAATAGTAATCATGTATATTTAGTGCATGGATTTCACTCTCCAGTATTCCTTCAGAATTACAAGCTTCAAGTATTTATCAATACCACAGATGGCCTGATCCAAGCACGCTGAGTCACAGCTAGCTGCTGATAAGAGGAGGATATGGACTGATTTAAGTTCTTTATCCTCAGAATTATTCCCACTCAGTTAGTTAGACTACCAGCCTAAATAAACTTTCAACAGCAGTAAATGAAACACTTATCTCCAAATTTTTTTTTTTTTCCAGCTCTACCATGTTGGAAGAAGATTCTAGCTGGCAAGCAAGAACTACCTTCTGCGAAAAATTCATATGAGGACCTTTAGAAAAACAATGCTTTTGTCCCTTGGAAGCCTGTTGCCATCCCATTTGCTCACTAGAAAGAAAAAGACATTCCATAACAGACCTGTCTGCAGCACAACTGCTTTTATGGCATTCCAAGCTGCACTTTGAAATAAAAAACGAATACTGACATCCACCCCCAAATAAAATCAAATTTGTATCCTTCCTCATCAGAGAACAACTTCTGGTGATGTAAAATCCTTACTGATAAAGGATAAATTCATAGTCTTCAAAGTCAAGATCCTCCCTAGGCGTTGAACTAAGCTGCTGAGCGAAGTCCCAAAGTCAGCCTCTGACTTCGCCTGAGGCCAGTTTGCTTGCTCACAGAAACTGGTATGACGGACAATGCCAAGGTGACACACACTACACGTGAGTACTGGGTGGTTAAAATGCTTGAGCAAATTTGCCACTGGTGAGGGATGTTGGACACAATCCACAGAGACCTTTGCTCTGCCCTGAGAGCAGGCAGCGGCAGTGCAGGCTTTCTGCACCCTCTGCTGCCAATGGGCTTTAGCCACGACCTGGCAGAAGCGCCCTGACGGACAAGGGGGGAGTTCAGTTTCCATGACCGTGCATTCTTTGGCCATGATGCTGTTCCTGCTAGCAAACAAGGCCATTATTACTAGCAGCCTCAAGGAATGGTTTTCCGTTTTCTAGGAGCTGGGCTGAGACAACCAGAGCTATTCATTGAGCCTAATGAATGCCATCAGACAGTAACATCTTTTGGGTGTTCCCAAATCTGGGCAAGATTGTAACTAGTGATCATATTCACAGGAAAAATCTCTGCTGCTTATTAGCAATCTCCTAACCCTTCAGAGTCCCAGTCAGGGTGATGCTGAAACCGGCAATGTTGATTGTTGCAAGATTTCACATGCCAGGATGTCTGTGTTGGGATTTTGAGAGCATAGTATTTCCTTTGCTGAGATTTTCATCAAGACCTTTCTAAGGCTCATTAAAAAGCCAATACTTCCAGCTGCCTGATGTATTGAAGTCCACTGGGGAGGGTCATATCTCTTACATCTTAATTGAAATCACTGAGAAAACTAGTATTAAAACAATATAGTTTAAAAATTAATAGGTTAGAAAATAGCATTTCAGAAGCCAGTAGGATTTATGGTAATGTGTCTGCATTTGAGAAAACCATTAATACAGCTCGGCCTCTTTATTCAAAAAGATGATAAACCAAGATATTACAGAAACATTTCACAGCTTTTGGGCCCAATCCTTCTATTAATTTTAATGCCAAAACAGAAATTGGTTAGGACAGAAGCAGAAACCATTACGCCCACAGGCAGGCAACAGAAAACCCTTGTCTCAGTGCTTCCCTAAATTACAGGCTAATTCAGCTTCTGTTGAGTTTAGTAAAAAGGACTACACTGACTCCAGTTGAAGTAGACAGGTGATATTACCTGAACTGAAAACTGCTCACATGCTCTCACAAATCTTGATCATCAATTCAAGATAGAACGCAACCAAAAGCATGTTTAGCTAATTTCCAGCTTTATTTATTTAAATTTTAATCTTCCTCTACACTGCTTCTTTCCTGTTAGGGTGTTATGCTAATATTTGAGAGTTGAGATTTCTAAATCTAGACTTTGAACACCTTCAGACCACAGTGAATCGGTTACAGAGGTTGTGGCCACTTGGCAAATTTGATTCCTTATTTGGGTTCAATTACTTGGTTACTTAAAAGCTGTAGGCATCTGGGTCTAGGGCTTCCATTTAGAGCCAACTACCATACCCAAATACCATGAGAAAAGCAACTGTTGCGGCACATCTAGCCAAACTGGAAGCAGGAAATACCAGGAGTCTAGCATCATGAGAAAGCTTGTTCTTACGAACTTTCCAGGCCACTCTTGAGAACCAAAAATTGTGAGGCAGTTCAGAAAAGGAGACAGATTTTGCTTGCTAATTTGATCAAAACCTGAACTTTGAGGGCCAGTTTTTGGTCACATTAAGAAAGGACATGTGCTTGTGTTGCACAACTGCAAAAGCAAAATCTGATTACGTAGATATACTGTATTCCTTCAGGATCTTGTTCCTGAAGATCCATGATATACTGCCATCCTCTCGACTGCATATACGGTTCAAAAATAAACCTCATTGAATTTGAATGTCCTTGAAGTGGGGGGAGGAGTGGAGACAGGAGCCTGATCTTGACTTGGTTTGGAGTCTGAGATTGTCAATTATTATTCACAAGCCAAGAAGCAACAACAGAGATTTTCAAAACTGAGCAAAACACTTTGAATGCTCAGCTTGATACACATGCAAAAATTTTACCTTTCAGTGGATGGGTATTCAGCATTACACTAAACATGGGACTCTCTTAAATTGTGTCAGCTTGAACATCCAAAAATGGAAGCATTAAAATTGCAAGTCACTTTTAAAAGTCTTACCAATTTCCTGACCAATAATCTGGCCCTGGGCTACAGCTCAAAAGCATGATGAGAGCTCCAGTGAGAGTTGAATGACCTCCACATAAACACAATCAGGACGATAGTGTCTCAAATCCCTCCCCAAATCAATATTTGTGGTCAATTACAGCCTCCTTTTTACATTTACTTGTAATATTCAAAGATTGTGTGCAACAGTGAATATTACAAGCTGATTGTGTCTTATGAAGAACCCTTAATATAAACCATTCCTTATTTTTTGCGCAGCTCCTTCCTCTGCTTTCGCAACTGGGATCATTTAAAGTAGAGTGATTGTTTAGTTTTTCTAGTGCACTATTCTGAAGCATCTCCATTAGGTCTCATTTAACTCTTCCCCTCTCTAGAGTAACTTGTTCTAATATTGCCGGTCTCTCTCCTTGTTCATTAGGAACCTTTCTTCTAACCATCTTCATCACTTCGTTTGTCTTTTCAATCTCACGTGTACCTTATTCAAAATATGATACACCTTCGATGATCAAGCCAGGCAAATGGACATAAAACCTTGTGACATGATCTGCCTTCGTCAGTCTTTGAGGGTGAGCTAAGCATCTATGGTATGTTTTGAATTAATCCAACAACTAAGGACCCTGGACTGGACCCTCTACAACCCTCAATGCCTCCAAGCAGCTGGACGGGTGGCCAGCTGCCTGTTACTAGATCTCTCTGCTGTGGCTCCCTTTAAGCCACATAGAGCTGGCTGAGACCAAATGGGTCCAAACCTCCGAGTCCCTGACCAGTCTCAATGTCTGATTAGAATCAGGGAGTATTTTGATACCTGCTGCATTGAACCAAAAGCACAGTTGCTACACAACATTGAACACAGCTCCCTGTGTCCAGCTGTAACCTGAAGAGTTAATGGTCCCCAAATCTTATTTACTTACCATACAGTAAAACACCATGGCACCAGCTCCTGTGTTTACAGTGGAAATGCAATGCAGTAAATTTTGCAGATTTTCTCTTTAAAACAAAAGAAGAATCTTGGGTATGCACAGTTTATATCATGGGGCATTGAGTTTGGGGGAAAATCATTAGTTAAGGCAGTCAGGTGACCAAAAGGCCTAGATGATTATTATTATTATTATTATTGTAAGAGTAGGTCTCAGTCATAGGGAAAAAGTTCACAATAAAGTGGAAGGAAACCAGGGAAGGATGATTAGTTGATACAGTCCTGAAAAATTCATCCCTAGGGCGCAAACCATCCTTGCGTTATTGACTGAACTGAGTTTCCTGAAATATTTGTTCTAAGACAAACAGGACTTGGTTCTAAAGCCCCAGAAGAACAACATACTTAAGCATTTACTTCATTTTAAGTAAATAAGTAGCTTCATCCTTATTTATTTCAGCAGGATTACCCATGTTCTTGAAGTGAAGCACATGCTTAAGTACTTTGCTGAACAAGCAACTTTAAGTTATAGGTCCCTTATTTTCCTTTTTATCTTGAGTTTCCCTACAACATGTAAATTAATGGTTTACAAGTTACCTGATCTTTTTTGGAGGTAGGTTGGAGCTTCTCATCTGGTAACTTTTCCTTTTTAGCTTCCACTTTAACCTCTTTTTCTTCCTCCTTTGTTTTTGGGTTTTTAATAAATTTTTTTTTAATATGAAAACATCGCATCTGTTTGTACTTCTGTTTTGTCACACTGTGTTCATGTACCAGTCCTGTGTGCAGCCACATCTCCATCATATGCTGCTGTGCCCACATCTCCGTGTGCAGTTGTGCTGCCTCCACCCTCTCCAAATGCTCCCATTCCCCCACCTGGGCCTTTCTCCCTTGCATGGCATCATGCTTACGTGTCCCAGCAGAGAGCCCCCTCTTGTGATTGCATTTAACACATATGTTCCTCACACAGTTTACCAGGTGCTCATAATATTTTGTGCCAAGATGTGTCTGCCTCCACCTCATGTGTTACTGCGTTAGCCCAGTTTATAGCAGCTGAGAAAAAAGGCAGCAAAAAAACCATGCAGAGGTATGAACATGCAAGGTTTTCTTCGAACAATGGAGTGAGCATGTTGTGCACTGCATTATTGGTAAGCAGAAGTCAGGAGCTTTATTAAAAAAAAAAAGAGGGAGCAAGAGAAAGAGCACAAGTATTAGTCATTTCAAGGCAGGAATAGATCTGTGAGGAAATTCCAATTCAATCTTTTTTTTTCTTGCATTACATTTCTCACAAACCACAGGTGTCTTATTTTGGTGCAAAATGTTTACTGTACCTGTTTTCTTAGGAAAGCTGCTTGAGGTTTTTCCTCTTGTACCTTCTTCTCTTTTACCTGTTTATCTTCTATTTTCTGTTCTTCCATCTTTTTCTTTTCCTTTAATTTCTCTGCTTCTAGCTTAGCCTTTTCCTCAGCTGCCCTCTTTTCCTCTTCCGCTTTAGCCCTTTCTCTTTCTTCAGCTGCCCTCTTTTCCTCTTCTGCCTTAGCCCTTGCTTTTTCTTCAGCTGCCCTCTTCTCCTCTTCTGCTTTAGCCCTCTCTCTTTCCTCAGCTGCCCTCTTCTCTTCTTCTGCTTTAGCCCTCTCCCTTTCCTCAGCTGCCCTCTTTTCCTCCTCTGCTTTCTGTTTTTCCTCAGCTGCCTTCTTTTCTTCCTCTGCTTTTAACCTCTCCCTTTCTTCTGCCTCAAGTTTCTCCCTTTCTTCTGCTTGTTTCCTTTCTTCCTCAGCCTTTTCCTCATCCCTAAGATTCTCTTTATCTACAGCATCAGTTATACTCTGCTCCCCTTCTAGCACAGCATTTGTATCATTCTCTGCTTTGTGTTCCTCTGCATTTATTGCTAGATTTTTTGTTTCTACTACCTCTTCTTTATCTGTGGATTTTTCTATTGTCACATCTACCTGATTTTCCTCTACGGGGACCTCCTTTGGTTTCTCCTCCTGTACCTCCTCCTTGTCTTTTTCTTCTTTTTTTTCTTCTTCTCCATCTTGCCTCCAGTTGTTCCTTTGGTATGACTTGGTAACCGTTTCCGTTTCCTCAATCTCATAGCGTCCTCGGCGTGTTTCAGCCTTTTCCTCTTTCCCTGTGGTCTCATTTTCTTCCACATTGTTTACTTCTCTCCTGCTGGGCAGTGACAAACTCCCATCTGTGATCGTGGGGTCAAATTCCTTTTGACGTTCCAGGGCTTCCTGTAGACGTTTTTGGCGTCTCTCCTCTCGTCTTGCCAGTCTCTCCAACAATGCAGCTTCGTCATCTGTTCCCCCTGTGGTTGTAGTACGCTTGGTTTCCTCTTCTGCCACACTACATAAAAGTGACAATTTTGCATAAAAAAAAAATATCTTTCTAACAACGTATGCACTTAGCTCTTTCTAGGACAAAAGCTTGCTGTAACATCATTCCATGGTTTGAAAACACAACAGGTTGCATACTTAAAAATTTAGCGAAATGGTTCTGGGGATTACTTTTGGCATTTCTATGTGTATAGGAATGCGGTATTTCACAATGTCAAAGGCTGGAAATGTTCCCTTCTAGGCGAGCTCCAACAGCCGCTGAAGCCCCCGTGAGCCTTACTGACCTCAGTAGGCACTGGAATGGTCCCTGACACTTGGAGCAGCTGAACTATGAACAGCCCTGAAAAATTCACCCTCTCCCTCTGCACCCCGAAGAAGAATACTTGGAAGACCTTAGCTTGCTTTAAGGCCCCCTTCAGCTTGGCCTGAGGTGTACATGTCTTATACACAGTCTTCTCACCAGACAAAATTTTTGAGGGTGCTACACAAGCAAGATACTTTCTGACTTTAGTGAACTTCTCTAGCAACACAAAGCTACTCCTGTTCAGCAACAATATCCACAGATACAGTCCATAATGGGATAGCCTGGCAATTAGGGTGCAGTGAGGTTGTGACTATCTGTACAGGGACAATAATTTGTTAGAAAATAGAGTGAGAAGAGCACCTAATTTAAGACATGCTATTCAACACCTGTAGGTATCAGGACTGGATCTCACTCTCAGTCCCTGGAGGTTTTTTGACTCCTTCAAAATTCAGCTGTTTAATTCTCCTGTGTGCAGGTTTCTTCCCTCTTTCTAGCTTTTTTCCCCCCTCTATTGTGGAAAAATATTATAATCTACAACCAGAAATGTTGCTGTTTTTCTATCTATATCTATTCTGCTTGTCTTTAATAGAATGCATGCTGCTTGTCCTCAGTATCTATGAGCTTGATATCACAATGTTTATTTCTGGTCTTTTCTATCAATTGTGTTATGGCTACTGGAAATCTGGATATATTATTTGTGACTATATGAAACTGAATAAATAATGGACAGACTGGAAGGCCAGCTCTGCCCACTTAGCTTGTGACAAGTGGTGCCTCACTTCATAAGCTTTTCTGCTGTTTATTATACCCGAATGACCCTGACAATGCCAGATGAGGGCTGAGGTCTAGCGTTTACACCCAGCACCTTGCAGGCATGTTACAGCTGCAGCGTGAGGCCTGGGTGCCCACCAATTCCATGTGCCTTGGCCCCATGACACCATGGCCCCTATAAGCAGGACAAAAGATGTGGAGACTTGTGAGGTCGGAGGCAGTCATGCCTGAGGGAATCTGACAGCAGGATTCATCAGAGGTGTTCCCCTCCATGAGCCCCAGCTGAGTTACCCCACAGACAGCCCTGAGGACACCCTGGGAATTGGTCTTGAGCAGGCCTGAAGCCTAGCTTCAGTGATGCTCCCACCCCACTGTGTAGACACAGCCAGTGGCGCTCTTCCCATTGTTAGGTCCTCCTCAGAGCAAGGATGGCCAAACCTGGTGTTTAAAATTTATGTAACAAAACAGATCTCTTCAATATACTTCTTCACTCTGAACAAAAATTGCCATTGACTTGTCAGTAAAAAACATCAGAATTTTACCTGTTTTGGGCATTAACTTCTGATTTCTCTGTTACTTCTCCTGATAGATCTCCTTCTTCCTTTTGCCGCAGTCTCTCCTGTCGAGCCCGTCGGCGACGTTCTCTGGCAGCTTCTTCCTCATCATCATCATTTCTCTGGTAGGACAGCCTGCAACAGAGCATTAGAGTTAGGGAAACAAAGGGGCTATAGCATATAAAACACTGTGACTGAAAAATTACAAAAAGCAGTTGACCAGCGCACAGTGGGCATGGCTGCAGTGGCTGCTCCATAAGGTATTTATAAAATAACCTGTCAAGTTGAAATGTATAGTTTCAAAACTTGGTTCTGTCTTCTTTTTCAGAAATGAACTTGACAAAACAGTCACAGTGAAGGCAGCAGCCACACCACACTTTCAGCTGGCTCCTAGAAAATACCAAGACCATAAAAGCCCAGGCTCTGTACAAGAGCAAACATCCTGCTAGACTGCACCATGATCCTGCCAGAACGCACACAACAGCATTTGAGCAGACTGTTGCTCAAGCCCACGTAACTAGAATTGGACTTAGCCAAGCAGCTTTTCATTAGCCTCCTCTAAATATGACACGATTAAAATGGTGACAGTATTCCAAAACTAAAAGACTAGAAAGCAGGGGTACACAAATATGACAACAGCTCTCAGTGCTCAATTCTGAGTGCCAAACATCTGACACCTACAGAATTTTTGTGAGCCCGGATCCCTGCCAGGCCAAATCATACAAGATCGCTGCTGTGATGAAAGCCTACAGCTGAGAAACCATTGTGTTCATCTGACCCAACAGATGATTACATTTAGTTTCATCCTACTTGAAAAGGAAAGCAAGACATTACAATCCTAATAATCCTGCAGCCCATTCAAATCTTTGCTGAGGTGCATTATTACTGGGTGAGATAAAGAGAAAGGCCTGCATTCCTCATCTTTTTTTGCAGGGAAAGTGAAATAGGAAGCTAACGTGTCAGACCCAGTCAGGGCATTCATTTACTTTGCTTCTAGCGAGGGTCCGATATGTGATGATTAAGAAGTCATCCTTCCTTATATAGTCACCCATTTAAGGTAGCTGTACAGCAATGCACATAGATAGAAAAGAGCTCTGAGCTAAGTAAAAACAAGCACAGTTAAGCTTTCATTTCAAGGAATATTTTAACATTAAAAGTAACTAAACCACTTTTATGTAGTCATGAATTGGACTCTCTGGGTCCCAGCCTCTCCCATTGCCTTGTTCTGGTACTGCTTTCCTCCTTTGCTGAGAGAAGGGTGGAAGTATAGTTTCAGCAGAGATTCAATTATCCCAATTTTCCTTTAAAAATTAAAAATGGAAGTTAAAAACCCAGCATGGCCAAGCCACTTGCCAAACCTGGAACAGCATTTTCATCCCATGCAACTTGGCCTCAGTGCATGAAGGGTTTGATTTGCTGCTTTCATGCTCCACTTCAGGAGCTTGCAACCTGTTGTTTGTAGAAACAGCTCCTCTCAAAGAGGGTGAAAACCATGAGTAGCATGGTCATGAAGGATCACAGTAGCGGGAGGAGAAAGAAAGGAAGGAGACGAATTAAAAGCACTAGAGGTGACGCAGGGAAGGCAAGAAAAAACACTTCCTGTCATTTGTAAGCAATTTAAAGGGGGATCAACATTTCATTTAGGTCTAGAACAGAAAGCATATGAATACAATAATAAACCTATGGGGTCTTTAATTTGCAGAAGAAAGAGACTCTCTCTGGAATAAAACTGCATTAGCAAACTGACCACAGAAAGCCCACTCGTTAGTAAGATGTTCTGGCTGCAAGAAGCCTATGGTCTTTTTAGCTCAGAACTCCAATACAAGGGCTCAGGAGAGGGCACGCTGCTCTTAGCCTATGGCAGCTGGATAATGGCCATGACTGAGTTGATTCCCAGTGCTTATGGCTCAGGATTTGTCCTTGCAGTGAGACCACAGGAGGATGCAGTAGTTTATCCTGCTCTCTGTACCCACACATAACACTCCTACACAGCAAAGAGAACAACCGCTTTTAAAAGCCTCTTTAAAATGCCTTTTTTAAACCACCAGTTGCTCAGAAAACTAAAAAAGGAAAGAAAAAAATAACCTAAGCAAAAAAGTCCCATCAAATGGTACCCATGAAATAAGTCAAATGAAAACAGATATGTATTTCCTGTCCTTGGACACTTATCACACAGATCATCCATTAAGAAAGCTGACAATCTCTCTGAATATCCTTTTAAGTATATCCACTGCCTTACTGCATATCACAGCAGTTTCCTACAGCCTTACTGCATATCACAGCAGTTTCCTACAGCGAGCAAGTACACCGGGTATGGGCTCCACCCATGAGGATCACCTTAAGTATTCAATTCTGTTCACCAGCACAGATCCACGAAACATCCCCAATAATCTGGAAATAGTCATATCAACATCTAATAGTATTTTATAGATCTGTATTGTATTTTCTTTACAATTATGTTAACACCACTTCCCAGATTGTAATTCTACAGTCTGTTTTTATTGCCTCAGAAATACAAGCTTTGCTGGAGTGGACCTCAGCAGCCACCATAGACTGACAGTAGAGCAGGCTGAAAATACAGGTTCAGGTTGGCCATTAATTAACCAGCTAACAAACATGCTGTGCACAAGCTGACAGCAGGATCATTTATGAAACAATTCAACATAGTCAACCTAACTGCCATTGACTTTCCATGAGAAATTCAGTCATAGGAAAGATGGTGTGCCCACAAAAAATACACTCTTCTGACTACGGTGTTCTTCCCACAATTCTTTCAATCCTCATGCACTGAGTTTGTTCACCCTAACTCAGCTGGGACATCACTTTATTTTCCTTAGTTATCTAAACAGCCTCCTCCTCCTCTGCTGCTTAGAGTGTCAAACTAATTTCACATAGAAAGCAAACCACAGGCAGACACGTGAATTCATGCACCCTCCACTGTACACTGATACATTTTAGATCACAAGAAGACTGACCCTCACTCCTCACGCTGTTACAGCTCTCCCTAGCAACCTGTCACAAGCAAAATCAGTTTGGGATTTCTTCAGAGCTTATCTTCCACTTGCTTACCTCTTTTGACATTCTTTAGACCAAGAGTAAACAAATAATGAAGTATGAATCCAAGACTTCAGCTCTGTATACCAGACAAATGGAAATCCACACTGATGATCCACACTGGTCTGTGTTTTTTCTCCACTCTTACAAAACAGCCTTGTAGCCCAGCATACATAAACACTCCACAACTAAATTAAACTAATCTTATATCCATTTTTCACCTTCCGCATAACTGTTCAAAGTCTTTGCAGGCCAGTCTCCCTTTACAGTCAGCTGTCCCAGCTATCTCAGGCAATGATGGCGGGGCACAGCGTGCTCCCAAAGAGGTATGCCAAGCCTTCTGATAAGCAACACCTCTTATTAAATATTCAGATTAAAAGAAGGTGACTTGGAAATCATCCTACACCTTGTTACCACAGATAATACACTTCTGATCTAAATGACAATTAAAAGGGGAGGGGGGCAAGGGGGAAGCAGAGTGTTAGCTGCTTCTCCTGTTGCTTTCCCTATGTTTCTGACATGAGAAAAAGCAGTATAACCTCTGTGCATTATTGATAAATTGTTCTGGCAAAGCATTAGTGCTGAGTCTATCATACTTCCCACGCAGCATAACACAAGTACAGGAGACTCAGCATCACATCTATGTGAGAGGACATTTGCCACCACTGTAGGTAGGGATAACAAGTAACAACAGACATTCTGGCCTGTTGGGTGGGCAGGAAAATTTTGTATCTCCAGGACTGAAATCCCAAACCTGTTGAATTCAACAATAAATCTTCTGATTATTTCAGTAAGTCTAAAACATTACCCTCAAACTGAATGTGGGGACCCTACAGCCTAGAGTGGAAAATGACTCCGCTGGACTGGAAATATAGGTGATGAGGCCATCTGCCTCACAACTCCTTAAGACAGATTCAGCACCCTCTGAATTTTAAGTTGAGCACTGAATTTAAATAAAGTTATAGCCCAGCAAGAAAGTAATAGCTAGAATGATTATGGGGCTGAAAACATTTCATACAATCCAGCTTCAACTGGCTTGCACTCGAAACCGCAAATCAGTCCAAACATTATCCGAGGCACTTTGGTTTTAGAGTTTCTTGCCCAGTACGACTACATTATTATTATTGTCTGCATTACGACAGGACTGAAATTTCACAATCAGGCTCAGGGGCTTGCTACAGTAGGCATTTTATAAAGACAGGGGAAGATCTGGCCCCTGTTCTAAACAGGGTGTATTCTGATTAAAGAGAAACATTATTTGTAGCACAACCTGCCCTGAGTTGTAAGCTAAACCTGATGAATCCAAATTCTTTTTCATTTTTCACAGGGGTAGAAAAATAATGCATAATTTAAGCTGGATCACACTACTCCATTCTAGAGGAGGCAGGGAGAAAAAAAGAGCTGTGGATCTGAGCTTTGATTCCACCTCAAGGGTGTCAGAAATACGTGAAAGATTTCCAAACTGAACAAAAGCCTTTCAGACCAGATTTGTAACTTAAACAGGCAGTACACATCTGCCTCTTCTTTCCCCCATGATTCCCTTAAATACCAGTCTGTCTTTCTTTTCTCCTGCCTGTAAAAACACCTTGCATTCATAGCACTGCCCTCCCAACAAATACCTCGATTAGATGCAAGTGTATCTGTTCAGCAAGCTCTTTCCCACAAAACTTTGTTATCTAGAAACCTTTACATCTATTACAGATTGATTTTCTCTGTGGTCCACCCCAAGAAATGAGATCATTCATCCTGTGTGAAACTGCTGCACCTTCACTTGCAATCTAACTTACTTCTAAGACCTTCACCCTTCATTACCTAACACCACAGCAGCTGAAGTGACATCGGTTGACTTGTGTATCTCCAAATTGATGGCAGATGGAGAACATCAGTAAAACGTCCTTGATGACAAATTTCATTGCCAGACTCAGTCTATAGAAGCTGCATTTGTTGGCCTTCTGCACTCTTAGAAAGCTTTTGTATTTACCCAGGCTTTTCCTGAAAGGATGGGTGGGGTGAGGATGGACTCTGTTAAAATACCCACTGGGGAGTGCTCTTTGTGTCACTGTTGATATTTGGTCCCATTTTATTTGTGATTGCATATGTTTTTCATTTTTTTATTGTTCATTTAATTTGTGTTATGATAGGCACTCTTCAAAATGTGGATATAAACAACTGATCAATAGTCACCTCAAAAAAACATAACAAATGCACATGCTTACAGAAGATTTTGCCTCTGTCAAGCTTTGCGTGTCAAATGTCAGCTGTATTTCGTTCAAGTCATATCTAAAAATGTGGTGAATGGTGGGGGGCAGTTGTGGGGAAAACTGTTTCTTCCAATCGTTCCTCCATAATTTAACAAAAGCTGCCAGCATTCTGCTCAGACCTGCTCAAGAAGACTCATTTTTATGAGGGAATGAGCAGAATTTCAGTCCAAAATGCTCATGTTTCAAAAAGATGTAGTGAGTGAAAACAGGGGATTATACTGGAGACATGCAGACATGCCACCACAGTTCTCAGTCCAATGTTGTGCATGAATGTTGTTATTAACACCCATATTTTTCACATATTTCTCAATTTGACATGCACCATTTTTTTCACATTGAATGTAGGAGACAAGTGGATAAAATTAACCAATGGCTGGAAATTAAACCCAGACAAATTAAAACTGGAAATGAAACACATGTTTTTAATAGTAAGGGTGATTAAATATACAAGAAATGATGGAACATCCATCTCTGGCATCTCCACATTAAGATGGATGCCTTTTTGTACGTTATACTACAGTAAAATACCAATTATCGGGCTCATTAGCAACACAACTTGGTGAAATTCCATTATNAGTAAGGGTGATTAAATATACAAGAAATGATGGAACATCCATCTTTGGCATCTCCACATTAAGATGGATGCCTTTTTGTATGTTATACTACAGTAAAATACCAATTATTGGGCTCATTAGCAACACAACTTGGTGAAATTCCATTACCTCTCAGGTATGGAAAGTTAGACTAGATTATACGGTGGCACCTGCTAGACTTGAACACTGCAGTCTTTCATTGACAGAAGGTACATACCTTCTCATTCTGCTCCTAATTTCTCTCTCTCACACTTATATTTTCAGTCTTTTCACCCACACATTTTTCAGAGCTACGCAGCTCCTGAGCAGGCAAGTTACCCAGATATCCACATAGTTCTCTGGGAAAAATAGACTGACACATTTTTCAATGTATTCCCTTCTCATTTAGATCCTTTTCATACTGTGTGTTCCTAATATCCTTTCTTATTTTTAAAGCTCCAAAGAGTTCAAGGATTATTATTTTTCTCCTGGGTAACCACTTAATTCAATGAGTTAGCAGAAGAATGTTCTTTCTGTCAGATCTGGCATCCTTCATTTTCTACTATAGCTTTAGAAGCCTTTCTCCTACTTTAAACCTCGACCTAAAATACCTAAAAGATAAAACAATGTTCATTCTAACAACTACTTTTTTGTTTCAGCTGAGGAAAATCTTTGGATTGTTTACATTGGTTAAGGATCTGGCTGTGGCATTTTTATTTTGTTTGCATGACAAAACAGTTGAGTATGGGAAAGAGAAGGTCTTCTGAGAGGTCCAGGTTATGTACATTCTTCTTTATGGTTTCTTTCCTTTTGATGTTTTTGACGTTTAGGTTTTTTCACAGGTAAGGAAAGAGTAGGTACACTCATCCCTTTAACAATTTGATTCTAAAAAACTAAGGTGCAAGCAATCCACATGGAAGAATGAAATATAAAAAGTGATATGCAAGCCAATAACCACAAGGGAAAATTACTCCATACTGACGACAAAAATACTTGGTGACTACCAAGTAACTCATGCCAAAAGTAGCCAGGGATTGTATTTCATTGCTGAAGATGGCACTGAAGCCTCTAGGACACGTCCTGGCTTCCCAAATTGCTGGTTTCTGTTGAAAATGTAAGTTTCAGTTGCGTGGACGCCCAGGATTTCCAATGCCTTGTCTCATTTCTTGCAGTTTTCTGCTCATAACAACACTGTTGCTTTGGTTTTAGAATCAAGCCCTGAAACCTGGGCCTCGTAGTGAGAGCCAGTCTGTAACATCACTGCATCATTCTGCACAAAGGCAGAATGACTCATGCATGCGCCTTTCTTTTTTTTTTTTTCCTCATGGCTGAAAACTGATGATCTGTTTCATAATATGAAATGCAAGCAGATTCTCCAACCACATTCAAATAAGACTGGTAAATCGCCTCTGAGTACCTCAGCCTAAATTGCACGCGGGGCCGCTAACATGAAGGGTAAAAACCTTCAGCTACTGAAACAATGTCAAATTTCCCTCCGACATATATTATATTTAGATAAAAGCACTTGTTGGAAATGTCCCAGGGAAAAGCATGTAATTCTCTCAATATGTGAAGTCTGTAATGCTCTGCAGTTTTACTTCATCCACAATAGACTTGACATTGACCTGTCAGTGAGCAGTGCAGTATATTTAACCTGTTTTAATTTAGAGGTTACACATGAAAAGAAAAAAAAAAAGTAACTGAGCAGAAAACAATAATTGGACAAGTGCCTTCTAGCTGATAACTATTACTTTTTTACTGCTTTCCCTGAAGCTTAGTGGAATTCACCCAGAAATCTGTTTCCCTGGCAGATGACAAACAGGCAAAAAAGTGTAGAAAACAAGCTTACTTTTTCAACCTTAAAAAAGTGGGAGCAAAACCCAATTGCTGTGCATACCACTGTGGTTGATGTGGAATTTGTTGACTCTGTAGCAAATTGCTTTCTGCTTGCTGCCACCACCTCCAGTTTCCAGCGCTTTATTGCATATAAAAGCCAAAATAATTTATGCCACAGCCTTACCCGGTAATATTTCAGGCACATGACTTGAGAATAATGGGTGTTTTGCCTAGCTGAGGCATAAGTAAGGACTTACAGGATTCGCCACAGAATATACAATCCACAATTGCTACAAAGCCAAATCAGAAATCTTCTTTCTTGTGGTTTTGGGCCCCCATATTCAATATGGCTTTCAAGGCACTTTTATACCTCAAATTGCTAGCTTACTGAATGTATACAAAGCTAAGATCTAACTCCTCCTTGTTTACATTTCATTGCAAATAAAACTCCAACTGACATGAATGAGAGGTTTACTCAAGATAGAAGGAATTAAAAATGAAGACAGACATGCGCATTTGTAACATAAAAAAGCTCCTCTGCATATTGAGAATTGTGGTCTTCCTAGAAAATATGCAAAAGATTTCAAGAATGAAACCTACCTTTTCTTAAAGGCACCTTTAGGCAAACTGATGTCTCCAATGTGTCATGCTCAAGATACAAAGTTCTGTATTTCTTCCAAACATCTTTTTAACTCATACAAAATTAACGTCATCATCTACAACACCTATTAGAGGTCTTTAAATGAAGGCAAGGGAGGGAAGGAAGGCATGAGGTGGACTTTTGTTATTGGGCCATTTTGTCATCCTAATTAGTCATGTCATTAAACTGCGACACTGAGGTAGGTATAGGCAGGGATGGACACCCCATCAGACAGCCTGTAGGGAATGTGGAGCAAAAGCCATAAGCAGCTCTGCAGCCTTATGGGGAGGAACCTGAACAAGAGCAGAGGACCATTTTTCATGGGCCAACAGCAATTTTCCTATCTATATATTTTATATGCATACATATATAAAATATATATTTTTTTCTCAGGAATGAATATGAGAAACAGTTCTTCTTCCTGTTTAAAAATAAGAAGCTCATGTCACATGCAATGTATTTTTTCCACCAGAGGCTGGAGTGGAAATTGTGTCGTCATTAGGAAGTAGAGCTTTTTCTGTTATTCAAGCACAATAGTTGTAATCAATTTCAAGAGGATTCCCAATTACTATTGTTTATTTTCCCTATACCTATAGAAATGGCCTGCTTTTGCCAAGTTTTTTGATGTAACCACCTCTCTTTAAATGCAAGAGAATGCTATTACTGAACAAAGCTGTATCTCCTGCAGCTTGAACTCCCAAAACGCAACTTAAAGTTGCAGATTAAACAGAACAGGGTCTGTCTTAGTCCTGTACCTGGAGGATATACTTTTAGAGGGGTAAACTAAGAAATAAGGAGGTGGTTAGACTGGTATAAGTACCTTCCAGCTGAATTGCACTTTTAGGTTTCTTATACTTGGGATTAGGGTGAAATAGCAACTTCACCATTTGTTATGCCAGGATTTTTACAGCATCCCAGTGTTTATTCCTAATGGTTCCATTCTGAGGACAGCAATGGCAAAAAGCAGACCTTCCAGGCAGGCCTTGCTACTGTAAGCACAACCTCAGCTAGGTGAGCTAAAACCAGACTTACGGAACATGATGCTCAGAGTACAGATTGCCCCACCACAGTGCAGCTATGGCAGTGACAGAAACAAGGGATATTTTAGCAAGGTTTTGTTATAGAGACAAAGGCATGGAGACTGGACGGAAGGAGAATTGGCTTTCACTCTTCACTGTTCAGTGCCCTGTTTAGGCCTGTAATTGCAGCAAGTAACGTTTTCTGAAGAAAAAAAGTTTGAACTTTTTTTCCAAAATTTTATTTTTGGTGTTATTTTTTTTATTCCAAAACAGTATGCTGCATCCTCCCAAATCAGCAGACAAGAACAAAGCTGCAATTTCAGGAAAGCACAAACTGAATTATTATAAATTATGTATATATCCCTGGCCTGTAAATGCAGCCTTCAATTTCATCTGCTTCTCTATTTTCACCCTTGTTACCTGCTTTGAAGGCTTGTTTAATGCAGCATACCAGGAAATAGAGAGCCTCTTAAACCAATGCTTGCATTTCATTCCCTCCACAAAGATTAATAGGATTGCTGCGTTTCAGGAGTGCTGTATTTTAAAAGGAAGTGCAGGACCATGAGGATAGGTCTCATACATGCGAAGCTTCTTTAGCTTCAACCTGTACTTGCTCCACTGAGTATCATATAAGGACAAACACTAAAAAAGTTAACTCAGAGATCCACAGGATTCATCAACATCTAAAACAATCTCAGTCACACACTCTAACCCTCCATCACCATGCCCAGTCTACTCACAATCAACTTCCAGCATATATCTATTCACCATCCACCCTGCCAAAACAAGATGTGAAATTTGAGATGAAACATGGCTTTGGTTTTCAAAGATGACAAATTTTCTCTATGAGCAGAATTCCCTTTTGCACGCGTACTTTTCCTTCACTTGCCTGCCAGTTTTGCAGGGTATAATGAGCAAGCAGGGGCCAGGACTCCACAAGTGGGTGAATCCCAAAAGGAAGAAAGTTCATGGCATCTTGTTGACTGATACCAGGTACTACACCCACCAATAGTGCTGGGCCCATCTTGAAAGGAGTTATTTCATCTATTACTGAAATGTAGTTGCGCCTAGGGTGGATCAACATGTAGGCTATAGCTATGGCTCCATAACTGAAACAGAGGGCTCTGATTTAGGACTGACACTGAAATTGATTATGGATTTGAACAAGACTGGGACAGGAAGGAGGAATGTAGAATCAGGGATCAAACAGGGACCAGGGTTGTAGGAAGGGACCTGGAATGGGACATGTCCCTGGGCTGGGGAGCGGGAGAGAGAAGAAACAGATGGCAGCAATGGATGAGAAGCCTCCATCCCTGCAGGGCATGAGATGGGCAATGGAAAAAGGTCGATGGAGAAATACTCAGAGGACAGGGAAGAAGGACGGAGATCTTTTGGGGAGTCGCAAGGACAATGAAAGCATCAGGACTGTGGTAAGTGGCTTTGCCGTCAACATCCAGCATCAAGCCAGGTTCACACAGCTGTCCAGGGCCTGGAAAGCCAAAACTTGCCAAAACTACACATCACTCAGTAACACCTTCACCTTTGCCTGAAATGTTATGTGACCTGAAATGCATACAAACAGTCAGAACCCACTATTTTTATTGCTCGATTCATCAAAAGTATGGGTGTTAACATTAGCCTGGGCTCTGTGAAGCATCAAAACTCCTCTGTATTTCCTAGGGGATTAGAGATTGTAACTATATGACTATTGCTTAGAGCCAGACAGGCCCCTGAAGATGTCTGCTGGAGCTTTCAGAAAGACAGCAAAGACTGTGCAGCACGAACAAAGTACATGGCATGTATTTGCACACAGGGAGCCTGGAAAAATAATTTTACCGGATAATTATTCAGATAATCATAGAATAATCTTTTTTTCATCCACTCTTCCCGACACAAAATATGCAAGAGGAGGACACAGCCTTAACATACCGCAGCAGACTAAATATTGAAATAAACGCTGCAAACAGGAAAGCAGCTGAAATGTAAGAGCAGAACATGCACCAAAACAGAGGAGACTGTGAAGCCTTACACTAACTGAAATAAACCACTTCAGGGGGATACGGCATTACAAATACATTCAGTGCTACAACATATGGTGAAGAGGAAAAAAAAATTAATGAAAATCAGATGTCTCAAAGTTTTCTGGTACCGATTCCCCATGCACACAATTCATGGATGCTGTGCAGGTGCGGATTTGGTTTCAAGAGAAATTCATGGCTGTTCACTTTTAACATGGACAAGCATCTGTCTCTTTCTCAGGTGTTTAAGAAACCTACTGTCAACAGCCAAGGTGATTAGGAGACATTTTCAGTGAGACAGAAGAGGAATTACGAGTGCAGATCCTGTCATTTGCTAACAGGATTAGGGGCAGATACATTCCATGCATCTCTCCGAAAGCTAATCCCGATGTGTCTTTCACCTTCATGAAAGGTAAAAAACCCTTCCATAAAACAGGCCTGTACAGATATTCAAGGTCACGTACAGCACTTTGAACAGCACACTAATGTTTCAATGATTTGCAGACATCGTATAACAGCACTGCGCAATTTAAACAGCTGGAAGTTTGAAATGCAGCCATTGCAACTACACCCGCATAAACACAATAAAACATCCTGGCTTTATCCTTTCAATTAGTTTTCCCTTAGATGTGCCTGTTCTGCTTACCCTGCTCCACTGTGATCCTTATTCCAGGAGAAGTTACTTGCAAGAAACTACCAAACGGCTCACTTGGTGTATTGGAGAAAGTCTGTGGAAAGCTGAGTTTGTGAGAGCTGCTCAATCTCACTGAAAATACAAATCTAAAAGCCACTGTTC
>RSEF01000001.1:76459103-76479395 GCA_003993805.1 Himantopus leucocephalus | reverse complement strand
AGGATAATGATAACTGCTGATAAAAAAAAAAAAAAAAAAACCAACAAAACTTTTCACAGAACTCTAGCGTCCAAGAAAAACCTCTCCCATTTCAAAGATTCACTAAAATTATCTACAAGTTACAAGTTATTCACAGAAAATACTCAGAAAAAAACTAGGAAACGGAAGAAAATAACAATTTTTTTTCCCCAGAAGTGCTCACGGTCTGTGGACTTCCAATGGAACGTACGCAGTCGTTAGAGGCAAAAGGCACCTAGAACAGAGAAACTGCCCTGTGGAGATACTGTGCCAGAGTAAGGGGGGTTTCTGCAATATACAGCATGTTTCCAAATCACAGCAATTATTATGGTGCGCTTTCTTAAAAAAAAAATTTCAATTTCATTCTGGAGTAGCAATTCCACATAACNCGTACGCAGTCGTTAGAGGCAAAAGGCACCTAGAACAGAGAAACTGCCCTGTGGAGATACTGTGCCAGAGTAAGGGGGTTTCTGCAATATACAGCACGTTTCCAAATCACAGCAATTATTATGGTGTGCTTTCTTAAAAAAAAATTTCAATTTCATTCTGGAGTAGCAATTCCACATAGGGAACCAGTTTGTGATAGCTGTTGCAAAATGCTTTATACCGTAGCATCCCCACACAGATGAGCTCTGCACGGACACAGGGAGCTGAGTAGTAGTATCAGTTGTACGTTCACAGCAAGTTATTGATCAGGTCCTGTTGGTTCTTTAGCAAATCTTCCACCACCAAACAGCCATCCTAACTGGTCAGCCTCCTCCCAGCCCCTTCTGTGCTTCATGTTCATCAGATACAAACCCTGGCCCCAAGCTTTCAGTCCCTGTCCCAGGCTCAAGCCTGTCCCACAGGCAAAATACATTCACGCTCCTCCCACATTGGCACCTGAGTTGCAGGAGAGGGTGAGCAGCACTAACCTGGGCTGGACCTATGAGGTCTGGGTTGATTCCAGATAGCGATGAGTGTGCCTTTGTTAGAGAGCATGACATTACTTTGTGTTGTGATTGTCCTTGCCTCTGCACATCATGACCAAAGCACTGGTCCACAAAGCATCAGTTTGATGCCACACAACATATACTTTCTTTTGTCTGCATTTCATCATACTGCTAAAAGAAATGGCAGGTGAGTCCGGGGCAGCAAAGGTGAAGGAGCAAAGCAGGTGGGACTATGGAAGAGAGGACTGTGATCAACAGTAGAAGGCAAGTGAGAGAAGGTGGGCAATAAGGTGGGGAGGATAGCAAAGGGCTGCCATTGTAAGAAACCAATACAGCTAACGGGAACAGACTGCAAGTGCAGGCAAAAGAGTCTAATTCCAAATGTGAGAGGAGACGAGATGATAAGTTTCCATCACCAAGAAGCAAAGCCTTCTTACAGATTTAACTGACATTTTTAAAGGAAAGGTAATCTAAATATTCATCATTAAACACATACAAATATTTAAGCCAAGGCTTCAGGTTTAATCCATTACATTCCAGGAGCAAATGCAGACCGATGGCTATTTTTCCCTCGTTATATTAGTACTTAGCACTTGCTAACTTCTTTCCATCAAAAGATCTCAACATGCTTTACAAATGTTAATTAATCCTTGCAACGCCTTCTGACTTCTGCACGGTGGCTATTACTACTACTATAATGCCAGTTTATGGAATAGAAAAACAGACATAGACAAACATACATCTTTAAGCCTAAATCACACAGCAGATAAGATTCTCGCTTTGGCTGCACTACTTCACACCTGCTCCAAACCCTGTTGAAGCTACCAGGAGCTTTTCCGCCAACTTCCAAAGGGATTTGTTGCAGGTATGTGGACTCTTTCCTCCCAGGCCTGTCTCTAACAGCTGCACTGTGCTGACTTCCATCACTGTGCCTGAAAGCATGTGAAAGCCACTGGCAGAATTGATTATCCTGGGACATTTTTTTGCTGGCATACTGAACAAAGAGACATCCTCCCCTGAGCTTTCTCTGAGCAAGTGATAGCCTGCCTCTCCTTTGCGTAATGCCTTCTGTTGCTAGGTACTTCCAAATCAGTAGTTTACATTTTAAAAAGAGTTGTGCCTTCTGGGAAATGGGAAAGGAAGGGCAAAAAGTTAGTTTAGCCCAGGGATCTCAAGGCTGTGTCACTGTGAAAGCACCTCAGGCTTTGTGCAGGGGTCAGCATGCCTCAACACAGCCTGGCACCTTTTTGAAGCACTGGGTTGTGAACTGAGATACACTTCAGTGCCTGAAAGTATGGAAAATGGGGTGCAGGGTCCTCACCCTACCATTGGGAAACAAGGAGTTAGCTTGCTGCCAAACCCTGCTGCTTCTCAAGCTTCAACAGATGCAGAAAGCCAACTTGCTGAGGTAGGACTCCCAAAAGGTGACTGAGTCAGAAAGCACCAGCTCTATACCATAGAGATTTTAGTCCTATACAAACCATAGAGGACATCACGTGGGAGGGTTTCTGTGTACCACAGCTCTCACTGCACCCTCTTCAGTACCACAGTGCAGATGGGACTGACATCAATGTCAGCGAACGCTTCCAAGACAGGCTTTTGCAGGACTCTGTTTTGATTCAAAGTCAAAACCTTTCCTGTCTTACCTGCACGGCAAGACAGAAGACTGTTTTAGGAGGTCACTGAGACTCTTATAACAAGGCAATTGCACAGCAGACGACCCTTAGAAATAACCATACCAGAGAACAGACCTTGGACTTGATCCAAACGTGTGACGTGTCATCCAAGTATCATCTTCCTAACAATCCACAGTAACTATTCATATACGCACACAAAACAAAGGAGATGAAATTCAATTTACTTTTGAACTTTTATGACAGTTCTCACTGAATCTCAGTCATGCATCCTGAAAGGCACTGGGAGGGGCCAAAACCCAATCACTGGATAGCAAATCTCTGTTTAATATACTTTTGTGAAAATACAACATTTGGCAAGCAAGGATTTGGCAACATAAACTGCAGAATATTTGGCACAATAAAGAATTAGGACAAGCATAAGAGAATTTGCATTCCTGCTCACGAACAGTGTGGTCAAACCTGTTACCACAACTCAATTGACTGAGATTACTTAGTAAATAAGAATATGGTAATAATCTGTCTGAAGAAGATAAACTTTAGCAGCTATGAGGTAACAAAAGGGTCCGGGGATCAGCAATCCCCCAAATTGGAAAAATAAGTTAAGCCTGCTTTTAAGTCAAGCTAACAGGCTGGTAGTTAAGATGCTAAATATGGGATTGAGAAGGCTTCATTTGGCCCCTCTCTGCTGCAAGTTCGTGCACGAGATGCTTAAACTCCCTTGTGCTTCAGTTCCCATCTGACTAACACACAGGAATGTTCAGTGAAAAAAAATCATCCATTTGGGGGATCCAGAGGCTAGCACGATGGGCATTACCTACATCAATATGGTATTATAAGACCAGTTAGTCTAATGCAAACACAGGCATAAAACTTAAACACTAGCAACCCTCTGCCAATGAGGTGATCTTGGATGTACTTATGGGTGCTTCTGCCAGCTCAAGATGGGTATGAGACAGAGTAACTGTCAGTGTTAGTGCATAGCTATAAGCATATACAAACAGTTTTTCTGGACTATTGCCCAAAGTTTGCTCAAAATACTCCCACAAAATTACCAAGGAAGCTCCAGGGAAGGCCCCACTACCTACTTTTTTACATTACAGAGAAAACTTCCAAATGCATTTCTCCTCTATTTCAGCTCCCCAGAAGCTTTTCCAATTCCTTCTCCATTTTTTTCTCACACTCCAGGCAGACCCTGTCACTCCTCACCTAATGGCATTTTAATGGGTGTCTCCCATCTTCTTCCTCCACACTTGCCAGCCCTGCGTCTTAAATTCCCCCAAGCCTGAAACTCCCTACTTGACTACCCTTGCAACACTAACAGCCTTTTCAGGACTCAGGCTCTCACTGAAATGATGTCATGCATCTTGAGGAGTGCTGGAAGGCACCGAAAGCCAGGCACTAGGCACAAAACAGCAAAATCTCTGCTTGCTATAATCTTGTGAAAGCCATAATTATGTCCTTTCTGGGGAAAGAAAGCACATTGGTATCATTGCAAGGGCAGATCAGCACAAGAAACAAGTACCACACAGAGAACGTAACAGAAACAAAAACCGTTTCATAGGTTCAGACCATTCACCTTTCTAAGTTCAGGGGCTATCAGCACAGGACTAGATGGGAGGTACCAAGCCATACTGTCTTCTACCTGATCACTCCACAGGGTGTTGGGTGAGTTTGAAGGAGAGAGAAAAATCCCAAAAATCAAGTAAGGAATTAACCCTATTGGCTATCCCAAAAATGACAAAGGACCAACTGCAGCTCTCAGATATGCACAAGGCAGGAATACTTGTGCTCAGTTGGATGGGCTGCAAATTATCGCTAATGCACATGCTGTCAGCGGGAAGCTTTCATGGCCATATAGATAATGACTGGCGGGAATACCAAGATAGCATTGCTACAGTGTTGAGAGAGCTTTTTAGCATGTTGGTAAGTCTTGAGGAAAAGCTGCATTTGCAGAGAACTTCAAAACTGCTTTGCTACAAACTTTACAGCAAATGTAACAGAGGCACTAGCAGAAAGTTAGTCCTCAGCGTTTCTAACTAAAGTAAAAGTTTAGCTAGCTTTGGAAGCAGATGTGACCTCTGCTAATTAGGCTCTGGGGCTTTTTCAAATCCTGAGAAAGAAAACTGCTGACACAATGTGTCTGACCACTCCTGTTCCAGGAGGAGGCAGATGACTAAGGCCAAGATGCACAACATCATCTTACACACCCAGAATCCATGCCAGTGATTTCCCTCCCACGGGAGAAGAGCAATCCTAAAAATCTCCTGCTTCACAGAGGAAAGATGGGTGTTACACAAAATACACGAGGCTATTAATCAACACTAGTTTAAAAATGGAAGGCTACTTCTGAAGAAGTTAGTATGCAAGACCACACAGTATGGTTGGAACACACTTTGTTCGGGCTTTGCAAAATACCATGCAACACAGTGGCAAGAGAGAGCTGAAAGGGAAGAACAAAAGAAAAAGAGATAGGAAGCACAAGGCAAAAGAGAGGCCACTGTAGCTCACGAGAGCTGGAAAGCCAGGAACAACCTGAAAATGAACAAAGAGACTATAAAGCTTCCACCATGGCCGTGTCAGTGTGTGATGATTGTCCACATCATTTGTGGATGCTGAAACATACAGTGTATTGAGCCTTGTGAAGCACATCCAACCCATGATCCTACTGCTGAGTTACAAACTCCACTAAAAAAACAAACAGCCTAAACCCCCTCCACCAAAACACAGAGAAAACCCCAAATCAACAAAAACCTGTAGTAAAGATCATGCCAGAATAGCAACAATTGTGATGCTAGAAGGTAATTCTGTAATTACACTGAAGCAACTCCAGTGCTGAACGTATTGCTGATGGAATTTGGCAAGCCAAAAATCTCCTGTTCAGAAACATGTAATATATTTTTATGGTTAAAAAATCTGCAGGCAAGTTGGCTATGACAAACCAAACAGAAGCCAAAATCTCACATCCTGTAGTGACAAGTGCATTTGTCTCAAGGACACACCTCTAGGACAGGCCTCCGCTTTTCTTAGAGTATTGGGGGAAGGAAAACAAAAGCACGTGGACTGCTTCCACAGGGGCTG
The DNA here is from genome assembly GCA_003993805.1 of Himantopus leucocephalus. Taxonomy (NCBI): domain Eukaryota; kingdom Metazoa; phylum Chordata; class Aves; order Charadriiformes; family Recurvirostridae; genus Himantopus; species Himantopus leucocephalus. The sequence continues at coordinate 76,473,730 of RSEF01000001.1, read as the reverse complement.
CTTTCTCAATTTTTTTAAACGCATAGCATGCCAGTTAGGAGATTTTTTCTGAATGAGGTTTTAAGCTGCCTGGAACAAGAATCATCTTTTTTTGTTCTGTAATACAGCAACCATTACCTGGAGGACCCACAGCAGGATCAGATCCTCCTGAGCAGAAGTATAAAGCAGGTTGAAAGTAAGATGAAAAAGATTCAGAGTTCAGGATCAAAACTGCTTGCACAGAGTTATCCCTCTCCGGTCAACATGCCAGGTTCTGATGGAGTCACTCCTGCTCATGAGAATCTGAATATTTCTCACTGTTGCTTAGTCAAGGTATATGAAAAAGTTGTGGATGGAAATTAAAAAAAGAAGACAACAAAGTTAGCCAAGTCCCTGATCTTCAAGAGAGATTCTGACTTTGATGAAGAAGGGTCTGAATACAAATAGGCATCATACAAAAAAACCCTACCAAACAGAAAATAAAGTGGTTGTGCAGCAAGCTTTTGGGAGTAGCCTACTCCTAATGCGTAGCTGTATGTTTTGTTTAATGTGAACTGGTACACCCAATCCCTGCTACTAATGCTGTTTATTTTTCTTTTCTGCTTTATTATCATCCAAGTTTATCTTCCACATCCTTTGCCTACAGTAAGCTAACCTCAACAATAACAGGATATGTACTCAAGAATTACTATGATGGGGGGAAAGAAAAAGAGGAAAAAATTGCTTCACAAGTGACACAATCAAACTTACAATACTCCGAAGAAAATAAATAAGCGAGTGATGGAGAAAACTGGGCATTTAGGGACTAGGTTAACCGTTACTCCTCCTACAGTCAAAGAACCACATTGGAGCACCGCGCGGGAAGGGGACAGCCACTTTACGTCCCTTTTGGTCTCCTGGTGCAGCACAGAGTGAATTTAAGAAGAGCTGATACTTGGCTTGATATTTCAGTTACTAGGAGACAAACAGAGACTGAGGAAGGGAAGAATTTAAATACCAGCTTCTGCCCTCACTTGAAACTTTGCTCATCATAACTCAGTTTAAAATCCAGGAACTATATTGACTTCAGATCTGAAGCCTGTATTTAAGCCCGGGATGCGTTACTCGTCTCTGGAATTCAATACGAGCCTTCAAAGCAATTTGAAAGAAAAACAGCTGAGCAATTTAAAGCATCAACTAAATCTTGTAGTTATTACTTTTCTTCAGTGACGGATTTTTTGATGAGAGAAATTAGATCATACGACCTTGGACTAAAGTGTGCTTTTTCTGACAACTTCACAAACTGTTTAAATGCTTTAGATGTAGAACAACCCACATGGAAAACTGTGTTCCAACGTGCCCGCTGTTCCCTAAAAAGGTGATTGCAGCATGGCACTGTTAGACTTGCAAAAACTCTCATTACCACATCCAGTTTGTGTGTCAGAGTGAGATTCCACCGCAATGCTGAACACTTGTGAAAAAGAGAAGGAATAGGGGAGGGAAAGGCAAAGGGGGGCGCGGGGGAAGCCCTCCCTGACTGTCTACTCTGCAAAGGATTTGAACTGCAGAAAAGAAGAACCATGTCAGCAAATGCCAAACCAATGCGATACCTGCCAAACCGCACCTTATCCTTCTCAATCAGCAAAAAAATTATCCGCTGCCTGATTTCTCTTACCTCACCAATAAAGGGCTAGGTTTTTTTCCCTTATTAGGACAGTCTCCACGCTGCAAAATTCTGGCTCTAATAAGTGGCTTTAACAATATGTGCTGCACATCAGCACAAAAAAGAAAGCAACTAATAAAAATAAAACACAGGAGGAGAATAAAAGGGCTGAGTCCTAAATTAAAAGGGACGACATCAGCTTAGTTCAGGCTCCAAAATTTGATCATAGATTTTATGAAACGGAGAATTAAAATTGGAATGGATAAATGTACGAAGGCTAACATTATACAGATATATAATTATAAACTTGGCCCTGCAGCTACTTATACATGTAAGCGGCCTTACTGAAGTCAGGGAGACTCTTTTACTACACTTAAGTGCTTACATGGCTCAAAACATAAATCAAATGTCACTACATGAAAATAGGGCAAAGAAAGGGGTTTTTAATGTTTTCTTTAACAAAATAAAATATGAAAGGAGTGAAAATTTACAAAGCAAGTTAGGTCTCCATGTTTCAATTATTTCAACTATTGATGGAAGTGTTTTGCTTGGTTGGATTTTTAAACGTATGGTTTTGGATTATCTAGTTTACTGCACCTGCATTATATGGACATATATGCATAGACATGCATATATATGGACTGAAGAGAACAGAAGGCCTAAAATAATAACTAGAGAATCGCCCTGGTTCTCTTGAAGCTTCTTGTTTTACTCTGAATTGGGAACAGGGAGGATGGGGAGGCCTGGGACTGCAGGTTTGCCAGGAAAGGGAAAGGGAAAGGCAGGAGTTTGAAGAAGCAGGATGAAGTTCTGCCACCCCCACCCCACACTGGTTGAACACCTAGGCCAACAGTGTGGCTGCGGAGGAGCTATCTGAATTTAAGATCTGCACTAACAATGAATTTTCTGGTTTTGCTGAATCAGAAGAAAAAACCCTTGTCAGAGTGAAGTGATATGGAAAATGTTCAGGGTTGTTTTATTTTAATCCAGCCTGAAACAAGAAAGCAAATCCTTCATCTAATTTTTTTTTTCTTTTAACTTTTTTCTTTAAAATGTAGGTCAGATTGAATCAAGAGATTCAGAAAAATATCAGAATTTTTTATTACAAAAAAATATTGCAGAGATGCAGCTCAGTAATTCCTTATTTAGAAAGTGTCCAAAAAAAAAGCATTTTAATTTAAAGAAGTATTTCCTCTTGTTTTCATTTAGACAAAGCTAATCTCACAAACCTGACATGAACTCCCAACCAGTTCTGCTCTGCCCAGAACTCTCCCAATTTTTCTTGGTTTTGCTAAATTCACCTTTCATCAGAAAGAATTCTTGCAGCTCATTTCAGGCATTTGGATTCCCAGACAGCAAAACCAGGTTGAGTCCGATATCTCTCACCACTGTCCTGGCTTGAACCAAGGCTTGGACAGGGTGAAGAATTCAGTTCAAGGTTTTCATGAAACTCCCCAGAGTCACTTGTTCTCTGACAAAATCTTAGAAATTTGATTCTCACAGAGTTACATGACTTCAGACTCAGGTGGATGCCCAAACTCCACACAAATTGATCCAGATTTGTGCTCCCGACACGCAATACCTTGCTTGTGCTGGATGAAACAAAACATCTTTCACTGAGGCAAGAAGGCTGTGAAATCTCAGAGATGTTTCCTTATAGTCCTGTCCTTTCTCTGCGATAATGTTTCTTCTGCTGAGGATAATCTCACTCAAAAGTATTTCAGCTTTTCCAGTAAATTTCTTCTGACCCACTATCAGGAAAGCTCCTAAATCCAGCTACAAAATCTTGAATTAGACATTCAGTCTTCAATAGCCAATGTCCCTGTTGATGCGTAAACCAGACACCAAAGTACATGTATTTCATTCTGGTGGCAACAACTAACACATCAAGAATGCTCTGTGTACACTGAGTATTATTACCACAGTGTTTAACATAAATATGTGGGTCTACCCACAGACAAATATATTTGCATCAAAAGCACTCATTTACCACCCCAAGTGTTTTCAACTTCATTCCCAGATACCAGGCACTGAAATGTGACTTGGATATAAACAGCACAGCTCACAAATGGACAGGACAATGGAAGAAAACTGCCATTTCTTGGCCCGTGGTACACTTGTCACTGTTGGGCAAGAGCCACATTCAGAGACTGACATTCTTAGCCTTCAAAATGGAGATAAATAGGCTCACTACAGGCTAACATCTTTGTGCGTCTGGTCTTTAGTTATATTATGTCCACCTTATTTTACCTCAGTAGCGTGAAAAGGCCTTTACAAATCAAGGATTCAGGCCATTGGCCACTGGAGAACAGGAAGGAAAAGCAAGGCCAACAGAAAAGACCAGAAGGAAGATAAGAGATGGCTTCAAGTGAAAATGAACAGCATCGATTTTTGGAGCAGAATTAACAACATAACTTAGTGCCACCAACACGCTGCTATCTGTGGAAAAGTGTCCTCTTCCACCCTTAACAATACTAGCCAAATCTGTCTTGAACAGCCAGCCAAGAAACAGAAAAGATAACCTACAATATGAAGAACTAATCAGAAAGTGTTGTGAAAGAGTGAACTTCCAACAACCAAACTGCCCATGAGTGATCTGTGAAGTTTGAACAAAAGTTATAATTTGCTGGAAGAAAACATTCTACCTGTTGGCAAGGAAGACTTCTGCTTTCCTTAGAAATTTGCACAGTAAACACTTATTTTAGTGTCCAGCAAAGTGAGCCAATTCAATCCCCATACATTTACTAAGCAGACTTTATATTTTGAGGCCAACCAGAATGCTTTCTTGGCTACGATGAGAGCTTCTGCTTTTAATTTCTAGTGTATCAAATGCTAACAGGATTATGTTCAGCTATTTAGCAATTACAAAGTTTTCTACAAATACTACAAGTACACTGAGACTGTAGAGAGTATCTTTAAATGATGCAGCTGAAATCATCATATAAAGGGGTCCATTAGAGGACATTTGCAAGATGTTAAAAAACACATTGTACCTTATTCAAAATGGTGCAATAACAGCCACCTCCTTTTCCCTGGAGAGTCTCCAGGGAGTTAACTTATAAGGATTGTAATACTCCTTTTCCATTGCAATCTTCTGAGAAGACATGAGCACTTGGAATGATTACGTTATGCCTCAGCCTGGGAAGGGCAGTATTTCATCATGTATTTCACTGAGCAATGCTTTGAAGAAGCCTTTGTGGGTAATGCTAAAGGTGTCTTCCCCGCTTTTGGCCTGAGGTCACAGAGATGTTTGTTAAAAGGGAATAAATCAGTTTCCAAATTTTGGCCACACATTTGATTTCTCTTAAGAGTCCTCGCCAAAGAGAGCTTTGCTTCCCCAAATATGCTACTGTGAGTCTCGACAAAAGAAAACCCATGTCTGGTTGTCAAGGTGTGTCTGTTCTTGTTTAGAAACTGCTACAGGATACAAATCTCCACAGACATGGGAAACCAACAGTATAGTAGCTAACCATGCTTCAGGAGAAAGGGGTTGAATTGTTTTCACTCACATATAATTTGACTGACTACAGTGAACTCACTTCACATAACATAATTGCGGGTGCTACAGCGTACGCAAGGTCGGGCATTCCTCCCAGCACTGGCCCAACGCTTCGGAGATACTCCAGGCATAAAGTTAGCACACTGCTGGTTCCCTCTCTCACACAAAGGGGAGTGAAGGAGAATCTCTCTCAGCAAGGATATCCAATGATTTCTTTTTTTTTTAAGCAAAACAGACAGAACCTGACATCCAGCTAAACCTGTCCCAGTGCAGACCAGTGAAAGGGTGCAAAGGTCATCTCAGAGGCTTCAGTCTGGGTCACTGCACTCGGGGCCAGCTCCCCACAGTAGATATCAAGAGTCAAGGTTTCCACCAGTTATACCAGCACGGACTTTTCTCTTTCCCCTCACAGTGGTTGCAGAGAAACTGGTGCTCCGCCTCAGCTGCTCCCCATTCCCGTACAGCAGTATGGGAGGGCTGGTTGCCGCGGCTTGTGGCTGTATTCCACCATGGACCAACACAAAACAAACCCATTTGACACGCTCTTAAATTATTATTTGTTGCCCAATTTCTGAAATCGCGATGAAGGATTTCAGATTCCTGGAAGGGACTTCTTGGAGGGGCTGAGCTTCAGAAATCCCTGAGCTCCCTCAGTATTTCACACTGGAAACTACAAATACAGGCACCCAGAAATCCCAGTTGCTTTTCAAAACCTCTCCCAAATTTTAAACAAAATCCTGATATACATCACAGTATTTTAGAAACATAGTAGTACCCTGTTTCCCACCCCTCAACAAATAAAGCAGACAAACAAAATGACAACACAGGACCCAAATATAGCAGATCATTTCTTTGGCGATATTGCACATGCTAATTGATTTTGTTCTCTCGCTTCCCTCTCACATTCAGGGATGAATGTGCCATGAGGACTTTATTTACTCAGTGAATTAAGCAATCTGAATTATCCGAAAGCTTTCACACAAACTATAAAACTTTTGCAAAGTTCCCATTAACAGAACTCTAATTAGCAACCAGTCATTCCAACATATTCTTCTGCCACTGAACAAAGCAATTTAAATTCCGCAATCCAGGTAACAGAAATGCACAAATGCAAAGACTTTTCCTTTAGACGATAGAGCACAACATAGCAAAAAGAGGAGCAAAAGAACACAGTATGCATCCAATGCTTATTTCCCAGTTCAAGCAGCTTCCCAACTTGTTAGACCATTCTGTTCCCCTTTCCCTCCACCACCAACCAGCACTTCCTACACAACACCAAAAGGCTAAATCCATACAGATATCATAATAAATCGGCAACTCACTTGGAAAGGCTTGACAAGTTCTGCCTGCAGTATGATCTGCTGATCATGTCTGCAGCGTATGAATCAGTACAAACTGCTGCCAGCTCCAGGGAGCAAATGGACGGATGATCAGGGCGTGGAATGAGATAATAAAAATGCCATTATCCTTTTAGGCATGCGAGACTCATTGGATGCTCTTTCCACCGCACAGGTTAACCATTTGGTCGGTCTCGTAGCTCCTGTAATGACACTCTCTATTTGCCTATTGTCAAGCTCATTATCTATGTTGTATCTCCTCCCCTCCCTTCGCCCCCTTCTGCTCTGTAATCATATGATTTTTTGGGGATTTTTTTTTTTTACTGTATTCTCTCTAATAGATGCTCTTTGCTATGTCTGGGCCCCCAGTTGCAGAAATTCCTTCAGATTTCTCAGCTGCTCAGCTTGGCTGACAAATGCTTGCTTCCCATTCAGCTTCCAACAAGAAGCGCTTCTGTTTAGCAAGTTTGTCTGAACACCGAGCAGCCTGAGCACTGCAAAGAGGTGCCTTCACAAGTATTTGCTTGTAGGAAAGTCACATTCCAGCCTGCCGAGAGATGATGAGGGGAGAGGACCCAAATATAAAACAATCGTCCAGGAAACAGTCCTCCCTTTTGATCATAAATCACTGCCTAAGCATTTTGCAAGCACTTGCATCCAGTCTAACTTGTGAAAGGTCAAGCTGGATCAGATCGCTCAAAAGACTGGAGGATGATTGCCAAATAGGAACAGAGCCAGGGAGGTGGGAAGTAGCTTCAAGCTCAACAGCAGTCAAGGTACGACCATCTTGTTTTTAGCAAAGGGATTAAAAACATGGCTGGAGCTAAATCCAACCTAACAGACTCTCCTCAATGTTCCTCCATCTAATCCAGTGAATGAGGCAGGAAATGGAAATGCAAAAAAAAAGTGATTTAAATGGAGGCACCATGGGTTACCGTGATTTCACATGCCTGGGTCTCATACCCCTTTAAACCCGCATATGTGAGTAAACTGAAACAGCTTACTGTGCAGTCCTGCAGCTATTCTACCCCAGGCTCTGATCTTGTTAAACCTCATAAATTACAAGGGTGGGTGTGGATGGATTAGTACTCCAAAGGGAAATCTCTACTGCAAACTCGCCCTTCTATGGGAAGGAGTGGGTAGGTTCAGTAGATGGCACTCTTACCCTGGAGCGTAGACCGAGGCAATTCTCTCTGCATGAAGCCATGGAGGATGCTGGATGACCAAGGAGGCATCAACCTTGACAGTTTTATTCTCAGAGCTTGCAAGAAACCAATGGCTGCACGTTGCTTGCGGCACTGATACTCATTTACATTCTGCTCAAATCCTGCAGTCAATAATTATGGGATTTTTCCCTCCCAAAAACTCCCTCTACAGTTTTGAGGTGATACGTTTTTGTGAAAAGGTAACAATTCTGTGCTTTATAGGTAGGTGCATGATTCCCATGTAAGAATGCACAAGCTCAGGGTTTTTTGCACACTCAGAAACAGATCTGCAATACCCCAAGAAGTTGCTATTTCTTCACTTACACCTTCCGCAGACCCAGCCCCTTGTTCATGTAAAAACCCCATGTTTTAGTGTACAAAATATACCGGAATTCTGGTCTGGAGCAAGGAAAGGCCAATAGTGCTGATTGCAAAGGGAGAAAAGCATGGGTTCCATTTCTGTGATTGCAGAGAGATCTGCAAATGAGATGAGGGTGCAGCAGGCAGGCCATGTCCATTTCTTTTACATTGACCTCAAGCAACAGGGGATATGTAAGGCAGTGTGAATGAGTAGAGTCCTTAAAAAATGCTGGTGGGAAGGGAGTAATTTTTATTCTTCCTGGAAAAGGTATTTCTACTACTGGGGAATTACAGAAGCAGAATTCTTCCCTCTAGAAGAGCATTAGTTAAACAGAGATTGTATCACTGTTCTGCCAAAATATACATTTTAATCAGATGCCAGATGTAAGAGTTGATGTTTATGAAACTATAAACTGGGTTCCAAGGCAGCCTGACAGATCTCTAATACAGGTCTGTATTTACTACTGTGTCACAGAAACATTTTTTTTTTCCCCGTTGAGTGAGTTCTACACCCTTTTCAATCCATCCTGGAATAGTTATGTTATTGCAGTGTTCACAAACAAAACTGTTTCCGTGCATGATAAAAATAAAAGCAAATTGACTATCCTGTAAAACATTACACTCTACATCTTCAAAGAATAGTTCCAGATTTTTCAAAAATCTGCCCCTACTGTCATGCAGATTCGGGCTCCAGATGGCAAATCTGACCTATTTGTTGGTCATTAGGAACAGAGGCAGCCTTTTGCACTTGTAGTAGACCCCAGAACTGTTTTAAAATGTCCTCCTTAGACTAGGACAGTCAGAAGAATCCCAATTTCTTTTTTTTTTTCCTTTTCCAAATAACATTTTGAATAATAAAAGTCTGGAGGAGCACTTCACTCTAGGTGAAACTGATTCACACAGTCAGCCTATTTTTTACTTGGAGCAAGACTTCTAACACCAAATTGCATCTTCTTGCCCATACCTCTACAGGTCTACTGATAATCGATGTCATTTGCTTGCTGATTGAGCAATAAGCAATGCTGGCCACGCAAGTTTATCCTCAACTCATGTGCCATCTTTGCCGGCAAATGAAGAGCCGAAGACAAATAAGGTGAACAAATCCCACTTCCAACAGTACCAAGTCTCTCTGCCCAACTGTCTGTAGTGTTAATAGGTGAGAGGCATCCTTGTCAACAACTGCTCGAAACACTCTGCAGATTGGTGTCCCATATACTAATTTTTAATTTGACAGCACTAGTGCTGAGGGGGTTTTTTCCCCATCCAGAAGTTTCTGTAACCATGGTTTGTCACACTTGCAAAGCTGCAAGATCAAACGTGCAGTTCTGGACACAGACATGTTAACCCACTGTGTGCAGGCAATGAACATACTGCCAAGTGGACCTCAGCTAACCCACATAAGCAGCATACCATTGTACGTTGCACTGGTTGAGTGTCCAGGAGGCTTCACCTTCAGCTGTCCTCAGAGCTGTGCCCATCATTTAAGTCATAAGGCCCATTCAGCTGAGGAACATCACTGGATTAACAAGAGCTACAGGGACATTTTGTGATTCAGTTTGCAACACAAAGGAGGGCTCCACCAAGGGTGCAATGCCAAGCATTCACATTCAGTTGGGTGCGGACTCAGCAGCTCCATAAGTCTCCAGCAACGCAGAACTGGTTCCCCTGAAAGAGGCTGACACAGCCAAGATTTTGCCATGCTTGCAACCCCTTTAAAAAGAAGTAGGAGGAGGATCTGAGTCAGTTATAGATCCTTGCACTTAATAATCCCTTTATTATTTCAAAGACAAATGTTTGTTGATTACTTTCTACAGTAACTTAACTGAGAGGGATACTGTCAGTACACTGTGGCCCTGAGGTGAAGATCTAGCACATGGAGCAGCAAGAGGCAAATCACCTTCCCCCAGACAATTTCAAAAATTCACGTGGGCATCTAAAGCATGAAAAATGAAGGGGGCAGGAGATGCACGTCTCAACCTGCTTTCCTTGTATGTTCTGATGCTTCAGAGATTATTACTGGGCTCTAGGACATGGAGACCCCTAAGAAAGACACTAGAAAGAGAAAAAACTAAGTAAACAAACATTAACTAAACTAGGGCACTTGAGAGGTGTCATCCACACCAATAAACTCCAGTGAACTGGCTCTAATAAGAGTGTAGGCTCATCTATTATAACAATGAAAGGAACTACAGGGCCTTTCCCAGCTTCTCAACATTAAAACTAGAAAACTGAGGAGGAGGAAGGAGACGTGAGACCTTTCCAAAAGGAAATTATTACTGGGAGGTTCCAACGTCTACTCATACTAACAATAGGAATGTCCAGAGGTCATCCAGAGAGCCACTTAATATTTTGTTTGTTATTTTTACTTTAACCATTCCTGCATGTGAGGCTGAGTTTTCAGTGAGCTAATCACAGTAGCCCATGAAGCCTTTTTCTTCTGAGATTACAGTGAATTCAGAACCTGAGAGAGGCACACACACCATCCATACCATGCTTTTTCATATGTCGCCTATTCCTCTCCGTATCTGTTTGTCAACAGAGGATTTTCTGTGCTGCTTATTGTTCTTGTCCTGTTATTTAAATACCTTCATGTTTCTTTAGCTCTTCGTTTAACCCTTTTCCAAGTTGAGGAAGTTTTAAAATGGGAAGGCAAATAACTTACAGATTATCTGATTCTTTTCAGAGGCAGTAAATAGTTCACAACGCTGCACTGCCTCTCCTCTGTGCCACTAGTCTGAAATAAGTAGGCAGACTTGTAGAGAGACCTTTGCAAAACTACTGGCATTTTGCAGGAGAAACAGAACTGTTTTTTATGAAAATCCATTCTAATGACATTAACATCTGCTCCTTGTTTGAAGAATATTTTTAACTGTTCCCTCCCTGGGAAAATGAAAGATGCCACAGTCTCGTTCACGTTCTCACGGAGTAGACCAACTCGGTTGGTTTTTGTAAGGTCTGTTCTGAAATGCCCCAATACAGTTCATTGCAGGGAACTCTGTGTATATATCTCCCAGGGCAAAAAGGACCTGCAGTCACCCTCCTATGAGATTGCACTGTAGGACATTGGCATGGGAGCAGGGACTTCATTTCACAGATGAACAACACTTGGCATATTAAATCATATGCAGTAGGTAAAGTCTGGCAGCCTATACATGAGGTCTTGGAATAAATCTCTTGAGTACTCATAAAAACAAGGCTATGTACTTCATCATCAAGTAACGCTGAACTGTCTCTTACTATGTATTTTTTTTCCAGTCCAGTTTTAAATATCCCAAGTAATGGAGATTCTGCCATTTCCCAGTGGTAAGTCTTCCACGCTCTTACAGGGTTCAGTACCAAGAAGCCATCCTACAGCTAATACATCTATTCCTCCCCTTATTTTTTTAACTGTAACCCATAGTTATATCTATCTGGATGCCTATAAAGAGCAGTGGTGCCAATATTTTAATGTGTTCAGTGAAACCTGTGAGTAACACTTATCAGCCAGGTGAGTGGATATATGTATTAAAATACGTACTCAGACTGGAATATGTAGGTTTGGGTTTGGACATATGCATGTGCAAATCATGGAGGCACATGCGGACAGAGTTTGCATGCTCACATGGACACATTATCATGTAGCTAATGCCTTAGCAGACGATAGAACTATTTGCATAGACAAGTTCTGCAGGACTAGGAACACAACCCTGTACATCTAAACACAAAAGCCTGAAGCTGTAAATACTTGCAATAATGTATTTCCAGATACTGAAGACCCATATAGAGCCCATGCAGCGCTCAATCCTATCTGATGCCTGCTTTGCTGGGACAGGCTGGCCTTGGGTAGTGCAGGCAGGAGTTTGGTCTTCTCCAGGGAAGATAATTTAATTTTCTCTGACTGTCCTCAGTTCTTGAGGTATTAATATTACTCTGCTTCTCACATGGAAAAGTTACTGACTGCATGTATGCCTGTAGCAGTAAACAAAACAAACTCCAAGACAAGTGTTAAAATGATATTCCAAGGAGAACTGCCACTGTAAATTGAAACTTGATTAGAAAAACATATTTGCTGATGTTTGCATTCTCTATCAGTTACTTATGGGGCAATGCGCAATCCCAAAATAAAGAAGCATAATATTTCACGGGTGTGATAGACTATTTCCACCAAAGCATAGCTTTTGTTTTACGTCATGTTTTCACTGCTTTCAAATAAACACTAAGATCCAAACAATAGTCTCCATATAACAGCCATGATATAGCTACCTTCTGGTCATTTGAACAACTGAAATGGAGGAAACTATATGAGGGAAGCATTCACAAAGGATATCTTTTACCTCCTTTCCCTACACCCCAGCACTGTCACTAGTGAGGGACAGACTCGAGTCCCTTCCTGCTCTGAGCAGGAGCCCATTTCTCTCCAGCCACCAGCAGCAGCAGAGGGAAGGGCCACCATTTCCCCATTCACTTCCGCACCCATTCTTTTGTGCTTTATGCATTTCAGGGACACATGCCAATTCTCACAGCAATAAAAAGCGATCTATGCTTTTGGCTGGCACATTTTAAAATTTGCTGTCTCTCATATACACCTGAGCTGTAGCTTACTTGGAGCAATAACTCCTATTAATAAATTTCAGCTTCAGCAGTGAGAAGAGTAGTACTCAAGGCCCAGAAACCTGTGATTGGACTTCTGGGACTTCTGCTTACAGCCATATTGGATAATATTTGCAGAGTCCACCAAACAGAAAGCTGAATAAACTGCCATTAATGTAGATGCAAGTTCTCTCTGCCCCAACTGTTTCTGGCAATAGTTAATTTCAACAACACTTTCAACAACAGGTTTTATATAAAATTATTAATGTTATTTTTAACATATTAACAGGCATGCTCCAAACATTACTATTCACATTAAACTTATACAAAGAAAAAGCCAGAAAGAGCCACAATGTGGTAGATGAGATACAAACACAGAGGATAGATGCACCTCTAGCCAAAACAGGTTATGCCTTGATTTTACTGCTGAGGAGGCGTGGGTGGAAGCCTAAACCAAAGCTCCTTAACAGACACCCCAGTAAACAACAGTAAACTCATGAGGTGTGAAGCATAGGATCTATTCACCCTTGTGTGCCACCACATACTAGTGAGAGCATCCACTGTCTCACTTCAGTCTGAAGCCGTGGTCCGAGTCCAGGCTTCAGGCTTGATTCTTCTCTGCTGCAAGAGTTTATATAAATGTGTGCACAGGCACACATGCACGCAGCTCTGGATAGAGAAGAGCATTTCCTGCTGGGCCAATTTATGGAGACGTTCCTGTACCAAAAGCTCCTTTCTTATGATACTCTGAATTTTACTGGTGAACAACATCCAAGCCCCGGTCGGGATCTCAACATGACAAACAACCCAATAAACTCAGCTAGCAAAAGCCATCCGAATTCCACTGAAGGCAGCAACTGTTCAACAGCTTATGCCACTTGAACAGCTCAGAGGTATTCAAAACGCAAACCTTGACTAGAAATACTCAGTTTGGGCCTTTCTTACCCATGAACTTAGCTGAAAAATATGAAATTGGAGCCTCAGACTAGGACCCTGCATCATGCAGGTTAATGATCAGTTATACCCCTGTCTGACTGGACTGCTCATTTTTTTAATATCTGGTAACGGTCCGTAGGTGTTTTGGAAGGGGCTTTATTTCACTAGCTTCACAGGGATCACCAACTAACCGGATGCTCCCAGGAACTTTCGGAGAGCAAACAGCGCCAGTTTATTTAATAACTTTCAAAGTGAAACTAAAATCTTGTCCAAATCATGTCTCCTCTGATTTAATTAAAACACACCACACATACTGCACTGCTCTGTTAATCATTAACAAAGTTAATTGAAGACAGAAGATGACTTCTTTTCTTTCCTTCAAAAGCCTCCAGCCAGTGGAAAACTTCAAAAAAACATTCCAAAAAAAGACCAGTACAGTATGATTTTTGTTAGAATGGTCAACACGTTGGTATGTTTTTTCCGCTTCTTCTGTATTTCTGATTCCTATAGGAATGCATGTTAAAAGAGAGGGGTTTTTTTTTTCTTGCTTGGCAAAATACCTTTCCCAAATTTTCTAAATATTGCCTGGTATTTGCGTCAATATGACAGTCATTGGGTTTGACAGGAATCAGATTGCTAAACCCACACAAAAATGCTTTGGAAATCAGGGGCTAGTTATACATTCAATTTAATTCAAATCCACTTTAACAAACTGGCAAGGAGTGGATCTGAACCGTCCCCTTTATTCCTTCACTTCTGTGGTTCACAAAAGAGGTTTCTTCAGCACACTGATCTCTGTCCTAACTTTTAGACTCACTCACAACTCCTGCTGTCTGGTAAATCTTCTTAGCACTCCTGTCCCAATTTATTTTCACTTTCCAAGATGACCTAGCAACCCATGAAACTTATTCTCCCTGTGCAGCAAGCCTTTCCAACTTCTTCCAGGGAGGAACTGAATAGGAAATTAAACAGCATTAGAAGTGTAACACACAGTGGACTATTCAAGAAACAGGATACGTCCGACATCTATTTTTCCAACAGTTCTCCTTTTTTGAAGGAGATCAAAACAAAACAACACAAAAGGAAAAAAAAAAAAAAAA
>RSEF01000001.1:76447862-76459078 GCA_003993805.1 Himantopus leucocephalus | reverse complement strand
AAAAAAAAAAAAAAAAAAACAAACAGAAAAGGTTTCTTTCTTCAGGTCTTAGGGAAATCTAAACACAAAGTCTTCCAGTCTCATTGGTAGAGTTGTTATCTAATGGGATTTCCCTCTTGAAAGCAACAAAGGGTCAAGGCTGAACACTTCCACAAGGGCTGTCATATCGGATCAGGACAGCACTCTGTCAAGGCTGGATTCTTGCTTCCAGCCTAATGCTTTAGAGGAAAGCAATAGGAAAAGCAAAAAGGCAAACCACACTGCACCTGGTCCATTGAGCAAAGCTCTCCCTGCACAGCAAAATTCCTCTGTGCCCCCTGCAGGCAGGCAGCTGGGGCTCTGCCACATACAGGCACTGCAGTCTGCACTGCAGGGTTTTTTTTTTTAAAAAAAAAAAAAAGGTAATTTATTTCAGGGTAATACACATAAAAGGGTATCAAGGAGTCAAAATGAAATCACCATAAATGTTCAGTATTCACATCACAGCATGTGCATCAGCACATAACAATCTGGGGACTTAAATTACTCCAGTGTAATAGAAGACCCAAATATATTTTCTTATTTGTTATTTTTCATCATACCCCAGTGCTAATACTTATTTCTGCACTGAAGTTCCTGAAATCTATTGTAATTTACTATCAATGGCATGCAAACAGCTCTTTAAGGCATTGCATATCTACTTCCTAGCTTCTGGAAAATGGCTCTCAGATCACACCTTACACTCAGGATAGGCCAGGTCTGAGCAAACTATTAAGACCATGATTTCTTTCCATCTACACTGTACGCCTTCAAACCCATATTAAGGGGCTTGACCTGTCTGCAAAAGGATGGTCCAATGTGCTGGAGGCTCCGAACCTTATCCATGCTACCCAGGTGCCCTGGGTGGAGACAAGCACGAGCACTGTTACAAATGACCACCCCACCTCAGTGCCTCCCGAGCACAGCCCAGCATGGCCAGCAGCAGGCACTGTGGATGGGAAGCCTTGGACCAAAGGTCTAAATGCTTTAGCATCTGAACCATTCACCAGCCAGGTAACAGTATGTAAGGAAAGCACCTCAGCTCCGATCTTCTGCTGAGCTTGCTCGAGCCTGCAGCACCTCTGCACCACCTTGGGTCCTCCTGGTCGGAACAAAACCATGAGCCACCTGGGAGGCAGACCCATGGGAGGGAAGAGGGGCAGTTGCAAGCCCTTACACTGAACATGGGTTGTTTTGTTATTTTTCTAGGTCTGTTTTGGTTTTCATTTTTAAACATCTTATACGTTAAAGTATCCATGAAGAAATGCATTGTAAACAGACATCTGTGCAGTGCTCTCTATTTGAAGACACAGACTGTCTCAACTCTTCATCATTGTTCATGGACTTAGGAATGCATCCCCGTCAGCCCAGCAGCCAGTGACTGATGAATGAAGCAGCACCATGTGGGTGACAGGTGAAGACCCCAAACTGCAAGACTGCAACCCGGACATGCTTCCCTGTCACAGCAGGGTCACACCCCTCCTTCAAAACCTACCCATCATCACAACACCCTAAAGATTTCTTAACACTGATTGCAGAGATGGGGCATATGATGAGGGTAACCTCAGAGACACCTGAGCAGGGATGGGGTGGCATGCATTTCCCACCTCTTCTTTTCTAGAGGCCTAACACAGTAGCTTGCATGGGGACTTTAACCATATGCCTAGGTTAAGCATTCAGGCAGTTTGTCAGCCAGCTGGGTAAGAGTGAGAAAAGCCTCATAGATCTGAGGGCAGGGAAAGCAAATGTAAGTGTTCATCTGTGTTTAAGGGAAACTGATAGATATGCAACTATTCCCTTCCCATGATCTTTAACACCCAATTACTGGGCCACTCTCACAAGAACCAACATCCCTGTACAATTCTCCTGGACCCCCTATGTCACTGCACAGTGTTCTTTGGAACTTGATTTGGGTACAAAAATACACATCCCCCAAACTTGGACTAGCCAGTAAAGTTTTTTGGCATGCTACGAGATGGTGAAGAATATGCCTTTGGCTATGCAAAGAACAGACAAATCCCCTTTGCCCCTACTGAACATAAAAGAAGCCCTTGACAGCTCTCAGCATCTGGGATGGTCTTGCATCCTCTGCCATTAACCAATAGTCTCCATTTTCCATTCAATTCCTCATATTAAGATGTCAATAAGTGTCATATTAACTGTCAATAAGTGGCTGAAGAGAAATGTAACCTTTTCCCAAAAACAGCTAACAAACTTGTCTTCAAGGAGATTTAAATAATGTAGCTATCAAAAGAGTAAGTAGCAGTCCAACTTGCATAGGGGAATATTGACCACCAGCTACAAAGAGAAATCATTTTCATTTTCAAATGGCAAACCTCCCCTCCAGATCTGCCAAAAGCTGCAGACTGAGCTTTAGATCTGTGGCTATAGTTTCATAACCATGTTTTGTGCCCTGAGAGAAGGCTTCGGAGCATCAAGTTTTATGAATAAACTTCATGGGATGGGAAGGATTCCAGGAACTCCTCCTCCACAAGCTCTTAGGGGATTTAGAGGTTCTGGAGAGATTAATGCATATGCAGTATTACAACCTTCCTCCTAAAATAAGTCATTATAACAGGAACTTACCCTTCCAGTCTAAACAACTTGGATTGAGAAAGTGCACATTTTCTATCGCTCCAAAGCAGAAGCAACTGGAGACAAACCCGTTCTTAGAGCACCATCTTTGCACTTACAGAGCTTCTGACAAACATTTCAAGGTTTTCACTGTAATAGTAACGTCTCACTAAAATGGCCACTAGAAATTTTAATTCACTAAAACTCTTCAAAACTATTAAAATCATGTTTCCAATAAACATTTCAGAAAAGTATGAAAGAGAGAAATCGGAAGTGTTTTCAGAAACCTGGCAGTTTCAAACACTTCTAGAGAACAATACTAGAGAACAACCTTTTTTTTATTTTTCTTTCAAAAAAGGTTTGCAGCTTTTTCATCAGCATTCACTAATTTACACTGAAACTGCTGTGAAATTCTGAGCTTAAAACTAAGCAAGGACTTCAGGATTTAGCCCTGTGGAAAGCAGAAAAATCCCATCAGCTCCAAATGCCAAGGTAGAGCCTAAAAGCAGAATGCAAGCATTAAACTGAATTCGTCGCAGTCTGCCAACGAGTAAGCTAACCAGCTATTGATGAGATGTTCTGTGATAAAACTTAGCTCTTTTTTTAATGTTGGAGCTCTTGAAAAGACTGTTTCAGGCTCTGATAAGCCAGATGCTATCTTACCAAGGGCTTCTAAAGCCTCCAAAGGGCTCTGAAATCAATCAAGAATCTTTGGGCTTTCCCAACGTGTTTAGAAGGGGGAAAGGGAGCCAAGATGCATACTTCTGATACGCTCATTAAAATTGTCAAGGACACTGATACTTGTGTTAAGTACACTGAGTAATCAAAGCCAAACGGATCTTGGGTGGGTGCTTAATAGGTTCACCTCTAGCGTTGTGACAGCATGAGATTCATAACAGGCGAGCAAGCTTCTTCCTCACAGCCAGGTTGGGCAGCCTGTCCGAGAGCGACAGTGCAACTGAGGTGGCAATCCCAAGGGGATGCTGCCCACAGGACATCCTGCTCCCTTCCTCCTTGCCCACATGTCCACACATACAATGAGGACCAGGCAGTGGTGTGTGCAGCCTGTGGGGCCGGAAAACAGCACCCTGACCCCACACGGTGGGAACTTGGGCGTTTATGCAACTAAAGCAGACGGGAGAAACNAGGACCAGGCAGTGGTGTGTGCAGCCTGTGGGGCCGGAAAACAGGACCCTGACCCCACACGGTGGGAACTTGGGCATTTATGCAACTAAAGCAGACGGGAGAAATGCTTCTGGCTGCATGGGCTTCACCCTGCACTGTGGGTCCACAGGCCTCAAGGAAGCCCCAGTGGAGATGCCACTCCTCAGCAACAGGGAAGGGACCAACAGCAGGTCCTGCCTCTCCAAACACCATCATGGACAAAGACTCCTTCTGCATCACTTGATGGGATTTAAATGAACATTTGCAACACTTCGGATCTTATACAAAAACAGCTGGCCTAGACCAGTTCTGAAACCAAAGAATAGTAGATAGTGGACATTTTGGGAGTGTAAGAAACTGCACTGAAAAGAAACAAGCAGAGTGTGATCCTTCACTGGTATTTTATTCCCGTTAGTATTATTTAAACATGCATTCCTCTTAAACGCAATCCCTTTCCAAAACTTAACTTTGTCCACTCCCTTCTATTTGAATCCCAAATACATTTTTTTCAAAACGCACTCCTCAAAAAATAAAACCTAGACAATATACCTCTCAAATAACCTAACCAACTTATGGGATGTTTTCTTTCTCCGTTCTTCCTTAGGAGAAAAAATATGAATCATAATAATCCCCAGACAGGAGAATATTTTTATATTTACATTTTTATAATTTACAAAATCAAAATAGGGATGCTTTTTGAAACATTATAACCCCTTTTTCTATTTTTTCCTCTAAAATCTTCCCAGAAAAATCTCTAATCTATGATGAGACATGACATGCACAATTTCAGGGGATACAAAATTCTTTGGAGAAAGTCAAGGGAAATTGATTCAACTGGGAAGATAAGCCTGATCCTTAACTGTGACCTGGCTACTCCTGATGCACATGACAAGGCTTAAGAGGTTAAATGTGGTTCTGAGAGGAGTACGGTGGGTTTTGTTTTTAAAAACTCTACATTTAATTGAAACGAGAGATAAAGAAAGTGATCCTTTGATGAACTGGGTCTGGCTTTAGGCATTTTCTTATCAAGATGGCCACGTTCAGAACCCACCCACCAACATACCAGAAACCACAGTTGGCAAATGCTATGTGCAAAGGCATTTCCTGCGTTCTGACTTTCTAGCTGAGGGCCAGATGCTTCACGATCCTTCCTTAAAAGCACAGTTAACAGTGGGCGTACAGAGCCTTGCCCGATCTTGTATGGTCTATGTAAAGACCAGGCAGCATCCCAGACATATGCTCGGTGTCAAACAGGCAGTAGTCTCTTCCCTTATTCTCAGGAGTTCCCTGCCTCAGTGAAGAGAGGGCCAAAGGACTACTTTTTCTACACCATCACCTTATAAGCTACAGTTTATAACCTAAACCTGTTAAATTAAGTAGTAATTATTGTGGTCCCTATCCATGTGATGTGCGAAAATATCACAATGAAAGGAAGAGCAAACATTATTAAAAAAAGTAAACAACAGCTGAAGGGCCTAGAGAGAGCGTTGTGGTTTACTTCAACTTACAGCATGCTCTACCTACACCACTTCCAACAAGTTACTTCCAGCTTTCTCGCTTATTATCTTTAATATATAATAGGATAATTACTTATGTGAAATTCTCCAAAAGAACTTACCTCATTTAGAAGTGAAACACTGTTTCAAAAGTAGGGGTTAGAACCTTATAAAACACTTTTCTGTCCAAAAATTTCTGCAGGCAAAAATCCTAAAAGTTATAAAAAATATTCAGTCCCTGCCCAACAAAATGACCAAAATAAAAACAAGCACAGGCTAGTAATTTCAAGCCTGTTAGTACTGAATAAAGAAGGGTAGCTTTCATCCAGAGGTGAAACACAAAGCTCTAGTTCAATTTGCACTTGAAATAATTGTACAGTGTGGCTGGCTAAAGTTATAACAAGCTCTTTTCATGTACATATACACAACCCATGCTTATAATAGTAGCCCCTGCGCATACAATCCATATTATTTTGTGTCAATCTGGCATATGTCATCATACTTGCCTGTCTACAAAAATCAAGCACAGCAAAGGAGAAAAACCTGTTATGATAAGAATACACCTTCAACATGCCAAAATCAGGCTGCCAGAACATCCTTAATTCTGCGGTCTTGGCCCTATGCATTACAGTCCTTTGCTACCTGATGAACCCAGATGTATGCAACGCAATAGCTTAGAAGAATCAGTAATAAGGGAAAGTCACAGCTGCAGACATAGTTCCTCCATCCATTGTCTTTCTATGGCAGTGTCATTTAGGGCAGTTCTTTCACAGAAGTTACCCCAAAGCAAGAGCTTTTTTCCTACATACTTTTAGACAACACTGGGATCAGAAAATAACACACTCTAAACAGTGGCAGACAGAAATCTTGAAACCAAATGAGGAAAGCCTATTTAATTCTTTAACAATATAATTAAACTTCTGGTAGGGTAACTAGGAACTCTGCATGGAAAAAACTGATTTGCTCCCATCTTTTGAATGTGTCTAAACCCCAAGATCTTGGCTGCATATGGTCACAGCCAAGCAGAGAACTCGGGGAACTGCATGCAATGAAGAGGTCACTTAATCATTACTTATTTAAGTGTCCTCAGTTGTGGGAATTGTGCCACTGAAGCGGGATTAAGGGAGACAGGATCAAGATCTAAACAATAAGCATAATCTTTGCTACCTTACGTTAAGAGTCACTCCATCTGCTTTCTCATAAGAGGCTCAGACTTGTCATATAAATTCAGAAAAGGTCCATTATTTAAAATGAGGTTAAATATCTCATTTCTCTATATTCTGCTTTACCTTTCTTCATTTGTGAACAGCTTACTCAAAAATACAGTTTGGAAAAGAGACATTGGTTGAGCAAACCAAAACAAATTATCAGCTATCCCCTTCCATGTCGTGTGGCTATTCCCTAAAAGATAGACTGGATAACAGCATTTCCGATCCACCTCTCCACAACGTGGTGGTAATCACTCAGATGCCATGCCTTATTTCTACATGTGTGCACTACTGTATCTGACAACAGCCCCCTTCAAGAACCACATACCTAGTGCAGGTAAAAAGAAAACAACCGATACATCTCACAACTTAGCACACAGTATTTACCAGCTGAATACATTTATGGCACTAAAAGGTTAGGATACCTACACAGACACATTTTGTCCCAGTCAGTCCCAGATCTCATGTTTAGAGTCCACTACCCACTCTGCGGCCTCAGACTAAGACCTAAGAATAGCAGCTGGGTTTTTCCGGCTCTTTGCATTCGTGGCAGGAAGAGCAATGCTGCCAGCTACAGCAGAGGGATGGCCTCATCACCCACAAATATGCACATCAGCTTAAATGCCGCCAGCAATGGTATGGCTGAAAGCAGTCCCAGGTGGATCAAATTCTTCTGTTTTGAGTGATAGACTTTACCACCTTCCCAACAGCTAGTCTGCAAGAGTGCACAAAGGATTTTATTAATTCTGTAACTTCCCTTTATTCCAGCAAATGCAGCAATTTGTCTCGGTCTGTTTTAGGAAAGTTTTACTGATGGTGAAGAGCAACAGTGGAGAAAGTTACTCCAGTTTGGTCTATATTCCACACCCAGTGGTGTCAAATCACCTTGTGGTAATCAGGTGCCCCAGCTCTTTTCTATGGATCTATTTTAGCACCAGTTTAGACCAGCTGTGCTCCTCTAACTATCCAGGCAACCAGATGCAGCCCATGTGCCCAGCACACGTGATTGCTACCTCCAAATGGTATTCTCAGAAACAAACATCACCTGGTGTCTCTATTCCCCCTGAAGCGGGATGACAAATGTACCCAGAGTAAATATTCTCAGAAGCATACCCAAACCTGGGATCTCAAATTGCTGGTTGTGTTCATTTGCTTTCTTGTATCTGCAGCAGAAAGACAAAATCATCCTTCCTCTTGCTGCTTTCGCTCTTTTTATGGCTAAAGCACTAGCCAGACAAACAGAACAAGTTATGATGGACAGACAGATACTATTATTTCATCATTGGTTTTTGCCCACATCTGCCCTGTACTGATCCTGGCTCCAGCCAGACTATAGCATGAAAAAAAATAGGAAGCAAGAGTTAAACAAAGATTCTTTAAATACTAGCAAAACATTTGGATTCAGGCTCTCATTTGTGCCCTTTAAATCCATTATTTTAAAAAATGTTTATGCAGCAGAGGCATTTCTCCTACACATAAAAATTCTTGAAAAACAGGAAAAGGAAATTAATGCTTCCTTCGAAATTAACCACTGCTAGCACAGTCTTGAGTCTGTTACTGTGATACTCTACTGTGCCTTTACCTTTGTCCATATTTACAAGATCCTGCATTTATTTTTGAAGTTAAGCTACCCATAGATTTTGAAGGGAGAATAAATCCAAGCATTTTTACCGATGTCAAACACGTTTTTGAAATAATTTTTAAATTACCATCAAATTACACAGAACATTATAAACAAATGTAGTCACCAAGACTGTATTTGCAGAATTTAACCCAGAATTTTAACAAATTTTCAATGTCTCAGCAACGCATTAAGATGGCATAGACAGGCATCCCTTCAACAGAGACCAGTCGGCAAAATTTCTTTTGTTCTGGCAGTGTTTCTATTTTCTAACAATTCCCATCCACTGCAAAGTATGCTGTCACCTTGCTGTATTATGGGGAAGACAATTCCCCACACCCTATATCTCATCTAGCGCACCTGTGCAGTGCCAGAAATCATATGGCCTGCACACTTTCATCAGTGGAATTAAACAGTGTCTCTTTTGATCAAAACAGGCTGAACAGACTAAAACCTAACTCTAATCTTGTGCAGATTTCCTGCAGAAATGCAAGGGAGCACTTCAAAACCTTTAAGGACACAACACAGCAAAGCTCTTAAAAACTTCCTTAAATCCTGCTGACAGCAATGACTGTATATGTCCAAATGTTGTAGCCCACATAGATGGATTAGAAGCCACCACATAACTTTTGAAGGCATCCTTACCCAGGGAAAACATGGTAACAGTATCAGTATTTCACGACACACTGCAATCCAAAGATGCACACATCTACTTCTGCTATTAAAGTACTGGTATTTTTACAAGAGTAAAAGGCTCAATCTGGATTAGCAACAGCAGTGGAAGCCTTCTAACAGACTTTTAGACTGTGCCGAAGGGACCACTGCCATCTTGGCAGTGGGAACACAAGGATTGCAGGGACACCACACAAACTTACAGCTCATCCTAAAAAGATAATACTAACCAAGTAAAGGACTTCTTCCCCTTCCCCATACAGACTGGGCACAGAAGAATATCTGTAGCACAAATTCTTACCCCACAAGTGTTATATCAACCATTACCAGGCCTAGTTACTCTTGAAGACTCTAAACAAAAGGTTTGATCAAGCAGTGGCTATATTTCATGAGCTTCTACAAGTCTGCTGAGGTCACCTTTAGCAAGGAGCTATGCGAGACTGTCCCTGAAAAAGATCAAGCCAAATTAAATCTTTGTGCAGCCTCACTGGTGATGCTGTCCCCGGTCAATCACATCCTGTGTTTACTTCATGGAGGGGAGCCCATAAGCAGCACATCAGCGGACACGGCTCTTTGTTTGCAATGTACTTTTCAATACTGAGAACTTACTTCTATTTGTACAACAGAGGACCATGTCTCACTTGGGTAGGAGGTCCCTTTAGCAACAGGTTCTTCTTTCAGTGAAACTGCACTAAATTTGTTGTCCTGACATTCTCTGCAAATAGCCATGCATAGCCTCACAATTTTCAAAGGCAAAATGCATTCCCAGCCATCTTGGATAGAGGACAAAGAATATCAGACACAGAAAAATACAACTGAAGAAAACACCATGAGTTTTACAGCTGATCAGCTTTCCCCTAGATTGCCATTCCTTCACACACAGTGAAGCCACCAAAGGCACATTAAAGCTTTTCCTCTGACATGAATAATTCCTGAGAGGATAATTGTGAACTAGAGATGGAGGACTGTGGTGCTGAGAAGACAGTGGGGAGGAAAGAGAGGGAATACAAGGAATGAAAGCACAAAACATCTCCGAGAAGACCCTGTAACCCCTATAGATATGTTCATCTTTAATTTCATGCCACTTTGGATTCAAAGCACCTGAGAATATGTGCAGAACAACAGTATCAAAGAAATTCTGCAGATACAATATCATCTCTTGCCTTATGCTCTGAGAGAACAGCCCAAATGCCTTTTACTTCTACCTCACAACTGAAAAATTTAAGATATGAACAGCTCAATGCAATGGGCTGAAAAATGGCATCATCTTTCATGGATCAAGTCTTACAAGTTATGTGAGCAGTAGCAAAATCCTGCAAAAAATCCTGCTGGGGCATTTTCTTTTCCATGAGCACAGTCCTACTAAGTGAGATGGATTCTGTTATGATTACTGCGACCTTGACGATTATGTAACTGCAGTCTGGGAGAGATTTTATTGTTGAAAAAAGTCATGAAAAAAAAAATTAAGCTACTAATGTTCATGACAGAAGGGAGAAATTTGATCTAGTCACATTCTAGACAACAGAGAAAGGAGAAAAATACTACAACTGAATAAAGGCATGGTTTCATCAGATAAGAAAGGCAAGGTAACTGTGAAAGAAATAATTTCACTAAAACCCATAAACCGAGAATGTGAGAAACTTGGTGGTCTCCAGCCAGGTTTTAGTGGACATATCACCCCTGGCGCCCTTGCAAGCTAACTCAGCAAAGCTGCCTCTCCGTCAAGGCTATGGCACATGCAGCAAACTTCCATACATGACACACCCTGCCTCTTTGGCCTGGGACGTGAGACAACAACGTGGCTGTGATCCATCACCTTCGTGCTGACATCCAGTGGTTTCTGGCCTCCCTGCTGGAATAGCATGGCCAGTACTGACCCTGGAGTAAGGCATAAAACAAGTCCTGCATCCATGCGGTTGCTGCTGTTCACCCTGGGTTTTGCCCGCCCAGGGCAGGAGTCCCCCCCAGAGCAGCTGAGCTTACAGCATACTCATTACAGTACTCCCCAGAGCTCTTCCCCAGGTTGATTGTTGATGATTTTCTGCAAAGACCTTCCAAGACTACAAAAATCTGGCTGGTGTAGGTTGTCAGCTGCCTTTGGGCAGAAGACCCCAGCCCTTTTGCCTGCCTGCTTGACATACACCATAAACAGTTTCTCCAGCAAGGCACAGCTGAGCACTCAGCGTCTCTCCAGTCACCAAGCAGCAAGCATGTTTCCCTAACATTTACATAGCCTTGAAGGTCAAATTTTCTATTTAGCAGTAATGTTTAATAACCTGTGATCATCAGGCAAACAACATTACAGATGGGAAATTAAACCCTGGTCTTTGTGAACATTACGTTCCTCACTCGGCAGGTCAAATCAAGGTGCAGTCTGCACTGAAAAGGGTTTGCGTGAGTTTTCCCATCATCCCGATTTCTTCTTTCTTATCATTAGCACAGCGAGTGGGCTGTGTGGTCACC
>RSEF01000001.1:76394127-76447762 GCA_003993805.1 Himantopus leucocephalus | reverse complement strand
TGGCAGTAGCAGGAAGCTAGGGTGACATTTTCAAAAGCACACACGGATCAGTTTCTGCAGAGCCCTGTTAGAGATCAACAGATATTTCAAAGATGATCTCGCAAGATATTGAAATAACTTTTGAAATCTGGCTCTCTGGATAGGACATATCTCACCTAATTTTAGCTGTCAAGTAATTAGCTAAAACTTCATACTGAANTAGATCAGTTTCTGCAGAGCCCTGTTAGAGATCAACAGAGATTTCAAAGATGATCTCACAAGATATTGAAATAACTTTTGAAATCTGGCTCTCTGGACAGGACATATCTCTCCTAATTTTAGCTGTCAAGTAATTAGCTAAAACTTCATACTGAACATCTAGGCTTCCCCTGCCTAGAAGCTATGTAATTCCCATTAACTGTGAAGCTCTGCATGCTTTAGTCTCTTTTAAGATTAAAAAAAAAATCTTAAAAAAAGAAAAAAAAAAAGGCCTGACGACTGCACAGCTGTTCACAGGTCAACTATGAACTTCTCTCAAAGGCTACACTTTAAAGTGCATCAGCTTATACCTGCTTTGAATGTGGCCCACAGTCTACACAGCACTTTCTCTCAAGTTCATACAATATTTGACTATTTTCTGGGTTGCAATTATTTATTGACTTGTGTGGGAATGGGCTTTGCTGGGGACCATATTTTTAAGTTACAAGTATGGTTCAACATAATACTCTTTTTCCTTTTTTTATTATTTTTTTTTTTGTCCAGCATTAACTTCAATATTGTTACAAGTAGCAGCTCTCACAAACTTGCCAAAAAAGTGGAATACTTTCTGTGGGAGTATAAAATAGATTGGCCACTGTTATTCTAACAAGCGCATTAGTTCCATGTGCAAGAGAAATAAAGTGGTCATTCATTACCCAATTTGCGGTGACAGCCTAGTGAGATATCTCGTTTACATTCTGACAGCTCCATGAAATGAACTGAATTCCCACACAGTCACAAAAGGCCAAAGTTAGCATTTTCCTTAAAAAAAAAAAAAAATAAACTCAAGTCTGCCTCTGGAGCAGATTGGCTGTAACCTTGAACCTTAAAGGAAATGAGAGGGAGAAAGAAAGAGCAAGGCACACATCGTAAGAGGGGGTGGGGAAAAGCTAATGGCACTGGGAATGGAAAATGTGGGCATTAAAAGAATTTCCTATTCTAAACAAAGTGCAAAGTTAAAAATACCTTCTCCTGAGATTATCCTCGGCATAAATACTCATGACGGCTATTTATAGCTGTCTGGTAGCCTATGACAAAGATTTTTATTCCAACAAAGGAGCTGTATACAAACGCAGGACCTGTTTAAAGAGCTATTAAAATGGAAAATAAACCACTCTTGCGTCAGCTAGCCATATTGGTATCTTTTTCCAATGCAGTCTAAACACTGCTTTCCTGGATGCTGACAATTGAGCATTAAATACTAAATGGAGGGAAGAAAAAAACCCTTGGTGTATTTATCACAAGGCCAATACTCATTGTCATAAAGGCCCACACCCAAGCGCCTGCGAGGCGAGGTGCTGGGCTGAAATAGAGCATGCAAGTTGCTCAGCATCTCCGTGGTGGCCTGGGGGCTCCTGTGCAGCAAGACCTTGGAAACAGGATTGCCTGGCACAGGCCCGGGAAGGACCATGCCAGGGCCCCCTCATGAGTCAGGCACCACAGGTATGATCCTACGCCACTGGGAAACCAACCGGGGCAGAGTCATGGGGCATGGTTTGCCAGCAACTCATGACACAGGAGATGCTTAAAAAAATTATTCTTTTTCCTAGTCTGTTCTTCCACTTTTACATGTTTTCACTAGTGTTGGTCTTTGGGCGTGGGCTGAGAAATACGTGAAACGTGTTTAATTTGCAAGAAAGAAGAACCCAAAGCATCATACATCTTCACGAAGGTGAAGATGGCTGTGTAAAAGTAAGCAGTCGCTGGCTCATGTGGAAGGCCTTCACCCCAGTCCTGGGAGTTCTGAGTGTTTTTGTCATTCAAAACAGAATGGGAACAGAGAAGAAGGGAAGGGTATGGATCACATGTAGAGCTAGAAAGAAAGAGGGGGCTGATCACTCCCAGTACTCGCCAACATATATTCTTACTGTTTTGGTTGCCTTCAGCTTTGAACTAGGCAAAAAAATAAAAGCAATTTGTTTGTGAAAACACTTTTGAAATCCATGGGAGACTTTGCTGAGATACCCCATGATATCAGATTGCAGGTACTGCTGATATGTCTTTTCAGGGCAGGGTACATCTCTGATAGGAATGGGGGAAGGGGCCTGTACCCCCACCACCTGCACATGATAAAGTGCCTGTGTCCCATTAGATGGGTCTAACAGGATGACCAACAGCCCACTTTAACTCCCCCCAGGAACTATATCCTTTCTTTTTATCTCCTGGTCTTAGGTAAGCAGTTGCATCTTGGGGTGCAAAGGTAGGTGACAGAGATCCTCCTTTGTCCCTTTTCAGATCTCCCCATAAAGCTCGTCTTTCAGTGCAATCACTGTGCCTGGGTCACATTTGCTCATGACTCCACAGTTAGTTAGCTGAGTTGTGACCATAGTTTGTGTTATCTGTAATTGCCTGACTGTATGTTGTGCTGCTTCACTATCAATCAGCCGTGCACACTGTGCACACACAATGTTAATTAAGACTGCAAGAATTTCAGAGCAGAGGCCTGTCTCTTCACTGCGTATGTGTAAGGGACTTTGCAGTACAGTTCTGATCATGTAGTTCAACTAATGTATATTTTTCAGCTCAGCTTTGGTTTGGCTCCTTCAATTCAAGTTAAGATTTGAATTAAAAAGAGACTTTTTAAAGTATTGATTTCAACTGAGTTGCAGTTCAAGAAAAGAATAAGAGCTTAAACCAGTTTTGAGTTCACATTCAGTTTAAATCTTTGGTGCTGTTTTCTAATCTGTTACTCCAGATAGTATTGAAACGCCACTAATTTGAAGTTAAGTACACCTAACAGCAAAAGACGACTTGCTAAGCACAATTTAGCTAATGCAGAGGAGAGAAGCCAAGCAGCAAAGCAATTGACATCGCAGCAGCGCGTGTTTCACAGTGATAACCTCAACCCCTGTGCCTTCCACCAGAAACAGAGAGCATTTTGCCCCGCTCCCCAGCCCTCTCAGGACACACGGTTCACAGCTCAGCATTAGGGCGCAAGGCCTTTACCCTTATTCCTTAATGGAACAATTTACCACTTCAGAGCATGTTCTCCATCTGGAGAAAACCAGAACCGCTCATTGTCGCCTTGCAGGAAATGTAGAACTTTCCCTCCTCCCCCATTTCATTTGTAAAAAAGGGTTTGGGATAAACTTCCCCAGTTTTCAGCACTCTTCTCTAGCTCCCCAATGAGCTCTCAATGAAAGCTTCTACCAATACAGGTTTTAATCCATTTTTTGTAAAGATGAAATCAATAAGAATTTTGCCCACAGAAGGAATAACAAACAGGAACCTTTGGCTGCCTGAATGATAAAACTCTCTTCATTTGCATGCAACTCTCCATGGAACCTCTGTCAGTGCAGCAAAATACGCCATTTGAAGACATGGAATTTTAATGGTAGTTTAATCTATTGCACACAGTTTAGCGACGTAATGAGGAGCCTATAAACCACACAAGTGCTACAGACTGACATCCACATTTCAGTCATAGTATATGGTTTTAGACACAGCAACAGCCATAGCTGGATAGTACAGTACATTCTGTTCTACCAATGGCAACTCAACAGCATCATCTACATCTGACTCTCATTCTTTCTGGTATCCAGTATTATGGCTTTTGGAACAGGATAACAACTATTATCCCACCCCCTCCCCAGTTCTGTGGTCAGCAGCTCACTACTCCTAGCATATTTAATTGATAAATAATGGGGAATGGAGCTAGGGAGGAGGAAGTCTAGCAAATGGAGTTGAGTTACATAAGCAACTTCTTTTCCCCTAAAAGTCTTAAATGAATATCTGTTCACATTGTTCACTAAATATACAGGCTCAGCTGCCACGTTCCCTTCCTCTGCCTAAACAAGGTTGCAGGCAGTTCTGTGTATTTTGAGACTCATACCGCTCTTTATTAAAAGGTGAAGTTGAATTACCCTGGTTTATGAGATGCCCAAAATACAGCTTGCAAGCAAACTGCAGAGCAGGCTGCTCTGTAAGAAAGCTCACAGCTGTTCTCTGCCTTAGAGAGACGATGCGGTCCTGTGGCTGAGACATGGCTTCTATTCCCAGGTCTGCCACTAAGTGATTAAAGATGGAGCTTGAGGTAAAATGTGTTATGACAGCCTAAACCCGTGATGACAAAGGCACATTTACAAGAAACAGGGACGTGGTTCTGGTTTAAGAGGGGGGGGGGAAAAAAAAAAAGAGGAAGACAAAAACAGGGAAAAAATAATAATCTGATATGGCCATAGCTGCTATCCCAGATGGTGAATCCAGTTCACAAATGGCAGAAAGTACCTTCAGTCAAAGGGTCTGGTATTGCTCCTGCCCTATTTTCTGATTGCTTTCCCAAAAAATCAGCATCATGTTTGTTAGTTTTGGCCAGAACAAGTCTCCAGATGTCTTCCATGTCCTTCGCTCACACAGACGCTAAGCAACACGTTAAAGTGCCCTATCCACTGACCATTCAAGATGTGACTCTAAAGCTTCCACAGGCATTTGAAAGACTCTTCAGTCAACCCTTAAAGAAAAGCTACACCAGATGAAATCCCACAAAATCCAGTGGAAAAGGGCTACAAGGTCGTGCTGTTACTCCTCTCCAGTTTCTGGAACCATTTATTGAATTAAGAACAGAGCTGCTCTGCAAAAATCCTATACGCTATGCAAATCAGCTCATGCCATCTCAGTGCCAGCCACCCAACAGCTAACAAGTCCAGTATTATCAGGCTGTCAACCTATTCACCCTTGCTTGCCAGGGGAAATCATCAGCACATGCAGTGCGATATCTCCATATCAACATCCAAGAGTCAACAGTAAGTGAGTGGCAGAGATAAACAAAGGCTCCACATCCAATTTTCCATGCAATAAAATATACATGGAGTTCTTATTAAATGTAATCAACAGAGGTGGGCTAACCTCCAGTCTGAACACCTTAAAACTTATGGAGGAGGATTCTTGGAGCCTATTGTGAAAGCTACTTTTCATGGTTTCTCCTTCTAAAAATGGCCTGTACCAAAATGATGGTGCTAAAAACTCTGACCCTGGGTGATTTCTATATCATTTCCAAATTCTGCAGCTTGGAGAAGGTCTAATAAACAAATAGGCAAGCAAAAAGGATTCATATATCCCCCTCTGATAGGTTTTTGGTTGTGCCACTGAATCCCTCATCACTCCCTATTAGCAAAGCTAAAGGAATAGCACTACCACGTTACAAGGATGATAGAGGGATATATACATTTAGTAAATAATCGACAAGATCTCAGATGCTCTGGTTATGGGGATGTACAAAGCAGCTTGTATTATGAGAGAGGCACTACAGTGCTAAAGGAAGAAGCAAAAATTTTTAAAATGGCATTACTATTCCCAAAAGAAAGAATCACTTTTGATTACCTTTCAAGCAGTCTTCTCTTGCCAAATTTCTTTATGTTTATGCTCTTACGCTTACATCCTTACTTCATCTAATTAAGTAGTTAAGGTTTAAAAGGTCTGAATTCTAAGTAGCAAGAGATTATCTTATTTTAAAAGTCTTCATTTTGAACCTCTTCTGCAACTCTGCAACAATCCTGCCTTGCAGAAGAACAACTTGAAGGCACTGTAGAAGTGAACCCCTGCAGCACTCCCCATCCCCTGTAAGAGCTGACAGTTCAGATGATAATAGCTTACATTTACAGAAGCATCTTTTGTATTAAAAGTGCTTTACAAACTATAGAGACACACATCTCTAGCAAAATGCAGTTACTGCTTGAATAAAACGTGGCAGCCTACAAAATCATGTATGCCAGTGGGACAAGGAGACATTTTAGCTAAGGACACTCAATGTTGCCCATGAAAATGGCACATTCTTTACCTCAGAGCAGTGAAGACCTCAACAGTTACCATATGTAATCCAAATAAAGACACCATTCAGAATATTTTTATTAAAAACCATTGTCTTGAATACAAATGGCCCAATTTACAATATGCTGGGTAGCTGTCGGATGTCGATAGAAAATGAACACATGCTATAAATTCAGTGCTTGGTAATTAGGAAAATGTGCATGTTTCCCAAGTCTGCTTCTCTGTAGGTAGGACTAAAGGGCAACATTATGTCATTTCCCTTTGCGCAGGACTCCCTATTGACTTCCATAAAGAATTTGGCTTAAAAACTGATGACAGGGTACAGCCCAAGTTGAGGGAAGAACAACCAATAAATAAAGGAAGACGGGTTGGTGACGGAAAAGTCATTCCTAGTCACCAAGACATCTTACCAATATTTTCTTCCAGCAGTATAATGAGGACAGAACAGATGATTTCTGCTCTCAGTTATAGCAGTCCCTTAAATCCAGAGTAATTGCTAAACATGCACAACCCCTGAAAACAGGATTCAGACAGAAATGACTAAAAGACTTAAAACACTGAATGCAACATAACGTGGAACAGCTATGAAGCTATGACACAGCCTGTTAAATGAGTCCTCTGAGTTTAACTGGGGGCTAGCTGTTTTGTCCTAGATCTATCCTGCCTTAAAACATATTCATCAATAATAGTTTCTATTTCAGAATTCTTCTGTTATCAGTAAGCATTGACAAGAGTTTAAAAGCTGTCATCAACCAAACTGTATGTTTTATGATCTTTGCTCCACTTCTGTGTACTTATGCATTTATGTCCATAAAGCAAGATATCATATCCAGCACAACCATGCAGCCAACAGGCTGAGAAGTCAGATTCCCTCCAAAGCCAGCATAACCACAAGCATGCAAGACCTATAACGATATCAAAGTCAGTACATCAGGATCTCATTGCAAGTATGATGTGAGCACGATAGGTGAAATCAGGATGGAGCCAGGGAAGCAATAGGGAAACAGATGAAGAACGATTTTTAAGATGTGA
The DNA here is from genome assembly GCA_003993805.1 of Himantopus leucocephalus. Classification (NCBI taxonomy): domain Eukaryota; kingdom Metazoa; phylum Chordata; class Aves; order Charadriiformes; family Recurvirostridae; genus Himantopus; species Himantopus leucocephalus. Next base: position 76,440,727 of record RSEF01000001.1, on the reverse strand, counting down.
GTCACCAAAACAACACCTTCAAGCGCTTCTCTTTTCTCAAACAGTGTCAGAGCTGGTGACACAGTTAAAGCCTTTCATTGTCTTCATGCTTTATTAGGTACTGTATTAGTCCATCTGACAATAATCAGTAAATCAAAAATTAGATTACAGACCCATTGAATATGCCTAAACATTTCTGGTTTGCCTTGGAGATATATTTTCTTCATTCAATTTATATATACCCTGTACCTATATTCAGGCCTGATAAAACATGATGAAATTTTCATTACTTAGTAGGGGGGGTTCTCTTCTTAAATTAATGACCAATGTATTCCTGCTCTTTAGAATATTGAAATGACTCATCCACTCCATGAAAAATTTTGCTGAGAAATAAGACAATAACCCTGAAGGAAATAATGCAACTCTTCAGTTACATGCTAATGAGAGAAGAGACTCACTAACTTGTACAAGAGAGAAAGGGGGAGTTGGCGAGGGGGTAGGGTGGGGTGTCAGAATTAAACCTTTTCCTTAAACAAATTCATCTTGTGGCATTCCAGCACAGACAACCCCTCCAGCCATCATAACTCACTGGTTTGAAAAGGTCATTAGCACTCTAGCCCATTTTGTGGGGAGAATGAAAAGCCAAATTCATGGGCATGACGTGAAAATTTGCCCTTGGTATTGCTGTCGGATGACCTGAACCCTGAAACCTTACGGAGGCATTTCTTAGGGGCATTTTTTATGAAATACAAGCACAGCACATGCATATATATTCTCTACATGATATTCACAACTACATCCTGCAGCCACAGTGAGGACAGCAATAGCATCAATACAAAATTCACAGCACTTCATGCTCTGCTTTTTTCCCCTCTTTCTACATTTCCCTACCCAACTATTTCTTTCTCCTCCTTCTCAGAGCAGGCTGAACATGTGGCACCAGACACGATGCCTGTGCTCAAAAAGTAAGCTGCAGCGGGAAGCACTTTGTTATCCGTGCCACTGACCTTCAGAGGAATACCCCACTGTGCAAGCTGGACCATAAAAGGAATCCATGTGTAGCCAGTGTTTAGAAAAGCCATCTCCTTGTCTTTCCCAGCTATGGTGCTGCCTTTTTAAGACACTGAAGTAGTAGCCGCTGGAGAATCTCAGGAATGTTCTGAGCAACAGCGCCCAAAAAAAGCTCATCATTTTGTACAGGCTGAAGATGAACTTGAAAAATTTGTGATGACTGTTCAGCTTAGCAGTTGCGGGCTAGTAAAAGAAACCTATTCTAAAGAAACTACAGTCGTGCTATTCCTGTGGAAATACGCATGATTTTTGCTTTCAATCCAGTCGTAAACATTTTCTGCATGGGAAAACGGGAGAAAACAGGCTGGACATTGAGAACATCCCCATCGAGGGATGGCATGATGTGGCATATGAATACGATGTTATAATCATCCCATGAGGGGGCATAAGGACAAAAAATCATCTGCATACAGGTCATCAGAAGGGCTTTCCTCTCTAGTCTCCACTGTGGTCTGGTCCTCTCACAAGATGATAAGCACTAAGTGGGAGGAGTGGAGACAGTCTTTTGTGGTTGTTGACTTTCCAACTGTAAGCATTTTTGTGAAAATCTGATTGCTAGGTTTTGCTGAGGAGTTTTTGAATTCACGTGAAGGCCACAAACAAATTTATGAGGTTTGTTCTTGTTTCACAAAGAGGTCCATTTCACTAAAACCCATTTATACCACCTTCTTCCTTTTCTCTGCTCAAAAATACAGAAGGAAAAAATTTTATTCTTTATATTAAGGAAGCATTCTGCTCTGGGGCCAACTTCCCCCCTGTATCTTTCCCACCACTGTATTATAACAATGCCTTTCAGAAATACCCAGGATCAATACAGAGAATCTGATTTTCTCCTTATCACTAGAGGGCTGGCAATTTTATAAATTAAGCCGGCTTGGTCCTGTAAGCACTGTCTGCTTGTTGGAATTTTGCTCGATACAAACATCCTCCCCACCCCCAACCCAAAAAGGCATATTTCTGAGAATTAAGCTATTACACAGAGGAACCCCTCTTGTGGTAAGAAGCCGTACGTCTTGTGAACAAGTAACTGTGTATGTTCTGTCACTTCTGCAGGGCTTTTCTCACTTTGAAAGTGATGTTGTTCAGATTTTTCTTTCTAGTGTCTCTATCTGTTCATCTTTGCAGGATACTCCTTTGAAACAGCTACATCTAATAGTCCAAACTGTCGCAGGAATCCAGCTGCCAGGACCAGGGATAGCTGTAGCTATTTGCTGACTCCACAGTGGCTTGCAGCGAGTCCACCAGCTGCTACTGACCATATGTCAAGAAACAGAGAGCTCAGGGATGTGGGTAACATTTGATTCACCCACCTAATACCAACCTTCCCCTGACCTCCTACAACATGGTAACATGAAGGTATTGGAGGTAGGTCAGTGTCTGAACTTCCCTGTCTGTCATCACCTGTGCCACCCAACTCTCCACAGAGCCACGTAGACAGCAGAAATAAGCAGCTGTAAGAAGAGGCAGGATTTGCATGAAAAGTGAAGATCAGATACTCCTCATCTGGGAGTCCAGCACCAACGCACCTCACTACAATCACAATGACCTTGTCTGTACACAGAAGTTTACCTCAAACCTCATTTGAAACCAAGTGCATTAAATCTATGTAAACCTCCCAAGTCCAAACTTAAACAGTCTTACCCTCCCACACTCTTTAACAATAAGACACCTCCCCTGCAGGAGACTCAGCTGACAAGCAGTATATAGAGTCATGGTAATTTGGTTACTTTTGACTGTGTGCACTTAATTGACTTAAAAATTTACCATGACATACATCAGGTTTAAATCATACAAAGAGGTCTCACAAAGAAGGGAGCACTTGTTCAAGTGAATCAGTTTAAATACCTGTAGACAAGATGTTGTCTCATGCTGGTAGAAGAGGGAAGTACAGGTATGGAGAAGTAACTTAACAAAACCTTTGAAGAAGCCCTGCTTTTGAGAACCAATTTTCAGCACCTCTCTTATGGCCTCAGCAAAAGAAGAGCAAAATCTTCCTAGAAGATAATCTCTTGCTAGAGCCATCTTTGTTGTTAGCTTAAATAATGTTCACATTGAAAATGGGTCATAAGCTACCTTAAAGGAAACTGAGGCATGTTTTCAGCAAATATCAGAGAAGAAAAAAAACCAACTTAATAAATATTAAAAAAAAAAAACAAACCAAAAAGACAGTCACAACTAGCTGCTCTGTTACAGCCTTCCCTTGATTTTTTACGTCAGCATGACAAACGTGCTGGCCTTTTTTCAAGAGGCTATCAAGCAAAGACTATTAACAAGCAAGTTTATTTAGTCCAGCCAACAGGTTTTGACATGAAGGGGAGAAAAACAACATCTATTTACATTTTCTTAATGTCAACCAACATGAGGCTAACCTTTAACTGTCAAATACACTACCCACTGGTTTATACTTTCCAATAAACGAAAAGAAAAGCATCCTGCTTACTTTTCCACTTCCCATCACCCTTGGTTCTCCCCAGGAAGCGAAGGGCTCAGCAACAAGGCTGACACCACCACTGGTCCTTCTACTCTGTAGCTGTAGCACTTCTGTTGACCTAACCCTCTGGTCACTCTGCGTGGCGTCATCCACGGGGACTGGGCTGTCACCAGACTTCTTTTCTAAGGAACAGTTGCCCAGTGACCTTATTTCTGGCCAGGAATATTTCTTGACCTCTGCACTGATTAATTAAGTTGCCCAAGAAGCACAAGCCACCTGATGTCTCCGTTCTATGAAAGACCTTGATCACACAGGGGCAATCTGCTGGCAAGGGGGATTTTCTTTGTTTAGTGCAAGCTGATAAGTAGGTTATGATGAGAGAAAGCAGGCTGCTTATAAACATTTATCTTCAGTAATTAAAGCTTTGTTTAAAGGCACAAAGCCAAAAATGCAGGAGCTAGTTGACCAAATGAGATGCTTCTGCAAGCTGAAATCAGTTTGGAGTTTCGTTTGCAAATCACATTTTCCTCTATAGTTCTTTGAACTGAGCTGTGAAAGGGTAACTTTGCCCAGGCTGCCAGCAATTTGATAGTGTTTACATACTATGCTTATTCATGTGAAAAACTTGTTAGTGTTTGACTTCATTTAATCTATTATCCCCGCAAACAAATTGGCCTCAGCTTTTTAAAGGGAAAGCTAATCTTCTGGTTATCTGGTTTAATTTCAGATATTAGATCATAAAGATGTTAATAAAATGCAAACTCACACTGAGAAGCAGATGCTCCTAGAAATCCACTCGCTAAACTCATATTCATGTCACTCCTGAAGAGTCTCACAGTTGGGTAATAATTGCAGTTTCTATCACGCCTAATAACTTTTACCATTCTGAGCCCAGAATGCCCTGAAGAATAAGTGGCACAATTAAGCAACAAGTTCAACAATGTTCTTATTCGCTAAAGTGAAGGCATCGCAATGTAACAGCTAAGAGATAATTTCCAAGTCTGGAAATCTGTGATTTTAGGGCTGCTTTTCTGTTATTCTGTTTAGAGAAAAGAGCAAATTAAACACCACCAACGTTCTCCTTCTGCAGCAGCCTGTACTCAACACCTCCTCCAGATGCAATGTTGTGTCACCACATGCACAAGGCAGTTCACCCCTCTCGGGGCCGCCAGCCCAAGATGCACTGCCCATAAGTAGCTGCCCAGCCTCTGGGGCCAAGGGTACGGGTGCTGTGGCAGGGAGGCAGCGTAGGGCATCCTTGCTCGCTCTGCTCCCACCTTCCCTCTTATGCAGTCACAAGGAGGGCTGCACTAGCAATCAGCCTGCACAACAAGGGCTGTCAGTAGTAACCAGCTGTCTGTGCAGCACTTGATGACCCTCCACCGAAAAAAGCATCAAAACCTCATATGGCCCATCTCAGTGGGCAGGCTGGACCACCCGGATGTATGCCATCAGCCACTTGCAACAAGCACGTGCAAGATATAGAATATATTATTGCAGGTGAACATATCAATGCATAATGCGTGTGCCTGAAAATATTTTTTGAACATTTTTAAGGATACAGGGATATTGAAACACCAGCTTCTTTTGTTATGAGAACAATGCAGTATTCTTTTTGCCTTTCTTTAAATGAAATGAAATTTGTTGCGGAGCATTACTATTATTAAGGCCTTTTTTTAGTCAAGAGAAAGGTTAATGTAGAATTTTTACCCAACTCATTTGTAAGCATATACATTTGTGTGATGAGGTATGCACCATCCTATGGCCTAAGAAGGCTTTATACAATGAACTAAATGAACTCTGCATCTTGTGCTAGTTGTGGATATCAGGCATGTGGGAAGTGAGTAAGCAGCTGAGAGCTCAATCATGTACTTACTGTCTAGAAAGAAATACAGATCAACTGGTTTTGCTTATGAAGAAAGACTGAGTTAGGAATCTAATAAGACTTAGGAATGGTTCATGCAGGTTTTTCTGACCACTGACACTGGCTGTCCAGATCAATGAAGATGGGGGATTGCCCTGCCTAAAAGAGTCTTGAGAAAACTAGACCAAAAGACCAAGAACTGAACCTCCTTTATTCTGGACTGTTTCAGAGCAGCGTCTTTGGTCTCTGCCACACTGAGTTAACTGAAGGTAACCTACATGAAGGGCTGATGTCAAGGGACAGAAAATGCTCCTGGGGAAACTGAGGTGCTGTGTCTGCCTCCAAGGGCACCACAGTGCTCTGCTGTGGCCGGTACAGGAAGTTTGAAGGCTCTGTGCTTTCACAAACCTCAGGCCAATGTTCAGTTAATGCAGCTTTTTGCATTTCAAGTTTCTGAATATTTTGTTGAGAGAATTCTGATGGCAGATATGATTTACACCATTTGAAGGTACAATGACAGATGCACAGAGCTGCAAGCGACCCTAATTTAATTGACTGCATACTGCCAATTTGCACTTAAGACATTAAAGAGTTGTTATTTTTCAACATAAATGCAACTACAGCCATTGACACTTATTTGTACTACACCAGCTGCATTCCTTCAGCCTCACAATTTTCTTTGTGCAGTGCCTATGCTTCAGTCTAATTCTGAAAATCTTGATAAAATACCATGTTGTATTATTCCTTATGCGGTGCCCTTTTAAATATGCGTGCTAAAATTGTCAACAACAAGGACCAAAAGCTGTGCCTCAATGCTGGTATTTATTAGGCATTTAAATAAGACCCAGATCATCAAGGACGTCAGTCTAATTAAAGCTAATAAAAATACAGTAGGAAAGAGAAGGGCAGACTTCTCTTTGGTGGTAGGTGGGTTACATGGTTACAGGCTTGGAGGGGGCACTTTTCATCCAAGAATTTCCCAAACCCCTTGGTGCTTCCAAAGCAAACCTGCCACTCTGTTGAAAGAGGTGAAAGACGGGGCATTTTGCCAGCTGTCTGGGTGCTGGATTTGGGCTCTTGTCCTAAAAGGTTGGCTGGTATAGTAGATGTAGCAGAGAGATTACAGAATGATATTAACATACATGTGGGATTAATATCTGAAATACTAAGGAGCTGATTTTGTTGTCTGCTTCAGAATTGCGGTGGGGTTAGCTCAGCAAAGCTTATATTCTGTATTTATAGCTATTTGGAAGAACAAAGCTGCTTTTATAAAACATTTCTCTGTGAAGACTTTAAAGAAAATATGACCTGCAGAACACACAATGGCTGTAAAATGAAGTGGTAGGGTTCTACTCAGCTTTGCATATGTTTGATTATTTCCTCCAATGCATCTGAAATGCTACAATAACAAAGATTTGTCTGCTACCCACCCTCACTTGGGAGTGACAGCAGTAGGACGTGCTTTAATGAGCCACTGGGTCATGCTTTTCTGACTGGATTAAGAATGAGATCCAAGAACTGCAGGAACAGCGATCAATGCAATGTGAAGGGCCAAACTCACCTCAACAATCCAAATATGTCCTGTCAGTCCTGGAATTCAAGGTAGCTGTGAAGACAGGTTAACAGCTGGAGCACTTCGCCTCAATTTGTTCTCGACCCTCACACACTTCTAATCTTATTTATTCATTGTCTTAATATTTAACTCCTGGGCAGAAGATGTCATGTCTCAGCTCTACCAGAAGGTGAATATTTTACAGAAAGACAAGCAGAAACTCTCAAAGTATTTAGAACTTCAGGATATATGAAGTTCACGGAGAGATAATACCACTGTAGCTCTTGTTTTAGTAGTAAAAGAGGCTTGGACCAGACAAAGGCACAGGCCTCAAGAGGACAGAGGTTGAACATTTTTGGACGTACTGTTCTGAAATAAATCATGAACATTGGGAAACAAGATGTTAGACATATGCAGCCAGCTTCTCTTATGTTTAAACATGCAGTCCTTGAAAACTTGTATTAAGATCATATTCTTCATTCCACTACACAAGCCTGAATCGAAGCATGGTCTCTGAAAACTCTTCGTAAAATTGTAACCAGACATTTGGGAACAAGACACGGTCAAGTCCTAGTGTTTCAAGAAGTCGAGAATAATTAAAAAGGAACCATCTATGTTCATTCCTAAACTCTCAACACTGTTTAACATATGTCACTAACGTACACTGTATATCAGAGATAACTCCAGTGTAGGAATGAGAAGCAGTTTCAAAAGCTATTTGTGGTCATTCAATGTTGACCTAACATGAACACTCACTTATCCTCACTGTCCTGGACAGGAGAATGGAAACCATCCACTTTCTGTGGCTGACAAAGATGACCTTTCCTTGCTCTCCAGAAACATAAAGACAACGTGGCAACAAATGTGTCCTGTCTTACCCATCCAGAAAATAAGCAACAGGCTTCTCATTAAGTCCTGCAAAGACATACCCTGTCTGATCACACTGGTTTTACCTTCTTAACTTGGAGAATCAGTCCTTTGTATATTTATCTGAGCTACACCAGCCTCAACAGGAGCACTAGCAAAGTAAACGTCATGTTAAATGGCTTGCTGGTTCTGTACTTACCTTCACAGGCCTGGACTGAAATTCACTTGACTTCTCTTTCAGTTGTGCCAAGGTAAGTTTTGAGACTAACTATGTGTCCTCTTTTAACTGAAGTTGCATTGAGCAAATTACCACCCCAGAAGACTTTCAGCCTGCTGCAGGCTGCCACCATCCCCGACCGCAAGCCGGGTTATTTCTATGAGCATTCCCTAACCTACATCCATGAACACGAACCACACTGCCTTACAAAACTATTTAAATGAGAGGCGGGAGAGAGTTTGTGATTGAACTGCTGGATGTTTTTTTAAAAAAAAGAATCTTTACCTACTATCTTCAGTAATTAATACTATCAGGAACCACAAAGCTTAATGACAGCGTTTTTCTGTATGTCCTACCCACTTACCCTTTTAGGGTACGTTTAGTAATATCCTATTGGTCTGTAAAGAGATGAGCCCTTTAGTCAGGACAGCTGTGGCCCCTGTCAGGAGATCCTATGCAGCCCGCAAAGTAATATGGTAGCTTTAGAGAGTCTTTTTAGTGACTCGATGCCAGATAGTCACTTCTCTGCTGTATTTTCCCAACAGGATGACCAATACCTCTCCTTCCCTGTGAAATGACCTGCAATCCCTTAGAGAAGAGCACTGTGCAGGGCAAAGCCGTGGTTCAGATTCAAAGTTAAGCTTCAGCTAAGTGGACACCAGCCTGACAATGATCCCAAGACCTTCCTGAAGTCTGCAGTAGTGATGGTATGGCAATAAAGTAAATTGGATCAGCTTCCTAGTATAATTTTTAAAAGAGCGCCAGTACCAGGGAGAGGCAAAAATACATTGCTGGGGCAATGACAAGCCAGCCAGTTGTAAAATTGTGACTTAAGTGCTGAATAGATTATCCTGAGAGCTATTGTTTAGAGTTCAAGGGGCCAATTTTTGCTCTCAATTATGTTGAATCAAGGAAGTAGGTCTATTGTCACTTCAAGAAGTATTTCACCTCAATTTTTCACTGCAGCTGCATGCAGCTGTGACAGATCAAAGTGCATCAGCAAGATACTCACAAAGCACCACCCCTCCAGAAACACACACACACTCTACCCAGCCCCAGGCTAAATTCTTCCAGTGTCAGTTACAACATCAAAATGACAAAACCTGATGGTTTTGTTCAAGAGAACATCTTTTACTGCCCAGGAAGAGGCACAAAGCAGCAGGTGGCATTTGTTTTTTCCCTTGTTGAAAGAAGTCAGTCCCCTGTGCTTCAATTACATACGGGATTTTTCCTGTCAGTTAAGTGCAACCCATTTCTGTGATGGTCCCAGTACTCTAGCACGGTATGTACCCTGTGGCTGGGAAGGCAATGCGTTCGTCCAGCTCCTTTAAGGCTGCCACTGAGACTGTCTCATAAATCATTTGGCTGGAATAACTCAGGTAGGGCTTGATCCAAAGCCCATTGAAATTGGTGGAAAGCTTCCCACTGACTTCAGCCAGCTCTGAACTGGGACCTCAGGGCTATATAAAACCATCATCCCAGGCACAGGACTCCCTCTGCCTCTGAGGAGCAGGATAAAGCCTTGGCTTTGCCACAGAGCAGTTAGAGACATAACACATCCCATCACCCAAATGACTGGTATGGTCCTTTTTTCCCTGACCTTGCACCTGATCAGCAAAAACCACATGCAAAATGCTAGTAGACGGGCACAGTTAACGCTGCCATACTTTGTCCTGGGTTTCCCAACCTATGCCTGGAAAGCCTTCCCCTATGAGGTACGAGAGCTGCTGGGTCCCCGCCAGCCTGAGAGCATGCAATAAACCTGACAGCCTGGGAGAAAGCTGGACAAAGCCCCATATGCCTGCTGTTGGCCACATGCCCCCTAGACAGGTCTGCATTGCTACTCCAAACATGCTGATAGGCCTCCAGAGATCCCAAACAAATACAAAAAGTCAAAAAATTCTGTCTGGACAGAATTTCTGGGTGGGTGCAGCAAGCCTGTGTGGGGAATCCAGGACATAGGATACCTTAAAATGGTAAGATGTTAAAATGCCAAAAAAACACTAGCTTTCTGAGTTGGTGGCAATCTAAATCTGAGTTGCCACAGCATGAACTACTAGCCAAAGCACATGCCAAGTGTGAACTGCACTGTTGGTCTTTAAAAGACAAAGCCAGCAACTCCTCAGCATCAGTCTTAAACTTATCAACTCAGAATGCCAGAGCTACACAGCACAACAAAGCATCATTTCCAGGATCTTTCTAATGGCGGGGGGGGGGAACCCACACAACAAAAAAAAACCCCAAAACAACAAAAAAAACCCCAAACACAAAGCCTAAAATCAGTGCTCAAGGATCAAATTTGCACTAAGCCTCTCCAAACGTTAGACATAAGTGGCTGGACATCAGTGGCTCCAGCATGACAGACACTTGGGAAGCTGACAGCACACGTATCCTTCACCACTCCTTACATGGCCTCTGGCCCCTAGGGAAGACACAATAAAGTCAAGTCACTCCCTCTTGGGCAAGTGGTGCATGAGTCCATGCTGCTACAAGGCATCTTCACCCCTCAATCTCTTTGGGCACAGGCGTCAGACTGGGAAGACAGGCTTTCCGTGGGCCTTTATCCCAGGAAATGGCAAAATGCATCACTGCAGCTGGCCGAGTTACAAATACTGCTGTTTGATATGGCTGTTTGCGCTTCTAGGTTTACTGTTCAACTCAAAGAAGCCTAAACAGCGTCTGGGAGACCTAGCAAACATGTTACAGCCTACACGTAATCATTCATCTTTTGGACTCTCAGTGCAAATGCTTATAACCAGCAGTGGTTTCCCCATAGCAAGGCTACAGCCCCCTGATGGGAGGGTGCAGGGAAATGCCCTGTACCTAAGCAGCAGGTACCAGTGCTCAGAGCTGATGGAGCATTTTCAGCCTCCATGCTGCTCTTTAGGACCGCACAATTCACTTGATAAAACACCTGCAAGTGTTCAGACAGAGGGAGGTCTGGCAAGCAGATTGCTGTGGATAAGGCATACACAAACAAATTGTAGTTGTATTTTTAAAGGTGAAGATGATCCCCAAACCCCTAAAAATAGGAATTCACGAAAAAGAATCCAGTGTGACATATTCATTTGTTAATAACTGCCCAAATGCTGCTGCCCTCAGCTCAATGCGAGCAGCGCGATGCAACAGAGGCGGATGTTCAGCTCCTCCCCAGTGTTGCCCCTGCTCGGGCAGGTTTTGGGAGGTCCCAGCTCCCAGAGTCACATCTGAACTTGAGAATCAGGATCTGTTATTGTTAAGGCTAAACCAAAAATAAAAAGGCCAGACTAAATTATTTTTAAGATCTCAAGATTTTTAAAGCAGTCTTGTGACTTTTAAGGGGTCTGACTCATGATACTTGAATGCTTGAAGCTGGCAGCAGTGGAGAGAGTACAGCAAGATTTAGCATACAGCAATTTATTGCTAAAAGCCTTCAAATGTGTGGGAAAGGGCACGGACTGCTTCTGCAGTGATTTGGCAGAAAACAGGGACATGGGCCCAAGTCCTTCTCCAACCAGGCTGCCACCAAGCTCGCCTCCTCCACAAAGGTTACCACACAAAATCCCAGCAAAGCCACCCCAAATGTGGCAAAAACACTTCCCAAAAGCAGGTGTGGGTGGGGATGGAAGCTGTTTCCCACATCAGTGGCCGTCACTCTCTAGCCCACCCGCTTGGCCTCCCCGTCACACAGGGGCAGGGGCCAGTATCGCCATTGGTCTGCAGGGCACCCTGGGGACGGCTCCATCAAGGGACATGGGTCAGCTGCTGCCTGCAGCTTTTTCCTCCCCAGGGCTCCAGATTCCCTGTGCATGATCAGGGACCAGAGTCAGGCCAATGCATAAAAACCCAGGCCACACAGTGACTTACAGATACACCTAAAATCCTGGATTTCAGCTTCCATGGCAACAAGGGCAGTGTGCCTCATCCCCAAGGCCCTGTGGCCATCATTGCATCTAAATGCTTGGCCACGCCACATTGCCCATGCCCAGGCCACCCCACAGCCTCCGCACACTCACCTAAGAGCTTGGATACCTTCACAGGGAAATTCAAGTGACATTTTTCCATAGCAGAAAACACCTCCCAGACTACACCCCCCAGCATCCTCCACAGGCTGCCTAGGGCCTCTATTATCAACAAAACCTAAAGTCTCAGCCTTTCCATAAAAGATTTTCTTAAAGCAGAATTACACTAGAAGTATATAAATACTATGTGCTATACCATTCCCTGGCATGGGCCCTGCAATCCCTCCCACGCTGCCCAACCAGGGGCAACCAATATCACCCCAGCCTTGGGCGGGGATGAGATGGCAGCTCAGCGTCATGGCACATTTGCTCCTCTGCCTTTTGGGGTAGGTTACCCACCAGATGACGGCTGCATTTTGCAAAGGGAGGCTGCCGCCTCATTTCCCTTTGGGCACCACGTTTCACGTGAGTTTATTTATCTGCAGGCAACACTGCTGTTTTCCAGAGCTCACAGATTCAGCTTATAATGCGTCGAGAGCTCACATACCCAGTTCTGCATGGCAACACTTCGTTTGGAAAGAAAGGCGGCTATTGCATCTCATCTACCTGGGATTTCCCCCCAGTTATCATCAACGTCCATCAGAGATCCCTGATTATGCAGCAGGGCCTTATTAAAAAAGCTCAAAGCAGGCACACAAAATAGATTTGGTATTGCATTCTGCTGACTTTCATTTAAAACTACTCTGAAAAATGTGTTTTCTCCCACAGCACTCAGAATCTGTAACACCAGGGTTTTGTCAGCGCATGGGAAAGACCAGAAGCAAAAATGAAGTCCATATTCAAAACTAAATACAAAAATGAGTTCAAAATGTGCTTAAACCGGTTTCATTTTTTTAAATCACTGCAGTGTTAATAAATTAAATCAAATCTTGGTATCAGAGAAGACATTACAAAACATAAGTGAAGCCTGACTTTCTCCCTGCTAACTCCAGTGTAAATCATGGGAAATTCTATTAATGCAAACTGAACTGTACAGGTGTAAAAAGGGGCTAGTTAATGAAATGTTGTTCCCAGTATTTTCATGTTGCTTCTTTCATAAATTGACATCGTACGTACATCAAGTTCTGTTCTCATTTTTATCAAAGTAAATCTGTAATAACTGATAGCAAACACTGCCCTTGTTGCCCACATGAAGTGGCTATAAATGAGTAAAAAAGATCAGGCAGTACAAATACAACAGCAATTGCACAGTAATGGCAGACAATTCACAGATATGTTACACTACATATACCAAGTGTATGTCAGCTTTCAGTTGATACAATAATTTTAGCTCTGTCTGAAAAGACAAACACAATCCCTTTCTGCACAGTGCTCACTCACAGGGCATCTGAGCATAAGTTTTCCTATCAATTCACGCGCCATTCGTGCGGCCATAGTCCACCTTCAGTGTTTATATTTATCCATATTATAAAATAAGTAGAAGCCAGGACATTTACAGCAGCCTAAGGGAATTAGACACTAGACCCCCGGACCGCCATCCTCTCCCACAATATTAACTAAAACTATTTTACGGCACGTACCGTTAGCAAGGACTCTTTGGTTAGCTAGAGCATACTTTGGAATTTAAGACAGAAATCCTCAAAGCCGCTGCTAATCAAAGGCAAGCCACCGGCACCGTTTTCCATACGTAATAGCTCACCTCTCTGCTTCAAGGCGCATTTCCTCACGCTTTTGCCTCCTGAGTTCTCTGCGGCGTTCAAAGTCATCCATGGTGGGTGTTCAAGCGTTCAGAGCTCTGGAAAGATCCAAATCTAAAACGAAGATGACCAGTTAGATGAGTGAGAAAACACAATAGATGCATTTAACCGAGTCCATTTAGTTTTGTTTTGCTTTCTTAACTTCACTGTAACTATTTTCCTTTTCCATCAAAAAATTTAACTTCCTCAGTATTGTTGAGATAAACAAGATTAATGAAATGCCTTGTAGGATAAACATAGCCCATGCCTGCGTTTAGTTTCCTAGTTAAAATTGAATCAACATGCTTTAAGTAAGGACTGTATACATCTGCTAGCCGCAAACTAGCTATTTGTAACGTCACAGGTCTTTTCTGCAAACAAAAGCAACAATTCAGCAGGATTTTAACTTTAAGCTTCCAATTTTTACTGGAAGCAGTAAAACTGCTGCACAAGAGATTTCTTATTTTCTTTAGTTGCACAGATAATTAAAAGTTTTGCAAAAGTTAGTCCTCGTCTGTCCCCAGCCCCTCCCCTTCAAAAGAAGAGAAAAGAGACAGAAAAGAAGAGAAGATAACATGAGAAAAGAAAGAAAAATAAAAGAAAAGAAAAAGAGAAAAAAAAAGAAGAAAAGTAAAGGAGAAAAGAAGAAGGGGGGGGGGAAAGAAAAGAAGAGAGAAGACGACGAGAAAAGAAGAGAAGGAAAATAAGCCGCAGCTTTTAAATACCACCCAGGAGCCGCCAAGCTATGTATAAATCCTGCTCAAACAACCAAAAGTAGCAATATTTTTTTTGTAGTTTAATCCACGCGTTTTCCCCGTGCCCTACCTTCTTCTTTATGATTTAGTCCATGAAATATTTTCCCCTTTACAGTTCTTCATATACAAAGCCTTTCCAGCCTTGGTTTATATCCCATCAAGCCGAGTATTACAGAATTCCCCTGCAGCCCCCAAACCAAAAATGACTACCAGAAAAGGGAAAGCTGTTCTCTTTTTGTCCCTGCTTTGTTTACAGAGCTGTCAGTGGTTAGTTAAACTCTGCCTGGAATCTGGCATTTAAGGCCTGCTCTAAGATTGCTTCCTGTGCAGAGCTGGAGGCCTCAGCTTCCTCTGCAATCCTAGCCTGGGCGCTGCACTCAGAGGATTTCCATCCCCCCCACATCCCCCCNCCCCCCCCCCAAAAAAAAAAAAACATTTTCCAGCCCGTTAGTACAAGACCGGCCATTTACGCCGCGGGGAAAGTCAGCATGCAGACGCAGACTAAGATTTTCAAAGGTGGCTTATGAACTGCTTGCAGTTTAAGGGAAACAAAGCCAAAGGTGCATTTGTAAATTATTTGAAGTGCTCTGTTTGCAGATGTAGATCTGTCTTGCGGCTTTATATTCCTGCCCACCGGTGCAGCGTCCAAGCGCCCTCCCCATAAAAATCACTGGCAATAACAAAGGCTCTCATAACTTAAGGGAATCCGCGGCTTTTTCTTCCCCCTTTTTTGGATTAAAACATGGCTGAGGACAGGGGTTTTGTGAAGGTTATTTTATTAGTTTACTTTTCCTGGGGGTGTTTTTCTTTCTGATTTGTTCCTGGATTGAGGGATTTGAAATTTTGTTGTTGTTGTGACTTTCTTCGTGTTTGGCTGGCTGGGGTTGTTTTGTGGAGGTTCAAAGGGAATGTTAACTTTGCAAATCTGATAATGACTTTACAATTGCTGCTCTTTTTTTTTTTAAATGCACAATTAGACCATATATATATATAAAGCAAGTTGTAACAGGACGTTTTTTCAAATCTTTTGTTTGTTTACTCTTACCACCCTGTACCCCTTGAAGAACACAGAACAGCAAATCAGCCGTTTTCTCCGGAGAAGTGTTTTCATCTCAGCCTATGCATGCAGCTTAAATCCTGCCTCAGCTCCTTTGCTAGAGGGTCGGTGAGTTGCAGGACTGATGTGGTTCCCCCTGGCTGGGAGACGAGGATCAAAGGAGGAATGGTACATGACAGAGAGCAAGTTCGAAGAAGCGTGCTGGGTTTCTGTGCACAGAGGGCAGATGACGGTGCCCACAGGAACTAAGACTGCACCAGGCAGCAGCATTTAATCTGTGGAGTATGGTCACCATCAGGGATTTAAAATATAAAAAGCTGACTGTTAGGCTGATACTTTGTTCGCTAGAACTGAGAATCCCAAAGTTTTTTTCACACCCTGCCTCCCCAAAGTAGACCTGCTTTGACACCTGATTTATTTGCACTTTCATCGCTTCTTATCCAGCCAGGTACCTCTGTCTGTCCACCTCTACTGACTAAGGTACACTACTTCCCTTCCCCCAGCTTCAGATTCTGTGCACGCACATTTCCCCCATCCTCTCTGGAAATGTCCCAGCCAATACCTCCACCTTTTTCCCTTCCTACATGGTCCTCAGAATCATCTCTCATCTCCAAAAGTTCAAGCTGTTTTCCTCATGAGGAAGACTGAGGAGGATAATAATAACTACCCAGAACTATTTCTGTTCTTCCTCCCTTCTTTCCTTCCCAGGAGTGTAGGGGAGATTGCACAACAGTCAGGAGAAGTTCCCTGATACAACAAACTTTCCCCATCTACAGGGTGCTTTTCTGTTGAAGATGGATGAAGATCAGATGGGTGGACATCTTGGGAGGATGCGTAGGGTTCATTGGAGTACAGTGTCTCCTTTCAAAGGACTGAGGTCCAGCCACTTCATGGCATTTAGATGACTTGCAAGCCAAATCATTTTTTTAAAAATGAGGAAGGTACTTGGGAAATGGAGGTCAGGTTAAGAGCACGACCTTTAGTTACCAAAGCCATATCAGTGCAAGAAAATGAGTCATCAGCTAGAAGGTCCACTGTTCAGTGTTGTTCACTGTCTTCCCCGAAATGATTTGTTATCTTTCAGCCTCTGAACACTACTAGACTGTAACTTCATCACTCTCTCTAAAAACGTTTCCTATTTCCACAAAAAGAAAGTATAAAATCAGAGTTTCTCAGAGTGCCCTTGCCTCTCAGAAGATTCAAAAATTGCTTTGCTTATAGATGAAGGTACCAATTATTTGAAGTCTTTGCTACAAATCATTTTTGGGAGCATGCACATTTTGATGTTTCTTTTTTAAAAATGAAAATTGTTCATGAGCGAAAACATTCAGGGCCAAAGCGTAACACTCCACCCAGCTCCACTCCAGGGCCTGCCTTCAGAGCCAAATGTGAAAATGTCTTTCTGTGTGACCTTCCCAGCTGTGCAAAGAAATTTTTTTTTTTACTCTTTGATTGCATTTTTTTTCCTGTTACACATTTTTAATAATTTCATTCAGACAAAAAAGTTTCGTTTTTCTGAAAAGAGGAAAACCATCCCTAAGAAAACTGTTTCAAATCAAAAGTAATGTTTCATTCAATCTCAAGAACAAAAAAGTTCTTTGGTTTTATTTTAAGTATAAAAGTTTTAGTTTTCAAAGTATGATGGAAAATATTTTGATATCTCATTTTTTTTCTCCAAGGTATTATTTCCAGGTATGTTTTTCATCTAATTCAACTGGAAGTCATCAATAAATTTTAAGGAAGTAGAAATATATATTATTTTTTTTTTAGCAAATAGAAGATGCCTGAAACTACCTGACCAGTTCCATTCCCCTGATATCCACACACATATGCAAATTACTGGAATATAGGCTACTCTAACACTCTGAAAGGGTACACCACAACAATTATCATTTTGTTGCTTCTACCTCAGAACAAGGTGCTCAGCATCTTTTCAACATTTACACAAACGAAATAATACTGAAAGAATCTGAAGTGAACTCTTGGGAGTTTTCCACCACCCGACTCAGAAGAAGGGTCTATGGAAGAATATTACAAAGATCTTTGACCTTGCTTTTTTTAAAAAAAAAATTACGTCTCAGAAACTACTGAAGATAATTCTTGCTCAGGACCTCAGATATTTCACAGCCTCACATACAAGGGTCTTCTCAGGGTCCCTATATCCTTTGTTTCTGAGACTGAAACTTTAGATCATGGGATGTCTGATGAACCCTGTGGCCTTCCTGAAGACATGCCAAGAAAGACTAAGAGAAGACAGATAAGCAAAGTAACTTACCTACAACATTTACCAGCATTGCCACATTACTTGAATCAGAACGATAGCAAAGTGTGTGCCCTGCAAATACCATCTCCCTGCAAAAACACTCTTCATTTCAAAAGCAGTACAATTTTCTCTCTCTCCTTTTCATCTCTGCACTTCACATAATGCCTTTGATCTTCAGTTGACTATGGTTTATTGCTAAAATTTGTTGAGTTTTTCATTGTCTTGCTAAAAAATGCTTCCTTCAAGGACAGATACACTTCCTCCCTTCCTGGTACAACACACACACATGCAAACCCCACTCCCCTTTATGTCTTACCCCATGAAAGAGTTTAAAGTTTTGTCTTCTTTCAGCTTTCAACAAGGTGGAAAATCAGAGAAAAGCACAGTCATTGTAAATATATGACAAAATATTTTAATAGCAATTAACAGAAATATGCTCTTTGAAAGCAAACAATAAATTGGCAAGGTAGAAATACACACACAACCACATATCTGTATAATTCCAGTGCGGAGAGCAAAATGACCTCCTGCTCTGGCTCAGATTTAATACTGTCCTCACCCTGTTCTGAGCACAGATTTCAGAGACAATTCAGCACACAGGGGGCCTTAAAACCAGATGAGCTAGAGTGATAACAAGCAAGTGAAAATGCAAACTGCTGCTCAGGTTTTAACAAACAGAAATGTCTTTCTTTCAAGACCTGCAAGTCACCTTTCCGTTACACTGAAAGAGCTCCCAGACTGTGACGTTTATCCTGAGCCTCTGCACGAGCTTCAACCTAGTGGAGCCAAGAAACTCCAAGCCAGAGCATATTCCCTAATATAGCACGGCTATGTATTGCACAAGGCTCTATGCCGGCCGCAGCTGGTGACAACATTGTGCAAGCACATGCCATCTTGCTCCCCTCCCACTACAATGAAACAATTGCAGATTTCCTCTTGGTGACCTTCAGTCCCAAAAAGCCTGAAAGTCATGCCTGTTTCCTTAACATGGGATCACTCACTGCTCTGGTGTTGTGAATGCCCAGGGCAAGGTTCACACAGACAACTGCTAGGCAGATTGCAAGCTGTGATGACTGCCAGTGCAAGAAAGCATGGATCAGAGCTCTTACCAGACCCCCTCTCAGCAGTTTGGCCTATTCTTCATTAAAGAATGAGGGCAGAACGTAGCTTCATTCACCTGAAGAGAAGCAAGGGGATTTGGCCTTCGGTTTCTGTGGCAGCTGGTAGAAATTTTAGAACCCACAGAAAGCACAAAAAAGGGCTAGAGTAGTAAAAAGGACAATACCATGTTTCTTCATGAAAGAAACCATGACCAGTTCCTAGCCTCTCCCTCCCTCCTTTCTTGCCTGCCTCATCCAGAGCAGTGGGAGGCAGGGACAGTGCAAAGAGAAATGCCTTCAGGATTTCCAGGAGAACTCAAGTAAGACAGCGCAGAACAAGGAGACCAATGAGATAGTAAGGCTCAGTGCCTAGCATTCGGGGTGAACCCAGCAACCAGGGATACTCCTGCTTGGTTCTACCTTTGATGTACTTTGTGGCCTTAGGAACTGAGCTTTAGTCAATTCTGTGCCTCTTAGTCCTTATGTTATCTCCACCAATTGCAAATTCTTCTCACTGTGCATCTGCAGAAGGCTAAAGCACAACCAGGCCCCAGGTTCGGTCCCAGTCACTAGGTGTATCTGTAACATCAATACTAAAAAAGCCATATCCTACAAACAGAAATGTCTGCTGCAGCAAAGAACTGAACAAATGTGATAAAGGGAAATCCTTTCTGAACCTTCCTACAGAGGGGTAGTAAAGGGAAGGCTTCCAAGTCCAACTACACAAAGGTTTTCTACATGCCTGCAGCTGGACCTCTGACTTCTGACCTGTCCTCACTGCATGATCAGGTGGCAACACAAGACCCTAAGTTATTCTGTCATTGCCCTCTTTTTTTAATATGCCCACAAAAAAAAAAGATCAAATGTCTCATTAAAGCTTGACATGAACTGAGACTGCAAGCAATTTTGTGAGTTGTATCCGATTAATACAAATGCCCCATTTTCCCATCTGTCTCCACTTCATTTGTCCCAAAGCCCTGGTGTGGAGCTGTGGACCTTTTAAATGTCAGTAAAGGACTGGTCAGTGAGAAGCATGAAGAATATTTTGCTCTATCTGGCTACAAGCCATGACATCCACTGTATCCTTAGGACTACTATTGCCTTTTCTTTCTACCTCCTCCACCTCAGAAGTGAAAACAGAACCTCTTCATTGCCCCTTTTGCAGCTGGGAGCAACTCAGCAAGCAATGCTCGTTGTCTGACTTGTTTAATCTGGCACCCATGAAATGCAGGTATGACAAGCATTCTACTGCAATATCTGGGAGAATTACAGTTCATTAATCTATCTTCAGTCAAAACAAATAAATCTGTTTTCTATGAAAATCTGTCAGAAAATGTTTGGAAATTATTTTCCCTGCTCCTCTTTAATTCTGCATTAGAAGCCTTCAATGCCACTCAGATCTTTCAGAAACAGGTGCAGCTTCATTGAAGACAAAAGGTGGAGTTCAACAGATTGATTTGTCCTTTGTCACACCTCATGCATGCTCTTTCTTTAATCTGAGATGTTGGATGTTGCTGGCAATCATATATTAACAATAGTAAAGCTAACGTTTAAAGTACTTAAAGTACTTTATGTCTTTCCTCCATGAATTCATTTTTAATATTCCTTTCATGTAAAAACGCATCTGCAATTGTTACTGTAAAGTTGGCCAAGTATTCATGTTGACTGTGGATAATGAACTCATACATACACACACACACGTACTTGTATCAAGCAGCTTTATTCCTTCCCAAACAGAATATTTCATTTGGGACTCAAGGCAAAATAAACTTATTAGGTCATGTGAACACACAGTTTTATTCCAATCTAGCCTATGCCTAGTACCATCTAACCATACTTCTTGGGACTTCCAAGGAAAATTCATCAATGGCAAACCAACCAAGTGCAGTTCATACTTAGCATCAGAAAATCAAACTTTGGAGGCTATGTAATGATTACATAGAATAGAGATTCCCAGATGGTGCTCTGCAGACTACTGATGCCCCACAGGACCACACCATGGTCCAGGCCCTTGATTCAAATAGGTGCTGAACAAGTTTCACCCACCCTGACTACAGCATAGGTTACCACAGTGAGTGCCACACATGTCCTTGCAGGTGCAAGGCCACGTCAGCTCCTGCTGCTGCAGGGTGAACCATGTGAAAGTGTTGACAAGGAGGTTTTTTACAGGGCATTGCCCCTGCCACAGAGTTCACTCCTTGGATCTGCAACTAAAAGATCCATGGCTTTAAATACGTGCTCAGGTCCATCTCTCATACCCATGATCTAATTCAGCAGTGGGGAAGGAGCATTACAGAGCTGCACCATCCCAGAAGCATAAGCAAACATCTAGCATGCTACTACTAACACTGCAATACACTTCTAAGCATTCAGCAATAGGACCTATCACCTCAGAGCCAGTTAGTTGCAATGGAAAGTCCCCATTTGTCTTTATTCCCTTGGGCAGGCTGAGTGCGGGTATGCCATTTCCACTCCTCCTACTTCCTTCCTCATCTTTCTCCTACTGCACATTGACATAAGGGCCAGGCAGAGCTTTCTCTTGACATTTGGATTTGCATATGCTGGTCCCACCCCTGATCTCACTGACATTTGTCTATCATTTCCCATTAGCAGACAAAGGAAGAAACAAGACATAGCTGGAAGCTGCTGGCACAGCCGTTGGTTCTCATGTTAGAAGGATTGACCCTTGACTCTCCCCTTCAAGTGTCCTCTGAAGTATTTCAAATATGTTGTCCCCAAAGATCAGAAGATAGGGAAATATTATTCATATACAGACTAGAGTTGAAATCCTGGTCCTGTTGGAATCCCTGGCAGACTTCCCAGAGACTTCAATCAGGACTAGATTCCACCCTCGTAGGCCAAATTCATGTAATATACACTACAAAAGATCAGTGAGCTTACCCTGCATGTCAGAAACTGGCATGATCTCAAGATTATGGCAATATAGGCTACTTCATCCTCTCATACTTTTGTGCCCACACACGTAAGGGCAAAATTTCTTTTACTCTTGCAATGCTGACCCGTGCGAAACAAATTATTTTTACTTATACCATTGTCACTGAGGAAATACTTAGCCTTTGCTGAAGATACAAAAGGCAGCTGAAAATTGAATTGCCCTTTACTACTGTTTAGTCATAAGTGAAGATATCCCAGGTAAGGACAACAAGGCCTCCCATCTCAAAGAACAAAGCACACTGAAATCAAAGGGATTTTATAGTCCACAAAACAGTTTGTAAAAGTGCTTAGTCCCAAGCATTCGCTTTTTCTCTGCATTCAAACACTGGGAAACAGGCTCATGGGATATAGTTCACTAGTTACCCTTGTCTTTATCTGCTTCTACCAGAGAAGATCTTCAGCTTCATCATGTTAATCTAATCACAACAACGCCCGCATGATGCATCTAGTCCGCCTGCATGCTTTGTCCCAAATCTATGGCCTGACTGTTGAAACTTGTGGCAATGCCCCAGCTGTTGGCCAACTTCATCTCTCGCTGAAGTCACTAAAAGCAGAAAACTCGCGCTCATGCCAACACCTTCCAGTCAGGGGCTATTTGTTTCTTAATAACAGGAAAGAACAGAAAAACATCACTAAGAAACAGGTAAAGTCCAGCTCAGATGACCAAGGCATATTGAAGAGGAGAATGCATTTCCGCTTGCTCTATAAATGGAAATGCCAGTTCTCCCATTGATTTTTATTAGAGAAAAATCAGTGCATGGGGAAGAATGTCACACAGGCAGAAGAAGCTGCCATCGTTATGGAAAAGCCAGTATCAGTTTCTGCCCTACACAAATAAAACTGCCACTCTATGTCTATTCAATTTGTGCCTTTAAAGGCACAGGGAAAAGGAAAAATTACTTATTCTTGCCAATGCTGTCTCTCATGACTTCATATCCTCTGGAGAGGAAACCTCACACTAGCTCAGCTGGCAGATGTCACAGATGCACCGCATGCCCTAAGCCCGCTGCCTGCCTCCTCTCTGAGGGAAATGTCATAGATGCAAGGGTGCCTGGTGGAGTGTGCATCAGGACAGATATGTAGTGACACAAGTGTCAGTTGGGACAGCAACCATCTGGGAGAGGGGCAGAGCCTGACACCAAACTGGAGGTAGGTACAGTGGAGGTGCAGCTGTGGACAGAAATGCCCACAGGAGCTGATGACCATGCACTGAGTGCTAATCACCATGATGGTCTTAGTACCTTATTGATGCGCAAAGCCACAATGATTCCACGTGGAGAGATACCACCACAGTGGTGTGAAGTAGGACAAGCCATAGGAGCAGAAAGCATGCTGGGGGTGCTCTTGCCTAGTGGAGTTAGTCACCCAATGACATCAGCAGGAGTGACTCAAGACAGGGCAGTCTGGTGTCCATCATGACAAGCAGAGGCTCACACTGAGAGTAGCAGTCACAGCTCTGGCAATAGGCAGAGGATTTGGGCTAGGAGCAGTGCAGGCATCAACCAGGGAAGATGTTGCTCTGTCCAAGTGCAGGAGCATTTCTGCTGCACCAAAAGGAAGCCAGCAGTAGCAGTGCAACTCTCCATGCTTGCTTCTCCACTAAAGAGAAGGGTTTCCCGCTCCAGGCAAGAGGCTGATCAGGGCCAGCAACAAGTAAGGATGGAAAGTATCTGCCTCTCTGCCTCCCTGACCTCTGCTGCTCTGCTCCCATCCCTCTCATTTGGTGCTCCCCTCTTGTCCTGCCCTTGCATCACCCCTGTTGACCTTCACGCTCACATACAATATTTCAACAACATGTTGTCTGAACTTATTTGTGTCCAAGTAGGTTTTATGAATGTTTCAGTACTCTATTCAGGCTCTTTCTCTGTATCTCTCAGGTCCTCAATTAAAAAGCTAAGGTAATGCTGTTAAAAATAATAAAACGTTCGAGCAAGTCTAAGGTAAGGTTCCAACAGCAACATTTACTCAGCCAGACTTGAAACTCCACATGTTTTCTGGAACGCATTTCAAACTACAAAATCATGATATATTAAGCTACAAAGTCAGTCATAAAAAAGTAATAGAAAATAATATGAAGATACAATACAGCCAGCTTACTGTGGCTGCATTTTTCTATTTTCAACTCTTTTTGTTTTCATGTTAAAACATACAGCCCTAGGATCCAGCTCTGCCTAGTGCCGAGCATCATAAACTCTAATGAGAGTTGAGGAGTCTCACTTGCTCTATTGAACTAGCAATAGGCAACAATACGAAGTTTTAGTCATCATTCTTGCATTTCTAAAGAAAAAAGAAACACTACAAAAACACAACCCTAAAAGTTCTTTGGTTTGCTGATCTTACTAGTTGTGCCCTGAGAGACACTAAGTATTTTGAATCAAACCAGTTGCTCAGAAGAAATGAATGATATATGTTCAAGGTCTTTCCTGTTGCTCTTGAACTTTAATTAATTCATCTTCCCTCCCAGTACCTGTACACTTACTTTGCACAGGCACAACGCATGTCACCATGATAGATACATTGCAGCTGAAAGTCCAGTTATTCAATGGCTGAACATCATGGAAATTTGTGGAATTCCAGCAGGAATGGATCCAGCTGCAAAAATTTCTATTGGGCTTTTCCAGCTCACACTTTTAAAGTCATCTTTACAAATGAAACCCAGATTCTTTCCTGCCAAGTAGCTATATCAATTTATCTGTAATGAGCAGCAATTCTGTGCCATTTTGGTTGAAAATTGAAGCATGAGGTCAGTGCCAGATTTAAAGAGGTAAAGCAGGGCAACAAAACCACAAAGCCTTTCAACAGGACGACTCAAACAGCATAGTGCAAAATATATGCCCATCAAAATATTTGCCATATTTGAAGTTTACATCAT
This sequence comes from Himantopus leucocephalus, assembly GCA_003993805.1. Taxonomy (NCBI): domain Eukaryota; kingdom Metazoa; phylum Chordata; class Aves; order Charadriiformes; family Recurvirostridae; genus Himantopus; species Himantopus leucocephalus. The sequence continues at coordinate 76,416,067 of RSEF01000001.1, read as the reverse complement.
AGACCTCACTTCATGCTAAGTTTAGCAAGGAAACAATAATGCAAAAGTGTCACCAAACTGGAAGACCCAACAGTAGTGAGGCTTTCTTACAACAACAAAAAAAACCCCAATAGGCAAGATGCAAGATGACAGACTTTCATGCTGTGCATGAGCCAACATAAAACCTGACACAAGATTATGATATTGCCAGCTCCCCTCATGAAACTCACACAGAGAAGCTGTTAAATAATCTTGACAATCTGACTGCTATCTAGACATTCAGGCACAAACACTTGTTGCCAGCAAATACCGTGACAGCAATGCATTTGTACATCAGTAATGTATGCGACTGTGCACTGCTTCGCCCTGCAGGGGAACAGCATCGCCAAAACTTTCAACAGAACCTGGCACAGAGTCAATTAAACAAGACAGGTGAGGCCTGACAGTATCCTGTGCACTTAATACTGAGAGCACACAGACATACATACTTGCTTTGTATTAATGTGACAAAGGAAAGTTAGGCTTGAGCACTGTATCAAGCCAATAAATTTTACAGTTGTTTAATTTTTTTAGGAACAGTGCCTTAGAGAATGTCTGTGTGGTCCAGAGAAGAAAATGTTTAATTTTCCTTCAAAAAATAAATGAAAAAAAAAAAAAAATCTCTTTACCATGCATTATCTGCTACTTTTCCCTAAGTCTTCTTCCCTAAGGATCCAAAACCCCTATGGAGTCTCTCTCCAGCCCCCCTTTTTGCCATGTTACGTCCACCCAGCTCAGAATGAGACACAGAGCACACATGGCTGGTCACAGTCTAAGTTCTGGGCACTGCATGTACATGAAGCACATTTTTCACAGTCAACCCACAGATCAGGGTTGTATGTGTACAAAGTGTTGGCCAAAACCAGAAACACAAAGGTGGAAGGGAAGGGAAGGGAAGGGAGGGCAACTTCCAATCTGTTTGTAAATGCTCTACAAGTAGGAAAGCAGACTATGATTACTAAGCAAATTGTTTTTCATAACTCAGTCACTTCATCTTTAGTTATGAGCTAGCTGGGAAAAAAGATTGTTGAACTCAGACTTCAAATCTTACGCCGCCTTCAAAATGATGAAAGCAGAAATAATTGCACTTATGACTGGCCTCCTGATGGTGGATGCTCACAACTCACAGGATCTGATGGCTCTAAATGAGTGGAGTACAACTAGAGAGACAATCTCTGCAAGGATACCCTATTAAATATGTGGAAAAAAGCATTAGGAAGGCAAGGGAACAGAAGTCAAGGATAGGAAAAGAGGTCTGAAAAAACAAATAGACTCGGGAAAAGAGTTACAGAGAAGGATCAAACTAAAAACCCCAAATCATAATTCTTGCAAACTTGGAGAATTTTTACAATCCATACCCGAGATAAAACTCCTGAAAATAGCTTGCACCCTTAAGGTGAACAAAGAAAATAAAAGCCAGATCTGAAATTCATATATAAACATGAGTAAACTAGCCAGATTTTTCAATGCTTACCTCAACCAAATCAAACCTTTACAACTTGTAAATACTGACAAGTGTCACTTCAGATATTATTAAAGGATTCCCTAAATATAAAAGACAGGTTGTTCTGCAGTTAAATCTTTTCTCCTTTGCTCTTCTAATGCTGAAAGTAATTGAAAACAGAAGACAAGCTTCTTGATGTAGCCTAACTTTTTAGGAACAGAAAGTATAAATGTTCGTTATATAGCTGACACTGCACTTCACCTTAGCACTCGGTTGCACCCATATACTTTCACATAAAGCCAGGTAAAAAACAAAGCATGAACACTTACAGTTATAAAATACATGTGGCAATATACCCTAGAGCATCTTATTAAGTGATACCACTTGCAAGACACCAAAAAAAAATAAATAATGCACGTAAAGATGGCACCAGTTCTTCTCCTGGCCAAGGAGCGTTGGAGAAGACACAAACTCATAATGTAATTTTTTTCAAACAAAATGGTGTCACAAATGACATTAGGAAAACTCTGCACAAAGCAAAGTGTTGTAGAGGGAATACGTATGATTGCAAAGTCTGGAGGATGTGTACATACTTCAGAGAGGGCACATATTGGGAACAGATCTGAATTTTTACTATCTTTGCTACTGCTTTAAATCCACATTATTTTGGTATTTACATTAAAAAGGAGACAGAAATATCTTTGGAGATGACTAAGCAGTTTCTTGATTTCTATTAAGTACCAAAAATCAGTCCTGCCAATTTATTAATATTTAAGTTTCTACAACTTAATATGAACTTGGTTCCAAGAACTACATAGATCTCCTTAAAATATGTGTAGCAAGAAGTCAACAGTGTGCCAGCTGGCAGATTAAACAAGCCATTAAAGTAGGCTCCTACTGAATTTAAAGGATTGTTTTTCATCTTTTCCCTCTCTACTCCTCTACATCCAGATGTATTATTTAGGGAATATTTTCCAGTCCCAGTAAGAAAAGTAAAAGAAATGCCCTTGGCACTTAATGAGTTTTTCCCCTGATGTGGTCTCCTGCTGCACTTGGAATTTATTCCATTACTGTATTGCTTGCAACGGTCCCAAAATACCTCCAACTATATGAAAAGATGGGGAAAGCGAGTTTGGGATAGGTACGGTTCTTCATTCAAATGCGGGGACAGCCTGGGGTGATTGATCTTAGTGCATGACTTCATTCAGACCACCATTATCCTGGCATGCCACCCCACAACCTGTGCCCTGCAGCCCCTCGTGCAGGAGACCAGNCGTGCCCTGCAGCCCCTTGTGCAGGAGACCAGCACTGTTACCTGCAGGTTATAGTTGGGAAAAGTGGAGCACACTAGGATTAAGGACAAGGCCAACACTGGCCTGGAGCAAGTTAGCAGAGTAGCTCTGTAGCCTCTGCATGACTTCAGTGGTGAGAAAAAAAAAAACTGTGGTAAAACCCTGTGCCTTCAGAGAACAGAGGCCTTTAGCATACCATTTTTCCTTCAGAGGTTCAACTGCTTGCTTGAACTTCGTGACCTAGCAGTATTTAAAGGAAGAACGAGTCTAGAATAAACTCTGGTATTAAACCAGCCCTGGTGTCGTCTATAACAGCTATAGAACAGTATTTCCGATAAAAATGCCCCCTGTAACAGATAAAACCTCCAAGAGATCAGAGTCTGAGCTGCTCCCTGTGGCCTTTTCAGACTTACTGGAACTACTGGCAGCTGAAGGAGGAGCACCAGCTTTTGAAATGCCTGGAAAATAATTTTACAAAAATTGAAACAGAAAAAACCAACCACCTAGGCCTCCCTCAGTATTTCAGTTCCCGGGTAGTAAAATGAGTTCAGTCCCATAAACTTGCTACTGAAATAGAAAACAAAAAGGCCTTAAAACCAAGTGTAGGCACACAGCCAGAGGCTCTGGAGCTTGGCTGTGACTCGGAGCATCTCCTTCCCCAGGAGAGAGAAGCCCCTCCAGGCTCCCACTCAGGCCCTGTCTGGTCCCACAGGGCGAGCGGGCCCCTTACTACCAGGCAGACCCAGCAACCATCTTGGCGTATGCGACGACTTCAGAATTTGGCTCAAACAGAGTTTGATTTGCCAAAATTGTTCTGGGGGTCACAAACATTCCCTGCCCCCTTCTTAAGGGGCACTTTAATTCTTAATTGTATAAAGCTAAAGTGTAAAAACTGTATTTTTGCATGTTTCTAATACTCGGTATCTGTAGGGGGACTCCCTTGCTTGGCTAGCAGTCGGGATTCATTAGGCCTTTTATGATGATTCTTTCTGGTGTGCAGATATATGATGAATCTCAGATGTTTAAATAGCATATAACAGTGCTCCATTGACCTTGCTGAGTACAGTTGGAGGGAAAGAAAGGTAATTTTCCTCAAAGAAATGTTAAAAATGTCTCCACTACAACACAGATGCAGAGGATAAAGAAACTCCAGAGGGATTAAAATATTTTAGATTAATTTGGAAGAAGGCCACATTGTGTAAAGCCTGGTTAGTTTGGGCCTTTCCAATTCCACGCCATATAAACAAACCTATTTAAACTGCATTTGTTAGAAGGAATGTTTAAAATAAAAAAAAAAAAAATCCCCCAAAGTAGTTGTAACTCAAATGACCTCCAGTTCTGCGCTCTCTTCTTACTGCCTAAAGAACAAACATATGTACAATATATTCTAGCCAGAGCTTGTGCAGTTGCTGCATGATTCATACTGCTTGAAAATTAAGTCATTTAAGTAAAGGGATTTTGGCTCCCTCAAGCAAGGTTTCAAAACTGAAGCAAGGTTAGATCTGGTTGGTTTTGGAGACGGCTTCCATACTTTGAACAAGAGCATTGTTTATAGCTCTTTGCTTTGGGCTGGGTGGAAGGAAGTAAAAAAGAAAGGCAATTGAAAGGAAGAAATGGAAAGAAAGGAAAAGAGGGAAAAAGAAAAGAACCCATATCATCAACACAACTATATAAGGATTAACCTGATGTTCAGTGTGCCACTGTCTGGCAGAAGCAAGTCCTTAATATTTACTCAATTTCAAGGTCAAATTTCACTGCTTTTACTCAGACAGAATAGAGTTTTTGCCTGCAGTGTCTTCCAAAGAGACAAGTCACAGAGCGTGGTACTAAATAACCATAAAAAGTAAACAGTCACTGACCCTTATGAGTTGATCAAGTTGAGAGACAAAGGAATATCAGAGTAGCGGTGAGCCAGCCAGAGGGATAACAGCATGAAACACACCATGAGTCATTTTGCATGATTAGCATCTACAAAACAGCAGGCACTTAAAGTAAAGGGACTTTCCTTATCATAAACCATAAATCCCAGAGCAACTCAACATGAGGAATACCCTCCTATCTGCCATGTGGATGAAGAGAGTTCTCCGGCAGTCCCACGCCTCCTTGAGTTCTTGAAATGGCACTCAAGCATTTGACCGTAACTCAAGTGACTGTGCAAATTCCTCTCCCCTCAGAGAATGTGAGGCAGCTGGCCCAGCCATAGACAATATATTGTCTGCTCTCTCCCAAACACCCAAAGGAACCAACATCATTTCACCACTGAATGTAACCATCTTTGAAAGGAACATGGCAATTTGACTGAAGTTCAGAACAATACAACAGTTTAGAACACAAAATGAGGAAAAATGTCATTTTCATTACAAGTAATGTACTTTCAGAGAATGAAAAGGTTGATTTAAATTCTGGTATTTGAGGTCTAGCATCCCTTCTCTTATTGAAGTTATTATGAGATGTTCTGAATAGGATATTGCAAGAAGCTATGATGGTTCTGACATTATGGCTGTAAAATTCAACTGTGGTGATGGCTTCTGCAGCTATCACACATTTGAGAGCATATAATTTGCTTGCTACAATGCTACTGGTTTAAGTTTTCCATATGATCTTTTTCCTCTTGATGGTTACTACACATTAGTGATAAACACAATCTCCAGCATCTCCTGCACATTTTTACTTTGACTGCATCCATCACCAGCCCTGTGCTCCTATATTCAGCCTAGTTGCATGAATGGAAGGGATACACTAAGCTCTCTTTGGAGATACTCCAGGTTTGCAAGGATATAACCATAACCAGAAAGCTGGCCAAGGGGATTTTTACATCATCAAAAAATCAATTCAGAATGTAGAACTTCTTGTGGTTGGGTTTTGTTCTTTGAACGTCATGTATGGACCTTTGTTGACATACCACTCCATACAGTCATGAAAACAAGATGTTCTCCAGTCACTTAAACTATCATGGTAAAACATTTTAAATAAATGCTTCACATAATTTCAGAAACAGATGCTAGGTAGTAAAATTGCATGTTTGCATCAGAATGGCCAAGACCTATTTATTAGTATCTGGAATTTTCTATTTTGTGCTTCACATTATCACCAGCAATGCATGAAAAACACAACAGCTATTACATCCTAAACTTTCCTTTTGAAATGTATTTTTTAAAATTTACTCCAAGAACTTTATGAGTAGTAGTTAGCATTTTTCAACACACTTAACTCTGCCCTTCACTCATAAGCCTGCTACTATTCTATGTCCACGTATTTTTTTTTCTTCATCTTCAGTAGGATTTGGGTTTGTCTGCTCTACCATCTCACATAGTAGGTTATACAGAGGCTTCTCTACTCCATGTAGAAAGATATGCAGGACTCAAGTGATAGTTTCTGCTGTGGCCAGAATATCATCAAATCGTTCTAACTTCCACCTATCTGAAATAGGAGTTATGCTCTGCAGAGAAGTTTCCCACTTTCACCTTATCAGTGGCATCCTTCTTTTGTGGAGTACCACTTAAAATCTGGAAGGAGGAATGCCCATCACGTTGCTCATAGTCTTAAAGCTACTGCATGGCCCCTTAAAAAAAAATCCAGTTCTGAAAATGACCTCTTTTGAGATGCTTTCTTTGTCAGTTTAGCATCAATATTGACAACCAGTAATCTAAGAAAGTTTATAAAATATTCAGCCTAAATTTTGCTTCTCTTAGTAATTCTAGCCTAAACGTTGTTCCTCATAGTACTCCTAGTTAGACACTAATATACTAATAACATAACTCCATTCTTAATATTGCCCCTTTCCTGATTGATTCAAATGGAGCATGTCTGTTATCTGTAGCAATAAATTTTGAAATTTTACTGGCTCTTAGTCAAGTGCAGAAGTAAGATTAATTTGATTGCTTAATAAATCACATTGTTTCAGTTTAGTTACATGCTACAGCCAACTTTATGTTGCCTGAGGTGGTCAGGGGATATGTTAAGATCATACAGATACACAGCAGGGACGCAGATGTACAGTGATGTAAAGTCACCCAAACAGCTTTGCTCAGAGCCACTTCAGTTTATGAGTAGGCTTTATGAGCTCTGGTAACAAGGGAACCCCCCCCAGCTGCTTCCACACAAAGCTCCTCAGGTGCATCAGCCCTGTGTTTCCCTCCCCTAGACCCCTGGAACCCTCCTCACTCAGGCGCCGGATGTTGTAGGGAAGCTGCACACAGCACCTAGCACCAGAAATGAGTCAAGACCCAAGATGTGACTGCAGAGAGCTGGCTCTGGTGTCCCTGCATCTGTGTCAGGATTCATCTGCTGCCTCAATAAACTGTACTCAGTTAATTACTCGGTTTGTTAAAGCCTATTTAGACTTAGTTTGTATGGAAAAAAAAAAACCAAACCTGAAAATTCTGGTAAGAAAAAATAACTGGAGGGAATCAATTAATAAAAAATAATTAATGAAATTAAGTTTTATTTTGAGATTTGTGATTTCTTTTTTGCAGACTTTTCTCAGGTTTTGCTGTTCAGTATTTTCTTTGTACTTGTAAGGAAAATACCGCCTAGATTATTCTCAGTTTTAACACAAGGCAAAAACATGACAGAGATTTGTCTTTCAGTGATAAAACTAGTGAAAATAGAACACTTATGATAACCCTGTCTTTGAAAAACATCAGTAAAAAGCCCCCCAAGCTCCATGAACATGTTGCAGACTGCACATGTCACATAACTAAGGATGATGATTTTTTGCCTGAGGCTCCCACATTTAACAAAGGGAAACACAGCTTTCAACAAAAGATGCTATTCTAGTTATGTGCCCTTTTACCCTGTCAGAGAAACAGCTGGTATCATAAAGTCACAGCTAATTTGTATCATGTCTGCTCTAACAGTCAGATTCAGTTTGTATCAAACTTTCAAAGTTGGACTTAATACCAGTTGATGGATGACAGCTTTTCTTGCCTCCCCCTTCTCAAAACATATTTAAACATTGCCTCCCACATAAAAAAAAACAACCACTCAATATTCAAAATGCAAATGGAATATTTAACGTTTCACATAACCAGAATATATGAAAATTTTTAAAACTAGTGAAAATTACACCAGCAGTTCTGAAGTTCTGTGACAAATAAATAGTTCTTTAAGACAGACATGTGGGTACCAAGTATAATGGAAAAGAATTTTCTCTTAAAAAGAAAAGGGAAAAAAAAAGCACAACTCACTTGCCTCAGGTAATCTTTTGCAGTTTGGGGTATCTGTTCTAAAAAAATTTCAGTCTGCCTGCAGACACTTTAAGGGCTTTTTCAAGGTCAGCGCTCAACAATTTAGGAAAGGCCAATTTCACTTTTTTTTTAGGGACCTGTTTCTCATTTATGCTATTAAATGTCATCTACTCTCATTTTAAGATCCCTGAAGCAGAATGCCTGAACTGTGTAAAGGGACTTTAGTGAAAGTGAGAGTCAGGCCAAAGACTTAACAGCTCCAAACCTGCAGTGCTTGTGTGAGAAAGAGCTGCAAAGATCAGGCTCTTCTTGGAAAACAGGCAAGGGGGAACTTCCAGAGACTCGGAGTTCAAGCTCAGTTCAGATAAACATCTAAGAGTGCTGCTGCACTTCTGAGGCTACCCTCCACGGCACCTGAGTCTACAACATCAGCTGGAGACAAGATATTCTTTTGAGATTTGAGCTACTTCCCGCTTCTGGATAATCTAGAAGTATTTCACCAAGGCTTTTTTATCCCACAATCTGAAAGCATCGCTGAAATATATGCAAGGAAAATCTCAAAACATCCTGGGAAGTAGGGATTTTTTTTTTTTAATTTCTTTTTTTTTTTTTGTGCTGCATAATATAATTATTATCAGGGTTCTGAACAATTGCCCCATATATCAGAAAGAGATTGGTCTGGTCTGTAAATTTAAGCACTCCAAGTGAAACACGTCCCTGGGAAGTTCAAAGCAGCAGTATCAGTAATGCAGTTTTAAAGTGACAGGAGAGCTTATTGTGATGTAGCTGAAAAAGAGCAGTTGTCAATGAAGACTGAAGAATCCCAGCTCCCAGCCTATCTTTCCCTCAGTGCACGCATTTCCTGCCTTAGAAGGTTAATACTGCGCAGAAGACAGTAAGATACAGCTTCTGCTGTGCCTAAGCTGTGCTTGGCACTGCTCTCTGAAGGACTCCTTGCCAGCCACCAGAGCCAAAGCACAGCATGCTCCTGCCACATCCTCTCCAGTGAGCTATATCTGCTCTCTACCTACTGGGAAGATGCAGATAATCAACTCCACTCCCTTCACTCTGAGCACAGCAGTGGCTCTGCCCCTACATATGATCCTTGTGCTTATTCGGATTTTTTTTTTTTTTTTTAAATGTTCTTAAACCTCTGTCTGGCAAGGCATGGTTTATTAGAAGCAGACTTCTCTTCAGCTACTCAGTGTGTCAGTTTTACAATTCCTAGGTGGTGTAATTCCTGGAAAATAAAAAAAAAAAGTTCTTCATCCAAAATTTTGGATGAATCACAGCAGGTTTACTTGTTTTGGTTCACCCTTAAATGAAGCATAACTTTATCTAAAGGATGCTCTGGTTTTCTTTATTTCAGCAGCCTACTAGCTCCAAATTTCTTTCAAACAATAAGACTTTTCTGGCAAACGATGCCCACCAATTGGGCTCAGCAGCTACCACATTTTCATAGGACTGCAAATTGCATCAGGAAGAATGACACTTACCTTCCCGAGCTTGATCCACTGGTATTAAACTGGACTCCCAACAGCTGGCTTGAATAGGAATGCAGCACAAAACAAAAACAACCAGGTTCTCACCTCTCACAAAAGAACTTTTACCAAAAATTGCTCTGGTTGCGAGTAGAGGTTACCTGAAGTCCTAGAAGCTACAGGGAAACTCGGGTAAGATGGGGTCCTGCACCTCCTCTTCCAAGGAACAGAGAGGACAGATAAGAGAAGGAAGACCCTACACTCATCTCAGTATAATTCATCACAATAAAGCCATGGAAAAATAAGTCTTCAGAGACTCTAGGAAGAAATTAGGAAGAATGAGGAAGAAAGAATTTGTGGATGCCTCATCCCTGGAGGTGTTCAAGGCCAGGCTGGATGGGTCTTTGAGTAACCTGGTCTAGTGGAAATTGTCCCTGCCCATGGCAGAGGGGTTGGAACTAGGTGATCTTTAAGGTCCCTTCAAACCCAAACCATTCTATGATTTTAAGGGATTAAAAGAAAAATTACTCTACAGAAACACTTTCAGTCTTGAATGTTTAAGAGAAAATGTGACCAAAACCTTTCCTACACAATGTGTCCTAGTAGCAAACATCTTGACTTTTAACAAAATGTGCATTTCCAAGGAAGATAAAAACCAGTCATCACTAGCCAGTGACTTTGAGCCTTAACCTTATAGGGTATTGCTCTTTTTTGAAAGTAATTTATATAAGCATGTCTCAGATTGCCTTCCAAAGTCAGATTTGGCTGTATTCAAGAACTAACAGAAGAGTTACAAGACTGTCATGTTAGTACTAAACTATATTACTGTTTTTTATACTCAGATAGAGAGATGTGCCTTGTTTCCAGTACTTTATGGAGATAACACTTGTTTTTTCCTTTCCAAATGAGTGTATTGGTCCACACCATTTGCTTTAAAGATTTTCTAAAGGCAACTAATGGCATTTTTCATGGTATTTTCATTAATGTCCCCTAAAGACCATCCTCCTATTCAGCCAGCTTTATAATGTGAAAGAGGAGGTTAAGTGTGGAAGGTATTATCAGACTTTGCCTTTCCTTCTTCATGACATAATTCTTCTACCACTTTGACAAGTGCCATGCAAGCACCATAAAGACTTGGGCATGAGACAGATGACACTCACCTTCTATCCCACACTTAGAGTAGACAAATGAGTTACTGAAGGACAGATTTGCAGTTGCAATTTATGCATCAAAATAAGGCACTAGCACCAGCTCAAAAATACACTGAAATGCAGATCTTAGTTTTGAGGAACTGAAGTGACTTGTTTCAACACCAGAGTCTGCATGCTCAGACATGTCTACAAGTACAACTCCAGTTGCTGAGCTGTCAGAAAAACTCTGGAGGGCAGTCACTGCTCTTTATGAATATCCTATCCTAAGCACAGGGAGAGAGCACTTGCATTTCTAATCCCATTTGCTTTTGGATTGTATGGCCTTACTCTCCTTGTGTCAATTTTTATGGAATTTAGGTACCTCATAAATGCATTACCCAAGGAAGCACATGGGAACTTAAATTCAGTGATCTCACTGGAATAAGCGTGCCATGGGAAATTTTAGAACATTTAGGCAGATTCTGAATCAGAAGGAAATCCTAATTTTGAAATATTAGAATTTCCTACAAACTGGAAATCGCAGATTGCATCTGGCTTCAGTCCTAGATATTCTCTGCACAAAGGCTCGAAAGTAATGCAGAACTCTGAAACAGCAACCAGGGCAGAGAACAGCCTGCAACAATTATCAGCCCATTCAGCACTTGCACAAACCTTCTCTGAAGTGTTGGCAAAGTTAAATTTGCTTCCCCAAGGACGATGACAAAAACAGCTAAAACGGGGTCAGACCCAGCATTCCTGATGTGGGGGAGAAGGCTGCCGGAGATGAAAGGCAATGCAACCAGCGGTCAGCCTGCCGCCATGTCTCTCTCCTCCTCCACACTGCTCTTGCCAAAAAGAGGGGGAATGGAGCAGAGGTACAGAAGAGGTCCAGGCACACGGAGAACATGGTGACTCATCGGTGAGAATAAGCAGCTCGCTATACGCTGAATTAACTGAAGATGATGGTATCTAAGGGACTTGCCTTGACCCTGGTGCAATATTTCTGACCCCATCGGTCCGCTGTCATAGGCACCGCTTAAACTTAGAGCCAGTCCTCGGTTTGTCTCCAGTCTGGAATTTCCGTATATTGAGGAGCTGAAGTTTATACACATTATAAACACTTCCTTTAAATGATTTGTGAGCTCTCATTTGTTCTGGCAGTGAAAGAACATGTTTATTAAAAACGCCTAAGTTTTACACGTTGTAAATGGCCAGTAAACATGGTTACCTGGACTTTCACAGACTCCTCAGAGCCTGCTTACTCTAAAAAGAACAGAAGACACAACAGGACAGTAACACTACCAGTGCATGATCTTAACACAAATATAATTCAAGACTCTCATTGCAAGCAAAAAATTTGCTGAAATCCAGTGGAGAAATAAATATAGCTATTAAAAGAATGGCCATACACTCACAAAATGATTACTGTAAAATTCAAAGATTTTGATTTGAACAGAAAATTCAAGATAAAATCCTTTAAATCTACTATCAGTTCTGAAGAAAGTAATCTCTGATGACAGTAGTCCCAAAGGAATAGGAATCAAGGGTCTGACTGCAGGGCTGTCCACTGATTTTCAGAGGGATTTGGATCAGTCCCCAAAGAAGCAAGCAAGCACACAGGCAAAAAAAAAAAAAAACCAATATAAAAGCCTCAATTAAAATATATATATACACACACACAAAAACCTTCTGAATACCACAGGGAAGAAAATCTGAAGTAACTACTTTGAATATACTCACAGGAAGGCAAGCAGAGGAAATGTCCTGAGCTTTTCAGTAGCAAACCAGCTGCTGCTGAATTCAAAATGGTGACTCCAGAAAATAGAGATGATCACTGTACAGAAATAAAAAATAAAGAACATGGTTTAGCAATGGCATAATTATTGTGCACTCTTCATTTTTCTTTGGTAGTCTTCTTTAACAACAGCCCTACAAAGTTTTTTTGAAGTATGGAGTAAAACAGACCGACAAAACCCACTATCAACACCTCTATAAATTAGTGTTTAACAAAGCAGACTTTGATTTCCCAAAATCTCTCGAAGTCACTCACTAAAACCTCTTTAAGAAGCAAGCTGATACAGGCTAAGCTGAACATTCTCTTGTGATTAATATGAGACAAAGCAAAGCATCAGGCTAGCACTGAGTTTTCACAACAGAGCAAGGTTTCCAGCATACCTGCCTCAGGATCTATACTGAGACCTGCAGTATTCAACATATTCATAAAAGCACCCTGCAAAAGCAGATGAACAGTGAGAACATAAAATCTGTAGATGATACAAAACTTTTCATTGTAATAAAATCTAAAGTCAATACAAAGAGCTGGAGAAAGAGTTAATAGTAATTAATTTCTATGGGAAAATTGAATTCAGTGTTCACAAGTACAGGTACACAGGAAAACCCCTTATATTTGTATACACACAGAGAGTGATTCTAAATGAGCCAATAACACTGAGCAAAGACATCTTGGAGTTTGAGGAAGAGCTCTTTGAAAATATTAGCTGACTAGCCAGCAGTTGTCCAAAGGCAAGTTAAGAATTATTAGGGAAAGATCTAGGTTCTATCTAGGTCACACATATAAATATAAGGTATATCTATGTTTTCAGTTTTGCATGAAGTTCTGGTTACCCTTTCTCAAGAAGAGCCACAGGAAGGGACGCCAATAATGATCACAGCTATGGCACAGTTCCTATCTAGGAGGCTATCTAGAGTATGACTCTTCCATTTGAAAAACAACAATGGTTGAGGCAGGATATGAGAAAGGTCCTGAATGGTTTTTAAACAGTAAATGTTGTTTATTGTCATACAAGAACTATGATTTAAGAAGAAATCAAAAATAAATAAATCACTGAGGATGGTTTCATCAGCTATGAGATATGATAGTCTGGATGTGATTTCTAGGTTAGAAGGTCCCAAAGAACAGATTGCCAGACTCTGGGAGACCACATAAAAGGAAGGGCCATTCCACAACCATCTGCTTTCTTTTGCTTTACTGTGAGTGACTGTCTCAGTCAGAGATAGGATGCTAACATAGATGGACCCCAGTCTGACCTGGCATGACAACAATTCTATAAATGTCAATTCAGGGACCAGAACAAATGAGCTGCCACTCGTATACTAGGACAGTACAACAATTTGTGGGTGATCTAGTAGAAACTCATAGTGGATACAAGGAAATACAGTAAGAACGAGCTTTGTTGAAATGGAGTATTTTTTTCCTGAAGACTCACTTTGCATTCAGCTACCACTTGGTATATACAGACCCACCAGAGTGAAAATAAAGACTGTAAGCTTTCTTCAGAAAGCCTTGCATGGTCCATTCTCTTTAGACCCAAGTACCTTCATACAGAACATCCTGGTGGCAACAGAGGATCTTTTAAAATCACTGAAGCCTATTTTCAGTAATCTAGGATCAGAGTGTAGGGCCATTATATGTATTAATTTCTGGTTATGCACTGGAAACTCACAGACTGTCGAAGACTCCAGATGTAAATGACCATTCAGCAATTTGAAAAATGATTTTGCAGAATGATCTCAGGGATTTATAGACACCTGTGATTTATATTATTGAAACTTTGGAGTGGTCAAAGCCAAGATTTTTATTCATTCCATTAGAAGTTTCAGTATTAGATTCAAAAGAGATCTGAATCTCCTTTTGATGCTTAGTGTTACTATGCATGTATCTCACAGCAGAAAAGGGCAATATAAGAGGATACCCCGAGTCATCAAGGTCTGAAAAGAGCAACTAAGAACTTCAAAGTGATCTTCCTCTCGTTAGTTACTCCTGCTTACAGTGAGAGCAGACTGAGATCCCTCAGTCCACAGAGCTCCAACTCATGAACAACGTGGAAGTCCTTCCAGGTCACTAAATTCATTCAAACTTTTTCACTAACCTGAAAAGTTGACTTTGCCCATTTCTATTCTTTAGTGTGCCCCACTTGACTCTCAGCAGGCATAACTTCATGACATTCAGACCACGCATTAGGAAGATTGGATCTAAAAGTCTTTTTCTGCTTCAGATCATTTGCTCTCTTTCAATCTCCTCAAGATTTTTTTTAAAAATGGAAAAAAAACTCAAAAGATTTTCCTTTTCTTTTCCACAATCACAAAGCCTCTTCTGCTATTCTCCTCTGTCCTAAAGCAACATTTTTCTGAATTGAGCTCAACATAATTTGTAATATCAAAAAAATGACCGAAACACACTCTCACTCTTTGCTCTCCGAAAGAACCTCTATCACACCATAATTCCGTTGTGAGCTGACTATGAAGGGGTAAGAACAATTTAAGAAACAGGAAATTTCCGTACAACCTAAGCATAAAGGAAGTTCACATCCAGGTCAAAAAAAAAAAAAAAAAAAAAAAAAAAAAAAAANCTCCAATCCAAGAAGCATCACCAGGGTTTGGACACATTTTGGGCTGTAATCTTCAGTGGTAAAATTGGCTCGATTTTTACTGATTCTTCTGTCCTTCAAATTCCCCTGACCACGAACATTGGGTTCATGTCCTGCTCTCATTCACACAATGGCATTAACAGCATTGCAGACCTAGGCACACGTCCAGCACTGAGCATTCAAGCACACAGTGGAACCCAATTCCCAGCTAACATAGGCACCAGACTCTCAGCTAATGTAGGTCCGTATCCATTAAATGCAATTTTAATAACATAAATGCTTTTATCAAAAGTTATTGAAAATGCTTTTATCGGAAGTACTTTGTGGCTTAAGAAACAAGGAAGTTGTTACTATCTTGATTACGGAAACTAGGGAAACCAAAGCACATTTAAGACCATTCAGAAGTATGCATGCATGCACACAAAAAAGTACAGTTTCACTCCCCTCTACTCTGTTAATGAATTTGGTTCCGTTCTACCAGGTAGCTTTGAATGGAAATAAAGTTATGGAGCCTAGTTACCAAAACTATGTGCTGCAGGTGCTCCATTTTATCCAATAGCTCAACAGCTAGGGTTATAATAGGATTTGGATCTTCTCTCTTCCTGTAGGGATTTTAACCTTCCCAAAGAACACTAACACTAGAATGTTCTTCCACATCCTTTCCTCCCAGTGCTGGTACTAAGAATATACGAGGAACTATAACACATTAGAGTAAATGTTCAACTAGCTCCATATCCCATCTCGGATAACAGACAATATCAGATGTTTAGGGTAGAACATGAAAACAGGGAAAGCATATGATGATGTTTCCCACAAATACTACAGCCTACAAATACTTCCAGCCTACAACAGCTTGTGACTTCCAGAATGCCTGAGTCAAAGGTGGAATCTGTGTATTTACTGATCTCCATGGCAGCTTTTTTCCATTATTATTTCCAGTAGCTGCCAACATTTAGCAAAATCCCATAACAGAGAGTCCCGCAACTTAATTATGTGCTATGTGAAGATATAGTTCACTTTGGACAAGTAATTAAACCCTCAGACTGACACTAGGACTCATCTATACCACTTTCCAGCTGAAGGCTCACTCACCTAATGCTCAGTTAGGTGTGGTATGCACATAGGAAGTATTCCTCATTGCATCCCATATAATGGAGCAATCCCAAATTACCCAACAGCAAGGTGGTTAAGAAGCTGTTTTGGAAATAGCACACCTGGGTTTCAGTCCCAATTACATATTTAACCATTTAGAAAAGTGAAATAACACCAGTACGAGAGAGTGAGAGCACCATACAGAATATTTGTAGAGTGCACTTTAGAGTTCTTTTGGACAAAGGAGATAATAGTCTATCTTCTGGGTTCTGGGTTCTGAGTTAGCAATCTATTAGATATAAGAAGGATTCCTCCTCCAGTCTTTAAAAATAACAAATCATTTTACAGAATCACAGAGCAGTTCAGATTGGAAGGCACCTCCAGAGATCATCTAGTCCAATTCCCTGCTCAAAGCAGGCTGTCCAGGATCATGTCCAGTTGGCGTTCGAATATCTCCAAGGATGGAGACTCCACAATCTCCCTAGGAAATCTGTGTTGATCCAGTGTTGATCACTTACAGTAATGAAGTTTTTCCCTATGTTTAAATGGAATTTTCTGTTTTTCAATTTGCATCCCTTTCCTCATACCCTTTCACTGGGTACCACAGAAAAGATTCTGGCTCTGTCTTTTTTGTCATCATCCCTCCCCCCTCCCACAGTCACAGAGTCACAGCATGTGACAGCCATAGAGTGGTTGTTAAATTTGAATCTCATTCTGGTTACAGCTAGGAATTTTTATCCATAGATTTCAATATTGGCTTTTGTGCAAATTATTTTTTCCCCTCAAGCTGTGAAAATGAGAGCAGGAAACCACCTTTTAAAAAAAAAAAATGTTCTAGGTGAAGCATTTCTTTGTTTACCCATTTCACCCAGATCTCCTTTTCTCCTTTTGAATTTTATGTCAGGATAGCTCATTTACTTATGAAGACATTACAGAGTGAGTACTTAAATAAAACTTTTCAACTTTTCCTCAGATGTGCTATGTGCACAAAGAAGGCTTTTCACGACAGTGTTTAGCAAACAAGTGTTGCTGGCAGAAGAGAGGAACAGGAAGCCTCCAACTCACCCATTACTATCTAAACAGGTACCCAAGGGATTTGTTTTCTAGGATGATCTAAAAAGGGGAGGGCGTGATGTCTCCTGTGAACCGCTCACCTAACCACTTATGAGCAGCTTATCAGTACAAAACATCAGCATTCAAAGTAAATGAACTGTGTTCAGTTTTGGGCCCCTCACTACAAGAAAAACATTGAGGTGCTGGAGCGTGTCCAGAGAAGGGCAATGAAGCTGGTGAGGGGTCTGGAGAACAAGTCTTATGAGGAACGACTGAGGGAACTGGGGCTGTTTAGCCTGGAGAAGGGGAGGCTGAGGGGAGACCTTATCACTCTCTACAACTACCTGAAAGGAAGAGAGATGGGGACTGACCTCTTCTCCCTAGTGACAAGTGGTAGGACGAGGGGAAATGGGTTAAAGTTAAGCCAGGCGAGGTTTAGGTTGGATATTAGGAAAAATTTTTTCACTGAAAGGGTTATTCAACATTGGAATAGGCTGCCCAGGGAGGTGGTGGATTCACCATCCCTGGAGGCATTTAAAAAAAGGGTAGTCATGGTACTTAGGGACATGGTTTAGAAGTGGTTCTTGTCAGGTTAGGATAATGGTTGGACTAGATGTTCTTAAAAGTCCCTTCCAACCTCAACAATTCTAAAAACACCTATTAACTCTCATGCAGCAGTACACTTAAATTAGAGATTAATTTAAAAACCATAGTCAAAGCCCAATGACTTCAGTCAAAGCACACACGTACATGGTTCTGCTGAACATTTTGCTGACAGCTTGCTGTACCTAAGCTCTACTTCCCAGAGGGCTGCAGCCATCTCCTAGTTATCAATTTTTCTGTCACTGTTAGGACTGTCAGTATTAGGACCACAGTAGTATCACCAAGCCCCAGCTTTCTGGGTGCTACACAAACAGGAGGACATAAAGGTAGTTCTTCCCCCCAAAGTGTTTATTATCCAGGTACAAGAAGGATGAAGATACACATTAGAAATTTCTGATCGAATAGCTACTTTCAATGAACTTAATATAACATTATGTTACATGTGTTAATATATTAGTAAAGAAAGGGTTTAGAGTTCAAGTGCCATCTTAAACTCAGCTGAAGAATGACCATGAAGGAACAGTCCACAGATCTTCAAGGAATTACTTTAATCTTTCAAACACATAGCTACACGTATATACCATTGTTAGATTCCAAAGTTATAAAGCACTTAGACCATTATAGCTTCATCTTACTGTGGCCTTATCTGAAGAGGATTTCAGTAATGCAGAAAAGTATCAATAAGTACAGATTCATAGGGAGAATGTGAGCTGTAGGAAAAAGTTTCCCACCTCATCATATTTTCTTGTTGAACCACACGGGCTTGTGTTACATACAGGACAGATAGTCCTGATTGTCCAGATGTGTTCAGGGTTTGGAGGTAAAGAGTCAGGGAGAGGAAAATCAGCAGTGCCTCTTCCAGCCCAGCTGCAGAATATATTGGAGATCTGAAGAGCAGAGAGGAAAGAAATCCTGCTCCAACATCCACCCACCCTTTGCAGTTCAATTTCTTGGGGGCCCACTGGACCTCACTTTCAATCCACTCCCATTGCCATGTAGCAGTACACAGAATGGTTCTCCAGAGCAGGACTCGGGGGCACCCTGAGCACACCCCATCCCATGTACTAAGCTGCTCAACAAATGTTCTTAATTACAAATTTGAATCAGAGCTTGTAATTGTGATTTGTCTTTAAAATAATACCAGACAGCCATACACATTAGGGGAGAAAGTCTGTGAAGGAGAAAGATCTGTATCTTCCCTTCAGAGCTGCTAACATCCTTTTAAACAACAACTCTTCTGACCTACAAAGTTTCAGAAAATGGTATATTTCTTCTCCACCATCTTAAATGCCAGTTATCCTTACACTGACCTCAGCAGTAGAGCACCCTAATACTTTGGACAACAGTCACTCGTCTCATGCACAATGATACTCCCTCAGTAGAAGTGAACATCTTTTGGATACGACTGTCCTACATGCAGGCTTTCATTCTGCATGTCTTGGCATGAGACAGGAAAGAAAGAGAACTGCTTCCTGAGGTTAAATACAACCAAAAGGAGGACTAGATACAGCTCATACGGAGTGGAAGTAGATTGCAAGATCTTTGCATGGTTATTCTTGAAAGTAGAGGCTAACAAATAAGCAAAGTATGTGTGCATCTGAACAGATGTGGGCTGGAACATCATCCTTGGCCATGCAAATATAACACTTGCTTCCTTCTTTGGCCACGTTCATGCTACTAAGCAGAAACCATTTCCTAACCACACAGCAGTGGCATTCACATTAGCAGAAAACCAGACTCCTCATCTCTTCCTGCTTTGATCAGCAGTTACTGCCCACAGGAATAAACAGAGGGTTGTGTTCTTCACTTGCTCGACGCAGGGTCTGCTGTTCTCACACGGACATCAGTGGCAGCAAGAACAGGCCAAGCCTGTTCCAGAAGAGCCATTTGTCCTCATGTAAACCTATCTCCCCAATACAGCAGCAACATGCACAGCAAGGAAAAGACAATTAAAGGAGGATTTTCCCCTTTGAAAGCGTGATCTGGAAGAACAAACATTTTAAAATTTAAAAACCAAAACTTGCCATATCCCTTTTTGATGATCTGGAGATTGAATATAATCTGCCCTACATCACCAGCCATGGGTATAGCCACGTCTGCTACAGAACATGCTATTGAGGGAACCATTTACTGCTAATAAAAAGTCCCAAATTCTTCACAAATTCATTGTCCCTATCAGAAAAGCATTACAGAAAGCTTAGAGCTCTAATCCAAATTATTAATAATCCATAAAGAATACTGCATAATAATTCAGAACATCGTTGCTTGCAACAGACAGCACATGGAAACTGGCTGCTTTAAAACATATTTTGACAGCTGCTAGCATCATTCAACACGACAAATGAAAGAATTTGCTCAAAACAAGCAGAGTAGGGCAGCTAAAATAAGTCTGTAATAACAAAAAGGTCTCTTGTGAAAGCTCTGATTTTCTCCTCTCCTGTGTCTTCTTCAGTTATTGAACGTAAACACAGTGCTGGGACGGGTGTCAGGAGAGACGGAGCTGCAGGGAAAATTTTGCGAGCTGGATCCTTTTCAGGGAAGTTTAATTAATGGTGTTTCTGAGAAGAATTTTGATTGACAGGATTAGTGCCAGCACTAAAAGTTACTATTTGTGGATCCTGGAGCTCACAGCTCCCATAAAAAAATAAAGCAGTTTAGGAAAGAGCTTTGTGCAAATGAAGGCATTCCCTCAGCAGGGAAGGTTCATGTGAACCTCTTCTGTGGCTTCCCTTCACATGGGTTTTTCTGTGGAGATGGGATAGCAGAAAGTCCCTGGAGAGCACCCTCCCCTGGGTGCAGAAGGTTTGATTCAAGTTGTCTAGGTTTGTCCTTGGGGAAGGTTTCTATAATGGGACAAAATGAAACTCTAAGAATGAATGTTCCCAAACTTCATGGAGGGGAACATTTGGTTCCACTTCCTTTGCTTTGGGATTTGTACTGAATACCTTTTTCTTTTAGTTTTCCAATTATACCACCTTCTTACTAAGATAATCTTCTAGTATCCTCCTAAGTGACACTCAGCCCAAAACATGGTTTCACTGCTCTAATCTCTTATATTATAATCATTTGGACAAATTATTAAATCGACCACAAGCATCACATTTTATTTGATTGTTGTCAAATCTTTAAGTAAATCATATTTTAGAAGGGGTAAAACATTACATGCCACAACAAGAAACTGGAAATAAGACACTGCTGCTCCATTGCAAAAGCAAGGGAAGGACCACAGTATCCCAGTTCACACAGGAGGCACCCACCAGTTTGCTGAGCTATCTCCCAGAAACTGTGACATGCAAGAAGATGGAAAAAAGGTGATTCTTTCTGCTTACTCCATCCTTCTCAATCACCTTCTTCAGACAGGATAACAAAGTAATTCAAATACAGTGATTTCTTCCCAGCAATTTTCAGGCACCTCATTTGCATCATATCTTCACTTTCTTGCCCCATATTTTCCCTGCTTTTCTCCTGCTTTCATACCCATCATGCCTCCACCGCTGTACTGTTTTCCAGCTTCTTTGTTTCTCATTCCTGCTCACATTTATTCTACGCCAGATTTAACAAACATCTTGCCCCAGATCCTATTGCCCTGCTTCCTCCTACTCTTTATTGCTAGCCTCCTGACATCTGCTACCTCTCAGTTTCTTGTCCTGATCCCATAGTTCATCATGACAGCAAACTTTGTTACCTATGAAAGGTTAACATGACAAACACCTTTTCCTAAGTAACGTATGTGTTCAGTCCCACCATGATCATTTTGGATCCGGGAAAATATTCGCAAATGTTACAAGGTAAAAAATCAGAAATTAATGAGAAGTCTTGAATCATTTCTTAAGAACTCTCAGAAAAAACATTATAAGGTTTACAGTAGCATAACAACAGATGTCAACCATTCCACGTATTATGATAGATCTGTCTTAGACCAGACTAGCATATGCCATTTATTTTATTTCAGCTTTTTATGCATTTCTCAAGAGGTATACAACAAAGGAAGAGCAAACCTGTCCAGGTGAAATAAGAGTCATCACAGAAGTTTTTCCAGAAGACTCCAATGTCTTTCAAGTCCTTTGGGGGCCTTAAAAATGCTTGGATAACATTATTTCTTCAGATTATAATCATTCATATGCATTTGCCTTTCTGGCTTCTAACTGAGGCAAGATGAGCAGAGTTAAACTTCCACAGAGGAAAAACATCATAGTACACCAGAATGCTGCCACTTATTCAGGAATAACCAGTGCAAATAAGTGGTTTTT
>RSEF01000001.1:76372305-76394027 GCA_003993805.1 Himantopus leucocephalus | reverse complement strand
CAAACAGGAGTGTGAAGTCACTAGCAGAGAAAAACCAAAGAATCCAAAGACTCAGTTCAGGCTTTTCATACATTCCAAGGACTCAAAGGTTAACTACTTTTAAAGGCTGACTACCTCATTAGCCACTCTCCCCTCTGTTTTTCATTCATCTATCTTTTACATTTCTTGTGTGCTTTTATTATGCCTGACCGCAAAGAAGCTTTCTGCTACCGAGGTCTTAGCCACAGACCAGCCTTATCGCAATTATTCCTCCGCGCTGCTTCCACATCGCATTTCAAAATCTTACCTTGCTTAATCAACTTTTACTTTCTCTCTCCCCATTATCTTTACTAGTTATTTACATTTTGTTCAAGATGTTTTGGGCAATTAATTCATATGAAATACATATCCAGAGGCAGTTGCAATTGTTCTGATAAAACATGTAGGAGCCAATGAGGTAAACCTCCCCCAAAACAGGTCAATGAAATTGAAATTTTCTATAGAAATATCCATCTTCAACCAAGTAAAGGTATCAGTTCTGGTTGAATCAAAGAAAGATCTATCTAATGATTAGTCATTGAGCTGACTCGTAAGAAAAGAGAATTCAGGGGAAGTACTTGCATAGACCTCCTGCATCTCAGACAAGTACCATCATGCGCAGCAAGTCACTAGCCTAAGAGCTGTTCTGCAGTATAACTTGCTTGCATCTATCTGGAGTCATTCCAGTTTGCATTAAAAAAGTCCATTGACAAAGGGAATACAACATTTAATTATTTATTCAGTGCAGAGCAGCTCTAAAAAGAGAGTCCTGAGCAGGAACTGTGCAGTACAGGATGGTCCATGCACCCACATTTTCACAAGAGAAAGACCCAACCTCCATCCCAGCTGCACAGACTAGTATTTAAACTTTCAGTCTTGCAAGGAGACCTAGCCAATGGATAAGACCGAAAGCGTCTCTCTTTCTGCTTTTTTACCTTTCAAGGTCTTTCTACTCATCCCATTGCATTTCCAGCAAGATCCTGAATTTGTGAAAACAAAGACAGAAATAATTTTTCACCCAGCTCTGGTCAGTATCTGCTGACTCACATCCAGATTCCTCTAGTATCTGCATCTTCCATTGACTCCAGAGAAAAATTGTGGTTGACCACAGAACATAAGGTTAGAGAACTAAATAGCATAATGCATATTATTTGTGATGCAACAGTAAGCACAGGAGAAAGAGGATACTGGGTTGAAGAACATTTTTCTTTATGCTTTGCATATTTTTGGAAGAGGAAAGAAAACCGCATTAGGCAAAGCAATGTATTTGTTTTGTCTCAAGAACATTGACTCACAAAGAAATGTTGCTGCAACTAGTGACAGTTCAAGCCATTGTTGCCCAAACCATATAAAAAAAAACATTAAAAAGTCTTTGGAACTCAAATTTTATTCCTCATCCCAAGCAAATGTAAATAATGCAACAGCTTAGTGATCAAGAGTACACAACAGAGAACAACTTTTCTGGGTAATTCAGCATTGAAGCAGAGCTGAAACTGATTCTATGGACATTAATTCTCTTTTGTGGCAACACAAAATTGGATTCAGCTTTAGAAAATAAGAGGTGCGGAGGGGAGAATAGCTCGGCACTTGCAGAACCTAACCATGCTATGCTTCAGTCTCCTTGAGTTTTACACTGATTTCCATGTAAGAATAGAATTTAGTTGAATTAAACATGATTGGAGGGATGGTGTTATCTTTCAGATGGTCACTTGCTGCTAGAGTCTAAGGGTTACATGAAAACAGAGAAGTCAGAGAGGCTTCTCAGTTAAACTCTTCCTTTTCCAGATAGGGTGACTATTTGACTATCAAAATAGAAACATCCTAATTCTGACTACTGAAGAGGATTCTACTATCCTTCCCCACAGCATTTTTGCTTTTGTTCAAGATCTGCAACAGCTCAATCTAAAAACCAAAACAAAGAAAAAGCTGTGGGAGGTTTGTTCCATTGCCTGAGTAATAGCAGAAGTATGTACGATCACACAAATACTGAGGAGGACAGGGAAACCAAAGTGAAACTCAAAAATACAAATGGAAGATAAGAGATCCTCTCTAGCAGGAAAGAGTTGTAACAAAGTCACTTAGAAAAGCCATCAGCCTTTTATTCAGAAAAGCAGTCATATCAGTGAAGAATAACTCAATGATTCTGCTGTGTTTTAAAAGCCCGGGAGCCTCATTTTATGATAATAGCACTATTTTGCCTCTTAAATCTGAGACCAAGAAGCTAGGCCACTGAAAATGCAAGCATGTGACAAAACGGGCAAAACATTTAAGACCATCCACATGTCCCATCTTCATCTGGCAAACAGAAAATGGAATGCTATTCACAGCCCTTTGATATTTCTTTGTTTCTCATGGGAAACTAGTTGATGTTGTCTATTGTCAGCTCTTATTGTTAACAACACTCAGGGAGAGTTTATTAATTTTATGTCTTGATGCCATTTGTCCAAAGCAACCTTTCTATAAGGGTCACATTAGACTAATAAACAGCAAAGTATCATACAGACGTCAGGATTCATTCACTAAGATGACTGATGCTTAAATCTTATGAATTTCTTATTTTAAAACAGAACCCTCTTGTCAGCTTCAGGATTTCCTTGATCTTTAAGTTGTAGAAATATACAAAACTAAACAATAGTCTCCCACTCCGCTGATTTCTCCTACCATGTAATATACAAAAACACAGTTCAAAGAACATTGCCATTTGAATATGCTCCATCTTCCTTTCCTGGTCCTGTTGAAAATCTGGGAATGAAGTAGTTCATACATTAAATGATGCCTACCTTCATCCATTCAATGGATGCCACATTATGACTTCTCCCAGTTCAGAGAGCAATTATTTTAACCTGAAATGGCAGAGACCCACACCTTCAGAATGTCACATCATGACAATGATATGAAGTTAGCACCAGTTTAGTTTCATTTGTTTTGATTGAAGTCAGAGGGGGGAACTCTGGTCTCTACAGTCCTAACACTTTTAAACCTATTAGACCTTTCTACCTATCCCAACTTGCAGCTACTTTACGCAGACTAGAAATATCATTACTGCTGGTGGTTGAGTGAAAGAAGCTGACAGAAGGAGTAGCTACAGAAATAAACCAGCCCTATGCTTTAGATAAAAAACACACCCAAAACACACAACACAGGGAACAAAAGCGGATGTGGAAAATTAAAGAGGATGTTAAAAACAGAGGAAAAGCAGCAGTGATACAGAAACATAAAAGAAGATAAAAAAGATGGGGAGAACAGTTGGCACAGAGAGAATAAGACCAACTTGAGAACTGGTTAACAGGTACAAGATTAGCAGTAGGTTTGAGCTAGGTCCATTACACTAGAGGACCAAAGCAACTCTTAACAGCTCCTCCAGCTTAAGGCTGGGGCTCATTGCAGCTGCGTGCTGTCACATTC
The DNA here is from genome assembly GCA_003993805.1 of Himantopus leucocephalus. NCBI lineage: Eukaryota > Metazoa > Chordata > Aves > Charadriiformes > Recurvirostridae > Himantopus > Himantopus leucocephalus. Next base: position 76,390,604 of record RSEF01000001.1, on the reverse strand, counting down.
AAGACATTATCACATTACTCTCTTATATTTATAGTATCCTCAGTGGTGCTTGTCCCCTCTACAGACACCAAAAAGACAGATGATCTGCACTGCTTGATTTTGCATCTAGGAAAGAAGCCCACACACCACTGGAGAAGGAATCTGTGTTGATTTACTGTCAGATAGGAGGCCTGCACAAAAAGCCTTATGATAGCAAATACTTCGTGCAGCACGACTCATTGTACCTATCTTTCCAGAAACAGGAGTTTAAAATTAGATAATGAAAGATGAAAAAAAAAAAAAAAAGCAAGATTAAGGGTTTGAGAAGTTAGATGTCTAATGGTTTAGCTCTGAATTTGATCTACAAAACAGCTTTTGTCAAAACAATTAAATTGTTCTCCTCCAAGCCATTCATCATCTCAGATATTTTTCTAATTTTGACTTCTACCCGCTAGAGAGCAGAAATTTTCTAAATAATTATCATCTAGGGATTCCTCAGCTGGAATTTGGGCTGGCCGGCATAATTCCTCCAGACAGTGCGCCTCGACATTTTCCCATAGACCTCGCATTGCAGTGCAATGCCTGGAATGCCAGCTCCACGCTGCAGAAATTAGCCTTCTGTGCGACAATGTCAGATTCAATCACTTGGCAGCAAGACTGTGAAAACTAATAGTATGCTCCCACCTCTGTTTTTAAGTGATAACTTGTTTCTAGGCTGAATTTGCAGGGGGAAGCAACCAAAAAAGCAATTATGAAGTTTTTTAACTGATGTTGGATTAGAAGCCTCATAGAATGAAGTCTTTCACTGATCCACAAAGCTGACAGAGTACCAGTAGCAGCAGCTATGTCAGCCCAGTTAAGCACAAACTGACTCCCAGCTGACATCTGGCCACTTTGCATTTTCCATCCAGGGTGCCAGAGTGGGAGAGTAGCTATATGATCCTTGTAGTAGCAAATCACTGATTCCATACACAGCATTGCGCTCAGCACATCTGTGGGAAATAAAAGAGTTGCATCCCAGCATGAGAGGAACATGGTTGAAACTCCACACAGGGAAGGCTTCAGGTAATACATTATCTCTTCCTCTGGCGAAGTTTGTATGGTTTCTTGCAATACATCTCTAACCACTTTTAGTCAACATTCAACCACAATAAAGCTTTTGTTTCTGTCTATAGTATTCATATGATTTCCACTGCAATACTGAGTGTTTCACGGTTTTCAATCTCACAACAAACCTATGGAGAAAGGAGTAATTTCTGTTCTCATTTTACACTAGGCTGATTGTAACAAAGGGAAAATAAATAACTTGTACAGTCACAGACATATTCTGTGAATGAAGACCTTACATGGGGGCCTCCCAGTGCATCAAACAGTGGTCCAGCTTTTTTTTTTTTTTCTCCCATTTGGTTTTCTTTACGGAGGAAAAAAAAAAAGCAACTTTCTCTGATAGAAACAAATGCTCCATTTCCTAGAAACACAAAACTGGTTTCTGTTCAATTCTTTCAGTGGTATGCTCTGAAAAGGGAGAGAGGGCAGTGACAAGTGTGGCAGAAGATTATAAACTGCTGTCTTCTCTAGAAATAGCAATTCTGTTGCTGTCGACTTTCTTGTTTGAGCCAGAACAAGGTTTACATGGATTGAAGGGCCTCTTTATACATCCATAAATGACATCCAAAGCATTAAAATAAAGGGGGGGAGGAGGAAGGAGAAAAGAGGAAGCTTCAGACAAGCCCCAAGCACTGCGTTGTTCTAAGCATACAATACAGCAACAGTATCTTTAGTGCCCTACTGGAACTTCAAGTAGGATCACCTGTGCTTGGTAATCGACCAAACATCTGTGAAGATCATACATGGTTAAAAATATTTATACAGTTAATGTAGAGACCATGATTTATCAGCCCCCAAACTGTGCAACGTTTTTACTTCAAGACAGAAATTTCAGATGGACATTCACGAGAAAGCTGAAAGATTGTCTATAATCAAAATTTTCTACATATGTGCCACATGTTAAGGGTTCTTGCCTCACTGGAATTCTTGAAATCAGACACAAAGCTTAAGAAGTACCTGCTTATCTACTTTCTTCATTCTATTAAAGAGGAAGATATTCCCTAAGTGCATTCGGAAGTAGTATGCGATATGTATGTCTACACTCTGACATGATATCTCAAGTCTTCTTGAACTACTTACACTTCTTCTATGACGTGTCCGTGGCCTAAGACTCATGAGCAAACCAACCAATTGCAAATCAAGCTCTCCCAGTTTTAGGACAAACACTCATAAAAAATTACTCCATTCTCAGAGGTGCACATTTCTCTATGAATTTGATTTGTTACTATTTTCAAATACCTGCCTCAATACAAGATTGTTTGGTTGTACATAGCAGTCGTAGCATTGTTTGCTCTCTTCGGGTGCCCTGCACATCTACCCCCCTAAGTAACACATCCACAGCCAAGTAATTATGGACCACACCATCTAAGTAAACTTTCTTGCTAGAGCAGNCACATAGCAGTCATAGCATTGTTTGCTCTCTTCTGGTGCCCTGCACATCTACCCCCCTAAGTAACACGTCCACAGCCAAGAAAATTATGGACCACACCATCTAAGTAAACTTTCTTGCTAGAGCAGAAAAGTTAAAAAAAAAAATTTCACCAGTTCAGTCTTGCTTGTACAACGGCAGCAAACAGCTTCTTCTAGGAAGGGAAAGCTGCACTACTTCAATGAGAGGTACAATTCTGAACAGATGCGGCTAAGCCCTTACAAATCCCTGGGTAGACACAGTTATTTCAATTTGAGAGCTTAGAGTGTGACTGGAAGTCTGAACACTTTGAAGATGACATAAATCAAAGTAGCCTCTTCTTCAACATGGCGATTTCCCCTACTTGGGGTTCCTTCCACTTTGAGAGAATGGATATAAACCAGTCTCTCAAAGCAATACACACTGTTCACTAGATTGCGTGAAGTACTAGTTGGGTTTTTTCAAGGAGAGAAAAAGGAGCTTTTTTCTTTATGTCTGCTGGTACAGCTTAATAACTTGTTATAATGACATGGTGCTAGGTGACTACTTGACTGTAGAACATAGACAGAAAGTCAGCTTCTTTCCAATTTAAATGGAAAGAGAAACCTCAGCACTGTGGTATAAGGGAAGTGTGGTGACACATGACAAGTACTTTTGTACCCACAAGCCTGTGCCAACAGTAGGGTTTTCAGTACATTTTTCAGAATAAGACTATATGCTAAAAGAAAAGTCATGTGAGATTTCTGCTACCTCCCCACCATGCTCTTTAGTGCATCAGATGATTAGCTCTGTTCCTTTTGGGATATCTTTATATGTCCCATGTGAAGGTTGCCTACCCAGCTACTTGAACAGAAGTCACTTCAACGATGTGCGCAGTGAGATACAGCTGAAGCACCACTCAGCCTTAAGGATATAAACTACCACGGCCATAGCTGCAGCTGGTCTCCCATAAACAGAAATACTGGGACCACTCTGTACTAAGAAGGAACTACAGCATTGTGCCTGCTGTATTGGTCTGAAATATGAGCACACCATTTTGATCCTCTTCTTGCAATAGTTTTCCCCTAATCTTTCCTCTACTATGAGAAATACCTAACACCACAGAGACAATACAACATAAGAGGCTTGTCACATGATTTGCACAGTCCAAAGACTGATTTGCAGCCTCCAGATTATAAGTGAAATTTGTCCAGAGGACATAATCTGAAGTCCATTTATATACTACCATCCCCACCGGGAGTTTGGTGCTCTGTGTGTTATACTATATACTCTTAGTAACTAAGAGAGCAATCCCTGTTTATGTCTACAGATGGCTGCATCAAGAAATTTGACATTTTAAAGGACACCAAAACCAGGGTAACCGTTCATAGAATCACAGAATCATTTAGGTTGGAAAAGACCTTTAAGGTCATAGAGTCCAACCTACTGCACCAGAGTAAATACAGACAAACTCCCAATGTCAAGAGTTTCATTCTGGATGCAGGGTAATGTAATAGAAAGCAAAACACAGGTAACACTAATATTAAACATTAATAAACAAGCTACTAAGAATTATTAGGATTCCAGTCATAAGCAGTTTACAATGGAATAGCATATATTCTTAAACAGAGATCAGCATGTTAATGGATTGTTAGTTACCATGACTAACGAGCAACACTATTTTCCAGTGATATCTGTAAGATACATCGTTCATATCAGTAACTTGACTGTAACTTCCTCTGATCACTTACCAGCCCTTTATAAAATAAACTTGGAAATAAATTACCAAAGTGGTCTTAATGGAGAAGCTTTGATCACAGAACCCTGGAAGAGGTTCTTCAAGATCGCAGGCCACCCTTGCCTTGCTCTCAAGCTCCAAAATTAGTTCTGACAGACAAGTACCTGGCTTGGCCAACAGCCATGTTTCTAGGGAGGCACAAAATATAGATTTCTGAAGGTATAAATAACAGTTAAGTGCCCAAACTGCCCAAGATTTAATAGGGTTTATGCACTTTGTATCTTTGAAAATGTCTTTGAAAAAAAGTCTATCACCTCGAACAAAGACTGAAAAGAATCAGGTTTAGATAACCAAATTTTTATTCCCAGTTACACTCATTACATTTAAAGATGGCATAACACTCCAAGCATGGAGAAATTAGTCTAATTGGTTTAGATTATTCTGAGATCAGGAAAGCAGTGGATGTTGTTTATCTCAACTTTAGTAAGGCTTTTGACATTTGTCTCACAGCGTATAACATCCACATAAACAAAGAGATGGATAGAAAACTGCAAGAACTGTCAGGCCCAGAGGGTTGAGATCAGTGTTATGAAACCCACTGGGAGGCTAGTCATTAGTGGTGTACACCAGGGTCAGCACTGGGACCAATGCTTGTAACATTTTCATTAAGGACACAGAAGATGGAAATGTCTGCACAAGTTTGCAGAAAATATAAAACTGGAAGGAGTGTTTGATACACCAGATAGTTGTGTTGCTGTTTAGAGGGACCTTGACAAGCTGAAGAAATGGTCCAATGGGAACCTTATAAAATGCAACAAAGAGAGGTCATGAAGTCTCCATCCTTAGAGATATTCAAAACCCAACTGGACATAAGCATGAGCAACCTACTCTAGCTGACCCTGCTTTGAGCAGAGGCGGCAAGAAGTAAAAAAACCCCCAGAGGTCCCTTGCAACCTCAGCTGTTCTGTGATTCTGCAATTACAGTAGAGTTTTGTGATAAAGATACACTGATACATCTTGCAATATATGTAGCACAAAAATAGTGTGCAAACATACAAACCATACTATCTTCTATAGTATAAAACTACAACAGGCCAGTTTCTTAGGTAATAATTTCTCTGTGGAAACTAGTCCTATGTATTCCAATTTGCATCAGTGGAGGTTACGAACAATGCACATTAACAAGGTTTTGTTCTGAAGAATAAGTTTCAATGTTATCCTGATAAAAATGCTTCTATCAGAACAATTATTTTTAACAACTCAGCATCTTACATGGAACTGCTCTAATTATTGCCTTAATCAACATCATAACTTACAATACAGCTTGCAATTAACATATGGTAAATAGCATCTGCCAATTAGACTATCATGTACACTGTACATCTGATTCCTGTTTTCAATGGAATGCAGCTATTTGTGCTGGATCTTGTCCAGAGTCTCTGCTTTGGCCTCTAACACTCTTTGGATAAGCAACCCTCAACTTTCTGCTGCAGTTAAAGGGAAGACAAGATTCCTGCACATATGAATAAGGTCACAGATATGAACCTTGAAAGGAGGTTCATTAGTCATTTTTAGAGCTCCACTACTTTAAAGTAGAAGAAAATAAATCACAGAACACATCCACTTCATCACTGCATACCGTCATCACAGACAGCAAAGTTAAATCTGTATTAATCACACATATCCCACCCATTTTTCCTTTTGTTCCCTGTCCATCCTTTCCCTTTTCTTTTTTTGTTAAACTTCATGGCCTAGAAAACAAATACAGGTATTTTATTTAATTATTCAAGATCGCATCTCTGCTGTTGCTGAGTTTCTTATAAGGATGGCTATGGATTCACACTTTCCAGGGCCACCTATAGTTGCTCAGCTTCTGTCAAGACTGGATGGTTTATCTTGACAAATAATTAATCAATTTACCATTAATGATCCCTTTCCTCAGATATGCTGCTTCCTCTAGAGTAAGGATTCTCAAGTAGCAACAAGTGACTGCTTCAAAGTTGTATAGACATATAGGCTAAAGGACTTACTTGCCCTGTGTACAGTTTTGCACAGAGCCCACAGCTTCCACTCCTGATGGATCTGCAATACCTAAACAATACACAGTGTGTAGCAAACTATAGAGCAGAGGTATCAGATGTGAAGCCCCTTGAACCTCTTGCACAGTAAAAAAGCACAAGGCAACTAGGAATTCCAAGCAAATACACGACCAAAGCATGAAGGAAAACTAAGAACTATCTTAGAACTTCCATAAGCGTTGCTTTGACTTTCCAAAACCAAAATCATTCAAAGGAACATGTTCCAAATTGAAAAAAAAAGCACCACAGAATCTCTGCTTTTACCTGCCTCAGTAACTCATACTAAAGTGGAAAAACAATTTTTGTCAAAGATTCCACCACCAGCATGTGTGAGAATTCTATTGAGGGTCCCAGAGGAAAAGCATGCTAAGGAGACAGCCACCGCCACCATTATCAGTCAAGCTATAGCAAACAGTCTGAGCCTTTGAAAGACACCCTTTTACCAGAAAAAGAGAAAGCAGTGACCTGAAAGCCAAGACGAGACTTATCTGCCTAACTCTGCCACATGATTTGGGGTGAGACTGGGGGCAAGGGTTTGCCTCAGTGCTTCTTCTTCCCCTGCTGCCCTTTGATTCTCATCTGGTCAGATTTTAAGTCTTTGAGGTCTTGGAATTCTTTTCAACATAAACAGTGCTTGAGCTCCTCACAAGTATGGTATAAAACTATTAATACAGACGATAGACAGTGTTTTGGTTTCTTTTCTCTGGGATAGGGAAAATGCTGATAGAAAGTCAAAGGAAGCACGCAAAATTTTCCACACTAACCTATTGACTGCATGTTGCAGAGTCAAGGTCCGTTATGAGCAGTGGAGGCTTTGCTTCAGTCTGAAAGGCAAAGCTTGTTGTCATTTCCATCTATGTAATGTACATAGCAAAGGTTTACATACAACGTTCCATCATGTGTTCTCGTTGCTGTCAAGTACGGAAAGGGAAGAAAATGGAAACATGAATCAATGAAGTCATTTTCCTTCCCACATACAACCTCAGGCTGAAATGATTTCATAAGCAAAACAAGTTTGAGTGGCAGCAACATTTGAGAGGAGGAAATCCATAGGAAACGTGTGTTCATCAGAAAGTGGTGCTGATGATTCAACAGGCAGCATCCCTACTGCAAAGTCCATAATGAATCAAGGTCTTTGTGTGATATGTGGCTGCCACTGCTGGGGAGGTTTGATTTTCATAAAAGAGAGTGGAGAAGTGCGTAAAGGCTATCCTCTCTCCTATACCAAATAAATCCTGAGAGGACTGTAAGACTGGTTCCCTTTACTCTCAAGGCATCCAACCTCCTGGTGATACATAAAAATCATATTGGTCTAATAAATGCTGTAATTTCTGACAGCTCTCAATCATCTCCACTAAATTATGAATCATGTATGAATAAATGTAAAGGAAAAAAAAACCCCTCAGATTCCTTGGATTCTCTTATTGGAGTTAAAATGGGAAGGGTAGACACAGGGGCCAGTTATGCTGGCATTGTGCCAGTTAATACGTTGCTTCAGCCAGGGAATTTCTCCACAGGATAACTGTGGTTGCATTGCACCCTTTTTGCACCAGACAAAATGGACAAGACTGGGACAGAGAACAAAATCCTCAGTCTTGACCTTTCATCACCGCTGAAAGTCTCACTGTAATTTTCACAAGAGTAGAAGTGCTTGGGAGCATTAAATTCAAGTTCCCCTCACTCTACGTCTCCTCTGTAGATTAAGATGTATGTGTACCCTACCTAGACTTATGAGATCCTGCATGCCAGGATTCATCTGGCCGTATCAGAACACACCTCTGCTACCTTCCCCTTTCCTCCACATAGTCAGATGGGCTTTAGCAAAACCAGAGATCTGAGAGTTCAAAACAATTAAATGGCAACTGCTTTCCCCTCATTTTGCTCTCCCTGCTCCTGACTCGCTACCATTTCACATGCCCTACTATTCAGTACAGAAGCTTCCATTTGAGGTAGGATTTGAAGAGGATGAGGGAAAGTGGGCAGAGGGAAAAACTGACCCATTTTTTTTCCCCTTGCATGTCACTTTCTAAAAGGACAGGTGAGGAAGGTACATGGCACCTTAGCTGATGTATTAGCTACTCCTGTCATTTCAGGGTAACCTTAGACTTGGAAAGAAATGCGGCAAGTTTGAACCACATTAAAGCCCTGATTTAGCAAAGTGCTTTGAAACACATGCTTACAGTTAAGCATGTGCCTAAATGCTTTTCTGAATTAGGACCTATGTTGGTAAAAGGGGCAATTGATTAATGGCTTCTGACAACCACCAGAAACTAATGAGCCACAGACCTCTGCTTTTTCCTCCAAATGACTGTACTTAAACCCGAAGGAAATTTCATTATGGAAACAGAAAACACTTATAAATAAATCATACGTGTCTCCTTCGCAAATATTAATTTTTATCTGCAATTAGTGGTAAACCCAAACTTCCTTTTGTACGGTAATCGGAGACAGTGCCATTTGCCCTATGTAACTGGTTACTCATTCAAACCCATAAATTTCTTTCTAGAATTGCATGGTTTATGGAAAGCTCTATGAATCCAGCTAAATCAACCATGAAATATGCAGCATCCAACACACTAACCAAAAGGTTGTCTGACTGGGACATAAACTTCAGAATGAATCAAGCCAGCACTGTACAATCCACCTAGAAACAAAGAGCTCGGTAACATGATGTGCCGAAACCTGCTTCAAGCTTCTCCTCACTGAGACATGTTACAGGATCAAATCCTAGGCAATTAACACAAGCTATTCAAGCTCTCCCACATGAGAGATGGAAAAGGTCCGAAACAGCGAGAGGATAACTTTGGTCCTTCTAAGATGCCATCCATCTCTCTATTTGCCAAGCTGTACTCCATCATGGGGGCTTTTTAGCCGGCAACATGTTTTAGTTGACTTCACTTTATTTGTATTTAGCGAGAGTCAGGACGATCCTGTGGCCAAGGCACATCTGCAGGAGCCATGACATTCAAGTCTAACATCAACCTTACCTAAATATCATTAAACATCTCATCTTGTTTTTCCTAGCACCATCATTATTACTGCAGAGCACAGACAATACTTCCAGTATGACAAAAACAATGACTTACATTAACACTGACGTCTTGATCTAACAAATATACCTAGAAACTTCAAGACCATAAGTTTTTATGTGTCCCAACAGGGACACTAATATCTGAGGTCTCATTGATATAATTCACAAAAAATCTGAAATTATTCTCCCTTCTTCTGTCTTTATATGCGTATTTTAGTCATCTGAACCAGGTTTCAAGAGTAGACATATGCTATATAATGAAAAATAACATTAAAAATATACTATTGATGCCATACAGCAAGACTTTAATGGGCGTTAACAGTGCTCGAAGGGCAGACATGGAAATGGCCTTCACACAAGATGCTAACCGGGAGCAGTTAGGTTTTTTAGTTCTCATACTCTGTCTTGAAAGAGCACTAGTTCACCTGTAATTCTAAGGATAGCTGAGGTAGTTTGAATTGATAGAATCGTCTAGGCTGGAAGGGACCTTTAAGATCATCAAGCCCAACCATCAACCTAACTGTGGTTGACTAGTTACACTTAGACTGAGGTTTCACAATCACTAGGTTTGTGCACAAACATACCACCAAAGCCTGCAAACCTGATCATCTGTGGTTCTATTAGCTTATGGAGTTTACACTAGCATTACACCTTTGTACCAGCTCTGTGACCCCTTTGCAAGCAAAGGCAACACCTAATCCACCAAAAACCCTGCCAGTATGAAGTTAAACTGTCAGTTTGCTTGCTGCTAATAGGAATCAGCAGATGGAATTTGTATCACAGTTACATTACACCATCCAATGACAATATTATCAATTACTAGGAGCCCTAATGCACAATTTACTTTGTCACTGAACCNTTACACCATCCAATGACAATGTTATCGATTACTAGGAGCCCTAATGCACAATTTACTTTGTCACTGAACCATGATCTACTAGTGAGGTGGAGACTTCAGGTTCCACGGTTTTAGTTAAATGTTTCTTGAATATTCATTATGGCCTTTGTAACAGAGAAGAACTCTTTAAGTGTTCTCTGAGGAAAGAAAAGTGACCCGACTAACATGCCTGAGCCTCAGGGAAATGACCAAAACGTATCAAGTCAGTGGAAAAAAAATTGTTTCAGTTCCCTAGGTTTGGATCAGATCAAATATGCACACACTCAAACAATGCCCCAGAGGAAAGGGTGGAGATGGAAAAGGAAAACACTTGATTTTTCTTCATAAATATACACAAATAATATATTACATTACTAAGTAAATGATCAATGTATTTACACTCCTGTTACGTTGTGAAGAGGAAAACAAGTATTTACCTTTGCACAACTGACTGTTACCAATATGTTTATTTTAATTCACAACCTGGCTCAAAACCTACTTGAAATCCTCTTTCATGTTTCCATGGATATCCATTAACATCTTGTAAGTGTGCATAATACACAAACAGAATTCTATTAACAATACCTAACACTCAGTTGAGGTCTATGTATGTACCACAGTAATGTGCACAAGATATTCCTAGGTTCAGACAGAAAACTTTCAAAAAGACAAACAAGGTGGTGCACTTAAAAACATTCGTTCAGTGTATGGGAAAGTTTGAACCAGCAGTTACTTCCTATTCCTAAAGCAGTGAAAATCTACAGTGTATCAGTTGTCACACTAGGATGTGAATTTTGGTATTTCTAAAGGCGAATACTGTAGCTAGGCAGTCACCTGGGCAAGAAAGCTTATCTTGATAAGTCTCTTACTCTGAGAGTATCGGCCACACTCAGCTTGACCTACACAGACCCCACAGAGATGTACCATGGACACCTGGACCCACCTGTCACAGCCACACCTGGGCAAATAATGTAAAAAACCCTTGTATTCTTCAAAGGATTAGAGCCTTTTCTCTGCTTAGTTACAGTAACAGACCCATTGTGAATTCTTACCATTATGCTTAATTACAATAACAAGTCCAATTTTATATTTCCTTACCCTTGTATTTCCAAATTTCTTTTCTCTATTGCATAGTTATGCTGACAGGCACTCTTTTTCATTCCCCCTCTTTTACAAAGTAGAAGGAGGTAGCTTGAATTGAATGAATGGCTCAGTAGCATTAAAGAACTTATATGGATCTTCCCCTGCAAGGCTGCTATTCTGAATTCAGTGTATTTGAAATGTGGTGAATGGATGTTAGGAACCTGCAATCTCTTTGCTACTAATATAGATGTTCTCAATTTACTTTTTTAGGGGATGTACTTGACAAGAGCTGTCCTCTTCATTAACAATAATCTGAGCATCTAGGAAACCTCCAGGAAGCCAAGCTTAAGGAGATCTCAATGGTTCTCCCACTGCCACGGTAAATTCACTTCAAAGACTCCAAAGCCTTTCAGTCATGGGGTAGCGAAAGAATTAGAGGAGCAAGCACCATGCCTTAAAGCTGTTCATCTTATGTGGAAGGAGTGTGGCTTCCACTCTAATAACATGACATCTTCCACAGGATTCACTTCACTTTCAACAAAACATTTTTGCTCTTCTGTCATAGCATTGCCTCTTCTTTCTCAAGATTTCCAAAACCAGATATTAAAAATGAATATGAAGCACACCCATAAGTGCCGAAGAAACTTGGCTTCAGATCCATCCTGCTCTCCTGAAGTGTTTCTCTAATTGCTGTGCTAATCACTTTCAAAAACACATTGAAACATTTCATGCATGCGTTTCCATTTCCCTCATTGCTCTAGGGCTCGCCTCCCTGTTTCAGCCTATTTTGTTTTTCAGCCTGATTTATCACGTGAAGCCACTTGGTCACGATGTGGCTGAATATGTTAGGCAGCCCAAGTCATTGATCAAAAAGGTCAAGATTCTTCATGAACACATATTTTGCTATTAATAACTTAAAAAAAAAAAGTTGGGAATTGCAAGTGAAGGCACTATTGACTAGTAACAGAACATGCAAAACCAGGCAATTTTCAGCTTTGAGAATTCTATACCTACAGGCTTTAATCTCTCAAAAAATCATGATAGTGTTTTGGTAACTGCTTTCACAAACACTAGATAGTGATTTACTAAATGAAACAGTAATTCTAAGTTCTTAAAAAAAAAAAAAGGGGGGGGGGCAGGAACTGCCAACACCCAGGGCTGTAGGAACAATGTCATATTGTTGGAAACACAGCAATTACAAACAGCAGTCCCTTCTTCTGGAGTACTGGTCAGTTCCTGGCTGGAGTCCTGAGTCCATCGGCAGGTATGCATCACTTCAGGAAAGATGTGGACCAATTGGAAGACAGTCCAGAAGAGGGTAACAAGTTTTCAAAGATCTAGGAAACATGGCCTCCATGGAGAGGCTGGAAGGGTCAGGTTTGCTGAGCGAAAAAGACATGGTCATTCTCCTCACCTATATTGAAGGAGAAGAGAAAGAAAAACTCTTCATATCCACTGAGGGCAGGACAAGATATAATGTGCTTAAGATGGAGCAATGGAGCCTGATTTTTCTCTCTTGATACTAGCAATTTCCCTGCCAATTAAGACACTTGGGGAAACTGTGTAAAGAGAACGATAATTAAGCACTTTTACAGGTCAACTGAGGCAAACTGCTAAGTTCTGCAAGGGACGCTTCCAGAACAGAATATACCACCCAAAATTTATTTAACCAGTAACTTCTGGTTTGGGCCAATAGAATGGACTGGATTACTTGCCAACATTTCTTCTAGCCTACCTTCTATATTTTGTAATAACATCTGCCAGTTTCAGCATAAATGTTATATATGTGTCCTGAACAAGAGCAGCAGTAAGCTGGAGCTCATCAAAAGACCACAAGAAGGAAGAGGAAGTGTACATTCATTACCTTCTCCACAGAAGCATTTGCAGAGAAAGATTCCTAAGGATTCAACTGGCAAGTCAACATACCCTCATAGCCAAAAGGTATCAAAAATCGATGACAGATGTAACAAAACCAGAACCCAAGATACTCTGACTATGGACACTCTGTTAACCATAGATAACAATCAAATCGACATACAAAACCCCAATTCTAAATCCAGATAGCTGTGTAAGCATAATGAACTCAAGACACAGAAATTTTTTTGCCAAGAGTATGGTTTTGAAGTCCATTAATTCAATTTCTTTTCCTTAAAGGAAAAAAAATTTAACCTGAAAACTTAGAGAGATTTTAAAGAGATACAATGGACAGTTGCTAGCTTTGACTTTCACTGAGTGCCTATTTCCTCTCCTTGAAACTGTCCCCCTAACCACTACTACCACTTGAGTTTCCCCCATATTTAATTTGTTTATAAAATTCTTTTTTCTATTATTATAGGGCTTTGATCTGTTATTTTTCTTTGGATAATAAACATAATATTAGTGATACCAGCTGTAGCTGCTACTCTACCAACATAAGCATTCTGCATCCAACAGTGGCTATGAGGTATTCAGAAGAACATGAAACAAATCCACAATTCACCTATCAAATCATGCAAGAATAAGCAGTATAAGACAGGTGAATTCTTTTTCTGAATCCCTCAGCATTCAGCTTACACTCGGGAGTATGAGATCTGCTTACCTTTAACTTCATGGGCACATCCACACATTTTATTAAGAGTCATAAACCAAAATCTTGTTTTATATCTAAGCTATTTAATCACCTTGCCAAGAATTTGATTAACTAAAATTCTGGAACAGACGTGGGGGGGAAACCAGCAATAGGAAGACTGTTCTCCCCAAAACACAAGAAAATGCAGTGGTAACTCTTTAGCTTGCTCTGTTACATGGCACACAGTGAGGCACATGGAAGGAGACATACAGAGAGACTTCCAAAGCAACACCGTAATTCAATCCCAAGAATAACACAGGTGGGCCACAATCAATCAGCACTTCAAAATAACTGCTTTTTATACATGTAAAATAGGAGGCTGGATCCAGAACACATCCAGATCTCAGCTTCATACTGCTGGCTCACCTCTAGGAAAACAAATCAACCCCAAAAATCTCCTACTGTGTAATTTTAAAGTTCATTGAAGACTTTGAAGTCTGAGTCCAGGCTGTAGCCAGCTCATCCAGACTCGTGCATGGGCTTCGGAAAAACCTGAAATCTCTGTCAGCCCAGCTACCCCAGCCTTCCTGCTGTCACAGGTATATTCGCTTCATACAGGTGAAGCCTTAAGCAAAGTCACCTGTCCTTAAAAGGGACCAGATCTGAGGGTCCAAGACCCCCTTAGCTCAAAGCAAAACTATATTTTGCCTATATCAGGGTAGTTCATCTTAATCTTTAGGCCACAATGAGGTTTGCTGATTCAGCCATTGGAAGATCTTTCTGGGGACCAGGCTCCATACCCAGCCTTCTTCTAAACAGACTCTATGACCTCTAGACAAGCCAGTCTGCATCTCTGTTCCCTCTCCGCCTGTGCCTATTTTGTCTATTTTAAGTTGGAATCACTTCAGGCAGGAATTGCACGTCAATAAATATTCACATGAACAGATCTGTATATTGTAACTGACATACAAAAACTCCTGATCAAGCGTACATTGCCTAATCTGGTTGTGCCACAAAAAGTTATTCCCAATAGGAAAACTGAGGTACAGAAAAACAAGGGCATCTTGCTGAATTCCTGTCTTTGCTCACACAGCTAGTGTGCTGTTTATGATGCTTTTATGTTTATGGTGCTTTAGGATTAAGCCAAGGAAAGGTATCCATGCAGATGCCAGTAACAACAGTTGTTGTGGTGCTGACAACAATAATAATACGGCAGGAAGGATTTCTGCAAAGGTTGCAACCCAGCCAAAACACAGGCTATGCTTTCAGCAAGAGCAGTGTGGGTCACGTTGTTTTCTGTGCCGTGTTACCCTGCCACAATCCCCTCTCTCACTGCTGAGGAGATGCTGTCCTCTGCTCGTAACTCTCTGTGGTTAAAAATATGCCTTAGTCTTGTGAAATATAAATTATTTACAACTTTTTCTTCTTTCATATTCTTTATAAGTGGTCATTTGGGGGGGTTGCTTAGTTGGGGTGTTCTTCTGTTTGTTCATTTTCTGTGCAAGCTGGACAGTGTAGGGAGGAGGAATTTAGATCCAACTCAGAACCTCTTATGTTCCTCTCATAGTTAAAGTTGGATCGGAGTTCAGATGAAACTGTGCCAGCATTTTCAAACTGCTCTCAGAAGATTTTAGCTGGAATATCTTCTGGACAGTAGCTGTTCTTGGGAAGTCCACCTAAGGCCAAAATTCCGTAGAAATGCTTCTTGCAAGAACTGGACTACGGCCCTACAGCAGAGCTCCTTTCTGTACTGGACCTAAAGCAGGAACCAACAGAAGTATTTCTCGCTCTACCTCCTCCCCATTTCCCTTGAGTGAATTCAGCACTGAGGTTGCATTTCCATCTGTTTTGTCTTTGTCTGATGTGTTGTAAGAATGCAGAACACCACAAATAGTCAGCCACCTAGAACCTTCTCCCTCCTGCCCCAAGAGCTCATGCGCCTCTGCACATCCTCCTTGCGCTTTTCAAACCTTTTGTGCACCTTTCAGTCCTCATCCATGGCTCCAGTCTATGGCAAAAGCCTTCACCCGGGGAGTAACTTTCACACAAGTGTTTTTGTCTTTTAATCAGCATACTCTATAAGCAGCCATATACAGTGAAAACTTCAACTATCACTAAGAAAACATTTTTCAAATATGTTTTTGCTCAGCCACTTCAGAGCATCCACTTCCAAATATAAATTTAGCTTACTAAAACTACAAATCATGGATGTATTTGTAAACCTCAGGGACCATTACTGCAAATTCCTCAGCTTACATAAGCAGTACTGGACCTGATTAAGAAGACTGCCCCTGAGTCAGCCTGGCTGTCATATATGTTACTATACTCAGAGAGCACCTCACCAGGTACATATCGCCAATAAACATCAGCTCCTCACAAATTAACATCAGCTAGATGTTTCTGCAGCGAAAATTTCACCAGCTTTGTATCTCACAAAGGTGATGGGCAGAGGAGAGTTGGACAAATCTGCCTCCAGCTGCATCTGCTTCATGACGCAGTGTTCTTTAATCCAGTAAATCCGTACGCTGTGCAAGTGAGTGGATTACCAGCCTGCATTCAGAAGAAGCATTTGTGATGTGTCATCATTTACATGAATTCAGAGTACATGTAAAAATAATATTTCATTCTCTCCACGCTCCACTCCTAGCTCTGCTACATTCCTTTGATGATATTGCACTCATTTTGTGCTGATATAAACACACCTAAACAAAAGACAGCCTCACTTCCTTTTCCAAGATTTTTGGCTGATTATATACTTGTTTATGCAAGTCTCATAAAACAAAAATCAACAGCTGGAAAAAACAACAGAGCAAACTTGGCCAAGTTAAAATCATATTCTCAATGGGTCTCTAGTGAACTTTGCAGAAGTTACACTCAATATTAAGTTCACCCTTTTCATTTGATTTAGTTCCCCTCTTCTTTTAGCAAACAAGGTGGCAAATAGTTATGCACAAACAGAATTTTTAATAATGGTCCTCCTCCATTTCCAGAAGCCTGGACAACATAAGCTTACAGGTCATGTAATGTGGTTTGCTGCAGCCTTTTGCCCAAATATTTCACATTTCCACTTCTTTATATTCTCCACATCATGTACAAACTTGAACCAACCCTCACAACAGCCTTACCAAATGCAGCTACTATAGCGTTATCATCCTCTAACACATACGGACACAGGGGCCAAGAAGTCAAATGACACGTATAAGATCATACGCATCATCAGCAAAAAGCAGGGTCAGCACTCACAAGATGATTCCAGCCTTCTGGCAGCACGGTGCAGTCTTTAGCTACAAACCACGGGCACGGCTTCAGCCTTTTTTGCATCTTTTAAAGATGTTACCAAAATTCGCAATCAAAAGGCTCAAAGGGTTTAAAGTTGGCCTTGTTTAATCCAGTTTCTTAGGAGTACACATCAAATCAGTGCATGATGTGACAACAGAAAGCGTCCAAGCAATATTAAATGAAATAGAAAGGCAAACTCACAGGGCAGAAAGGTAAAATCCCTAACACAGCTCTGTGCTGATCACACCTGGAATGCCTCATTCAGCTCTGGAGAACTCATTTCCTGAATGATAACAACAACCTGGAGGAAGATCAGAGGAGGGCCATAAAAACGTTAAGAAAGCAGAGAGGGGCTGACTTACAAAGAGAGATTAAAAGAGCTAAGGATGCATTGACTGACTAAATCCTGAAAAGGGGACGTGGCAACTGTCTGCAAGTATTAGAAGAGCATTACCAAGGGCAAAGAATTGTTTTAGTGAAACAAGAGTTTACAGCTACAGAGTAGTAGTAAATTAAAAATTATGAAAATATTTATTGATCAAAAAGTCATTTTAATAGCAAAATCTACTAGAATATGGGTAGACCTGCTAATATGCTTAACCAACACTACTACTTCTCAACTTTTCTTCCTTTAAGAATACAAAAATTGTCAGCTGAAAATCTTGAAAAAAAATTATTTTGAAATTTTCGGTTGAAATCAAGTTTTGAAATATCCCCAATGTAATAGTCTACCCCTGGTTGGGCAAATTTCAGACATCCTTNTCATTTTAATAGCAAAATCTACTAGAATATGGGTAGACCTGCTAATATGCTTAACCAACACTACTACTTCTCAACTTTTCTTCCTTTAAGAATACAAAAATTGTCAGCTGAAAATCTTGAAAAAAAATTATTTTGAAATTTTCGGTTGAAATCAAGTTTTGAAATATCCCCAATGTAATAGTCTACCCCTGGTTGGGCAAATTTCAGACATCCTTCCTTCACCCCGAAGCAACACAGACATGTCAGACCCATTGCTTTTGCATTACCACAGGTATAAGCTACAGCTTTGACTAGGAACTCCCTGATACAAGCAGAGCAGCCTGCACGTGCCGATGAACAGTGTCCCAAAAGGGGCATTCACCTGTGGGTCCTCTCTCTTGTCTAACTGTCCTGAAGAACAATTGTGAAAATAAATGCCAGATCCCGTTCT
>RSEF01000001.1:76328079-76363573 GCA_003993805.1 Himantopus leucocephalus | reverse complement strand
ATGAAACTTAATGTCTGACAATTTGTGGTAACAATAATTTGAAAACAACTCAGCATGTGACATCCAATTATATAACAGGAAAAAAAAAAGCAATGCAGGTTATCTGTTGTTTCCTTGTCAGCCTACAAAAACACAGCATATGTGTGAATGCTGCACATGTACGCAGAACTCTGTTTTACAACCTTTGATCAGAATTTTTTGGTTAAAACTCCCACCACTCACCCATCTATCCTACTGCCTCTATCAATTCTGATATCAATCAACAGAAACATTTGCATTTTAGAAAATAATGGTTTTTTGAGGATCCTTTAAGTCTTGCATATATTTGCTTCGAAGGAAGTCAAGTCCTATTTTACACATTTTTTCCCTGACATTTTGTTCCATGTTTTTCTTTATAGGAGACTGAAAGACAGAGATTCTGCACATTTTTGGGGACAACTGCATTGGGCAGCCAGCAAATTCCTAAGCCAATATCAGCAGTGAATTTATAGCTCAAAGAAAAGAAAACTCTGAAGAGACAGGGGTTTGTAGGAGGGAGGTTTTGTTTGTTTTGTTGTTTAAATCTGAAAAGCTGTTTTTGCCAAGTTTGTCATCAGCTTGACAAAGGAAGAGTGGAATTTAAAGCATTATCTGCTCTGAAGGATCTCTAGCACCCAGTCACACCATGCTGAACACCTCATCCATGCTCTAGCTCCTCTCCATGGAGGTATTCCTACTTTGGTAAATATTGGCAGACCTAATGAGTGCGCTCCCTGCCCATTTAAAGTGACCGCTGGTAGTCTATATTATAAAACATATAAAATTTTCACTTCACCCCTCGTTTTCTTAATCTAATTTGCTGGAGTTTCAACCTGTGCTTACGTTAAGAATAAAACATGAGCCAATCAACATTTTGCCTAGACGGAGACTTTCCTACGGTGCTGAAATTTAGCCTTTGTTCATAAAAAATATGAGGTTTTTAAAGCAAACGTCATGTTAAAGGCATCAGTAGGACAATTATAGTTCTACAAGGGGGGAATTCACTGATCATCAAATACTCAACTTTAACAAATGCTGTGTTGACAGCAGGCACCCAGGATAGCTTCAGGACAGGCTGAGAGTTGGATGGGACTGAAGGTTGTGTCAGCAACACAAAGGCGTAACACTGTCACAAAGCTGTCAAAGCCACACATCTAGAGATAAACGCACATCCCAAGATAAGGCAGCGAACTGATGGCAAAGCCTTACAACTTGCTGCTCCCAAGCGAGGAGGACATGTAGACAAGCAGATATGGCAGCAAGCGCACTGAAGACAGAGTATTAATGGATGTTCACACTCTGGCTGAGCCCACTCTGGCCCTCAGCTCATTCCCACACATTGCCGTAAGGGAGCCAGCAGTGAGTGATTTTTTCCTAAGCACAGCTTCTGAGCGATCCTAGCAGCCAAGCATACACATGAGCATGCAGGACACGCTCCCTTGCCCTCTGGTCCATCCTTTGTCCCATCCTTGCACAGCACAAGGAAGGCCCACAGGGCGGCGTCTCCCCACAGTCAGCAGAACCATGACACCCCCACCCCGAGAACGCTGAGCTCCTGCCAGTACCCCCCATCCTGCTCTTGAACCTCTAGCCAGCACTGGGTCAATCCTAAACACCAACTCCAGCAGAACAGCTGCCGTAGCACTTCCAGAGAAACACAAGCACATGCCTTTCTTGAGACTAAAAATCAGAAGCAGGCAGCTCTTGCCTTGTTTGGCTGCTGACGATCTGCTGCTTTTAAAGCACACCCTTCAATTTTTACTCCTATTTCTGGTAGAAGCATGATTCTGTGCCAGCTAAACATTTCACAGAGGATTCAGAACATCCCCAAATCGCTCCCCATATAATTAAAGGTATGTTTTTAGAGTTTAAAGCTTTTTTCTTTTTACCAGTGGCTACAGTGTAAATCATACACCCCACCCCCCCCTTTACAAACCGAGGAGCTTCTCAAAGACGCAAATTTCACTCCATTTCAGACTGGTATGGCTCACACAACTTATTAATGAAACATTGGGAGATCTCAGAATATAAATGTGAGAAACACTCTCTCACAGAATCCCACAATTCCAGGAAAAATCCAAAGGCATGCTTCTACAGCAACTAAAAGCAACTCAAACACTCTTCATGCAAAAGAGGGCAGCATATAACAGACATTTTGTATTTAAATGAACCAGCAAATAGTGTCTTGGGAACAGGGAAGGGAAGAAAAGACAAACAACATTTATTGGAAAACACATCCACTGAAGCAAGTTTATTTTGAGACATTTTAGTTGAAACATGTTTGGGAAAAAATTGGAACGAGCCATTTGAAAAAGATGCAGCTTTTTTTTGGTACTGCATTTTTTATTTGGTAGGCGTCTACTTTATTCCACAGATTTTAAGACATGTTTAAGATTCCATAGGTTTAGTATTACATCACTAATAGATCATAATGAAATTCCAGGCAGTAGCAAAAAAAAAAAAAGAGATTTAATGATAGTACCACACAAGATATGGATATGGGGCCCTTTGTGCAGATATACTGATAGGAATGTTGAATGTGGGTTAAAATAACATAGTTGTCTGGCTCACTTGTGCATGCTAAAATGTCGTGTGACAGAGCACAAGTTATGCTATTACTTGAATCTCTTCTAAAAAGTTAATCTAGTTCTACCATTTGCTGGATTTTTCAAAAGATTTGTCATTTGCTACGGCTCTGTAATGCCATAGACTACTGTAAAAAGTATTTTTTCTGTTTTCATACCCCATCCATCTCCTTGATGAATAGTATTTCAATGTATTTAGTAGCATGTTTGACACTAGTTGGACTATGAGATTAGTGCCCTTCAAAGCACAGCATGACATGGTGGACAAAGCACTTGGCTGGCATCAACTCCAGCCTGGTCCTGTCACAGGAGTCATTTCTCTTTTTTGTGCTTCAATTTCTCAGACTGACAAAAGGGAAAACAATGCCAAGCTCCTTTGGAAAGAATTTTGAGATCAACACAGAAAAAGCAATGCCTGACAGCTTGATCTTAATGCCATTCTACACTATAGAAGGAAGGTATATTTTAAAGATTTCTTTAAAAATAAATAACAAGAAAACTATTTAACGTCTTATGACTACATAGTGTTGAAAGGTATTGAGAATAACCATCTATTCTCTGCAGGTAGATAACCCGAGTCCAGGAAAGATTACCTACCGGAGTCTGAAGCAAGATAAACTGGTATCAGCGTATAGGAAATTTTCTAAACCCAAAGACATTCGCTGTAATAACACTTGCTTTGGGACTAAAAGAGAGTTTGATATAATATCTCAAATAAATTGTTGCTTTGTTAGTTCCCCAACAAATAATTCTGATTAGAGTTGTTCAGTTTCATGTTTTTATGCCAAGGGCAGATAAAGAAAGCAAAACATTGCAGAAATACTGAGAAAAGAGAGTCTGTGGAAGAATGTATTCAAAGAACAACCTTTGCTTTAAAATGCAGGAAGCGATGACGTTGTCAGATCTGTGACAAGTCACGTATAATCGCAGGCTGACATTTGAGGACCGGCATAAAAAAAAAAAAAAAATAAGTGAATGAGCTACTGAAAGTCTCTTCCTTTGAATACAACAATATTGCTTGTGGGCAGCTTCTTCCATTAGGGTCCTGGCAACGCTAACAAGATTTACACTAAATAAGGTGTTTCTACCCAGTGGAAATACTCCTTATCACTGGGTGGTGAGGGAAGCACACAGCCCAGCTTGTTAGGGTGGCCTAGATCCTGCAGCTCAAGCTCCCACAGAATTCAATTCCTGTCTTGTGTGAATGTCAGATAAGCATAGTACACAGCTCTTCATAATTTGGCTTATTAGAGATAGACATGAAAGAGGAAATAACCCAGGCAGAGAAACAGATTTCTCACATAGAAAAAGGTGTATGGATGTGTGTGAGGACAACAGAAAGGAGAACATAGTACACCTCATCTTCGGCTCTTCAAAGGACACACTTTTTAATTTTGGTTAAAAACTGACATGTAAGAGAGAAGATAGGAACCCTCTGTTAAGCTTATAATTAGTACCTTGAAGTTTTGTGCAGCTGAACAAAACCTGAGAATGTTTAGATGATTTTTTTCAAAAGCTTTTAATGATTTTGGCTGCCTGTGTTAAGCTGCTGTAACAGCATTTGATTTCCAGGGTAATGACAGCCGGGTCTAAAATATCCTAATCGGACATCCAAGAATCAAGGCATTTCAAAAATAACTTGGAAAAAAACCTGCCCTTTGTTTTGGCCTCTTCTCTTTGACAGAAAGAGTGTCCACTTGCCAAATTAAGTAAGGAGAAATATGAAAGAGCAAACAGACCTTTGACCTATTGCAAGAGTCAGACTATTGTTTTACATCCCGTGACTGTCTGTGACAATATAGAATGTGAATTTAACAAGACTGCTTGGGAGCTTTAAATTATGCATGCGTACTCCTTCTGGTGGGGTCAAGATTTTTATGAGGTTTTTGTTCAACTGGTCCCTTTTAGTCTAGAGGAATGGAGACTTTTGATTAAACCATTGCAATTTCTGTGCAGAGTTCTCAAATCTGCCAACAATGACTAGTCAAAATAAGTAGGTCTGAAATGTTTCTGTATTAGAATTAGTCTACTGCACTGATTGACACTGCATTCAATTGGAATCAATCTGAAGCATCAGGCGTACTAGGATGTGAAATGAAAATGCTCTGCATTTAGGCACTAAACATCCGTACAGGATTTACAGACATCTAGTAGCCTAGGGTACTAGACATCCAGAAAGCTGGTGTATTACAGCCAGAAATTATAGCTGAAAACAGTCAACAGCCAAAAATCAGTGGGACTGCCAAATCTGAGAACAGACTACAATTGGATAAGAGAGAAGCTTCGTCATCAATTTCAACAAGGCCAAAAACTCAGCATCTGTTTCTTACATGCTAACTTTCACTTTTCTTAGAAATCACTAGAATAGTTTCATTTCTTGATTTTAAAGGAATCACGAACACTTATTCTGACCATATTTTTGAAAGTTTTTTTAATATGAAAAGCCTGATCTCCAATAAAAGCTATTTTTAAATCTAAATTCTGTGATGTTTCATAGGCAAACTATTTCATGATCTGATCCAAAACTCACTGAAGACCTTCCATCAGGCCCTTCATCCTGTGACTACTGAGAACAAGTGCTGCCAAATTACACCCTTACATCTTTGTTTCTGTAAAGCAGCCAGGACTGGCCATGCTATGGAATGGAGCTAAAGGACTTCCCTGCTCCACGGAGCCTCAGACTCCAGCTCTATTAACCCGACTACAGCTCCTTGGAGGGATTCTTTACATTGGAAGTTGTGAAAATAAATGTAAAATACACGCTTACACATCATAAAAGTGAGGGTATTTTTCCATTTCAGACTACAAGATTAAAAAAATTATGCCATGAACAATAAAATGGAACTTACAAACCCCTAAACAATAAAGGGTTATGCACCATGGAGCTGTTTCTGATCAACTTTCCTGATAAAAAATGAAAAATGCATCAGAAACGCTCAAAGTCAGCCTTTCTGATATTTGTCAACTTCTTTGTACCCTTTCTGTATGCAGCAGTTGCATATATTAAGGTTGTTTTCCAGCTGACAGAAAAAACACCCAAAAGATTGTCATGTAACTAGCCTACTAGTCCTGAGTCAGGTTTTTAGTTTTTCCTTTCCCATTTCATGTGTAAATTAAGACAAAATCCTCAGGCTTGCTATGCCTCAGTCTCTTCTGTGTGATCCAAATGATACTTTCAAGGAGGTTTGGCACAGAATTAACTTTTGTAAAGATCTTTGAGACCTTTTAGATGAAAAGTGCTTTTATATGTAATGTATTATTAATGACATTTCACTAAACGTAAAAGGACTCTATATTTGAACACCAGAAGATTATTCTTACTGATTATATGCAACACTTTTTTCTTTTTTTTTTTTTTTACCTTCAGCAAACTAACCACCTGCTGGAAAGGGTGTGGTCACCTTTAACTTCTGCTCCCCAGATTTCTGGGGACATTTACCAACCGTTTCAACAAAACTCTTCAATATGCTGCACATCTCCCTTAGCACCTACTTTCCCCAAATGACCACTACCTTGTGTCAAAACTAAACTGCCTTACCCCAAAACCAGCAGAACTTCTATTTATATATAAATTCTAACAGTTGATTCAAAGAGGAGGAAAAAACATTTTCAATAGATAATTATGCCTCACTTTACTACACACTGATGGTCCACTCACGAGAAATCCGCTCTCTCTACATGGAAACTGAGCTATTCCTCAAATTTTCCATATTCAAGGCACCGTGACAGTTTTTCTTACTTCTCTGCTTTTAAGACTGCTGACTTTCATACTGGCTCTCCACAGGTGAGAACTACAGTCCCACATCATTAACTCCTTTCTCTGCATTGTAGAAAATGTATCTTTTCAAAAATAAGTTGTTGCTCAACTGAATTCACTTTGTACAGCAAGAAATTCCCAACAGGAAAGAGAACATTTTCAAACTCCAGGGCTGTGGGAGGATTATAATTGTGGCTCCATCTCTTGATATCATAACGACCGCGAGACAATGAAACCTGCCTCTTGGCAGGAGATGCAGGAGTGCTCCATGGCTGAATGAGGATGCACCACTGCTGACCCAACTCCATGTGCATGTAAAACAGAGCCTGACCGGGCATGACAAAAAGAACATGAGTAATTCACAGCAGCAGTAGTCAATATAAAACAGCAAAGGGCTGAGCCAGAGAGGGTGCAGCAACTCTTTTATCCCCCTGATCCTGCAGCCATTGGAGACAAAGTATGCCTCAAAGCCGACTATCAGAGTTAACATTCATCTGTTTCCTGGCACTCATGTGGAAGAGCTCAAGAAGAAGTGGACTTCAGAAGACATCTATGCTTGGTACTTGCTGTTGGCCAGTCCTGTTTCTCTGGGGCCGTCCTTTCTGCTTAACTCTCCCCCGTGACATACATCACGTATACATCACCTTTCCCATCAGGTACTGGATAACTAAATGCCAAGAAAACGTAACCCAACTCTTGTGTTCAGTCAGACCTAAAACGCCACTATCATTACGGCCATCAGCCATAGATTTCAAAAACTCAAATCCTAGTCATTTGCTAGAAGATCCACAGGAAAACTGTAGGTCTGCCAAATCTTAGGCAGTACTTTACCCATTAGATAACACTTTCTCCGAGATCCCTTTGTTGTTGCATCTGGGGGGGAAGCAAAACATTTATGCAGCTTTAGTAGTACAGTTCTGCTTCTGCCGCCTTAGAGATGTTAATGTCACACATAAATCTGTATGTTTTACTAATGGCATCATATATCTTCCCAGGCACTTCTAATTCACCCCTTGTTGAGCTATCTGGGTACTTCATCACATAGGGTTACTCTGTGTCAGGTATTAATATTAAGACACTGTGCCTTGTCTTTCATAGGAAAGTACATGTTCTTATCTAAATTGCTGAGACTAATAACTTGAAATATTGTCCCTGCAAACATACTTGAATGCTGTATATTCAGATAACTAGAGCTCTTTTTTTTCTTCCCTCCCAGCGAGTGAACATAAATTAAGTCTCCACAGGAATTAACCCAAGAATAAGCTGCATTCCCAATTTGGAGGCAGGGAAGAAGGCTATACAGTAACAAGGAAACTCGTGTCTCATCTGACTGGGACCACATGCCACACCAGGCAGGACTCACAAGGTTGGTACAGTCCTTTTGTTCCTCAGCAAACCCATGCCTGCAGAAACCTGCACTAGGAAACAGCGCTTCTTTTGCCCTGGAAGTTTCTTCACTGCAAGTAAACAGTATTAAACATAGTCCCCATTGCTTAATCCATTCAGTTGACTACGTGCTTTAAAACTTGGATACGTGACAGTTAAGATTGTTTTCAAACGATAACTGGCCTAAGGATGCCCCTTTGCTTATTACTTCTTTGATCCAGATAAGCATTTGGCTGTGTAATAAGTCACAAAGCTAAAGCAGAAAGAGAGAACACTCAAAAGCCTTACAACCCCACATACTTAATTTAGCCTAAGAGTAATTTCTGGGCAGAAGGAGAAAATTTAATTAACTCTTTTCTATAAAAATGTATGGTAAGATGTGTAGCGAGATCTTATGCATTCCTTTGAAGTTTGTCATACATTCCTGAATACCTTTGACAGCCTAAGAAGTTATGTGTCTGCTTCTGATTAGATAATTGAAATAAATCTACACCAAATAAATTCAGATCTCTTAAAATAAACTGCAGAGGTACATGAACTTTGTAAAATGCATGTAGTACTTCAACCAAAAGGCATTTCTGCAAAAATCAGCTATCACAAAGGAATTTATTTCTCTATTTTTTTCCATGTGTGTGGACTGCAGTTAATGTCCAAATCTTAATCCAGGCTTAATTCCAGTCAGCATCAGCTACGGTTCCTGTGTGAACTGAAAACCACCACAGCAGAGAAAAATCACGTCTTTTACACTTACTACTTTCTCCATTTCATCCCTTGTAGTTTAACGTTCATTAAAAATAGGAGATAGCACAGTGTGAGTCACTTAANGCAGTTAATGTCCAAATTTTAATCCAGGCTTAATTCCAGTCAGCATCAGATACAGTTCCTATGTGAACTGAAAACCACCACAGCAGAGAAAAATCACGTCTTTTACACTTACTACTTCCTCCATTTCATCCCTTGTAGTTTAATGTTCATTAAAAATAGGAGATACCACAGTGTGAGTCACTTAGNCGTTCATTAAAAATAGGAGATAGCACAGTGTGAGTCACTTAATTCCAAGTCCAGCAAATATTTGCCCACTACTTCAACTTGAGACAACACTGCCAAACCTGACTGACAATCTACAAGGAAGAACACATGATGAATCTGTATTCACTACATCCAACCCAACAAACCACCAACCAGTCCCCACCACAGTACTGTTTCTGCCAGACGACAAAGCTTGGAGAGATATATATATTAGTAATATACACTACAATGCAATATAATACATAGACCCAGAAATGTTACGTAAACTGGAAGATGAGAACGAAACTGTATGTATTGCGTGGCAATACATGAAGAGAACAAGGAGAATTTGACAGACTACAACTGAGTAATAACTGGTTAAAGCCATGCAGCTACCTAAGATTCAAAAAGAGCACACGCAGTCACCAGAGCTCTGTGAAATGCTCAGAGTGACCACATAAACTCAAGCAGTGCTGATCAGATGGATCTTATCACACTGTTACAGCTCAGGTAGTCCTGCCAATCGTTGTGTGATGGCCTACTGAAAGCACACAGAGGAGGACACACAATGAACTCAAGATGAATCGTCTTGATAAAAATCCTCATAAACAGAGAGTTTACAGCAAGATGGCCAAACAGAAACCTGAATGCATTGCAAGTTTCAGAGTGACAGGTCTTGCTAAGATATTAAGACAATATCATACTTGAAGCAGCCAGAAATAACTTTGGAAACATGTTACCCAACTTNTACTTGAAGCAGCCAGAAATAACTTTGGGAACATGTTACCCAACTAACAGTCACAGGGAGCTAATATTCCCCTTGTCCTTGTTCCTGGGACACTGGCACTGTCAGATCCAACAGCAGGCAAAACACATGAGGCAGTTTTAGGCAGAGGAATAGGACGGAACAAGGGCTCTGTTGAAATCACTCCCAGCCATCTGTCTACACTACTTAGGAGCAGGCCCAGTCCAAAACACAACTGGTGTTGACAAGGTATACGCAGACTTGTAGAACATCCTGGGTCACCAGCCCTGCATGAAGGTACATGAAGTCATAGAACTGATGAAGTGCCTGACATTTACAGGGAGACATCAAGAAAAGGCGATGAAAGATGCAACAGAGAAGCCTATACAAGCACTCATTTAAAAATATAGCTTTGAGTCACAAGACAACAATTTAAAAATGTGTCATGGAGTCCTATCGAGAAGTCAAGCCTCATCAAATTCATGGGCAGAGAATGGAAGCAAAAATTCTGAAGATACAAAGATGACAAATTCTACATTAAACATGGGTCCCTCTGTCTCAAGCTAACCCAAAAACTTGCTTCTGAAGTCTCATGTGATGTCCGACCCACCTTCTGTTACTGCATGAGGTCCGCACTTAGCTGGTTAGCCACGGTCAGAGCACAAGACTGATACTCTGTCATGATGTGTCCCGCCCAGTACATCAACTAAATGGAACACTGACCTGGGGCCAGATTCATAGAAATAGATTAAACATTTTAGCTTGTACATCTTTTAGTGCTTTTCAAGGAAAGAAAAACCTGGAAGCCCTAAAATTTTGTAAAGAGAATATTTATCAATTTTTTTCTGAGCTTAAACAAACACTGGAGCTACAAACAGACCTGTCACAGAAGACAGCAAGTCTTAATGCTACACCAAGCATGCAATAACAGGTAACACTGAACACAAAGATCAGCTCTGTTACGCTAAGGGAGTATATAAGGACATATAAGGACAAAACTGATGGTATCCAGCTTCATCAAAAGCCTATCTGTTCCAACTTCTTATGCACAGCAAGCTACCGTCAAGCATGAACCAGAGATGATACTGCAATGCAAGCCCACTGTGCCACACTAAAGTTATAACCAAATAACTGATACCAAAGGAAATTCTGACATTCAAATAATGACTCGCTCCACTGGGCAAAGGCTGTCCTGGACTTAAAAAACCTGATTGCCTCCACTCCTGCCAAAGCATGCAGGTATAATGAATGCACTGGCAATCGACTGAAGTTTACAGAAAAGTACAAGACACGAACCTACATTATCAAAAGACTGATGATGAGTAGGAAGATAGTGTGTATAATCATCAAAAACTTTTTGAGTAGAGAGCAAGGAATTTATATAAAAACATACATCTAACATTATGTGTGTGTCTCGCACTATTTTTTTTCCAGGACTGGAAAGTGTTATTACTTGCTTTTGGTCGATTAAAATATGGGGTATTTTTCCACTCAGGATCACTTTTTACCATGAGATATGTGAAGTTTCCATGCTAAACAAGAAAAATACATTTTCCACCAGATGGAACAATGCCACAATTAACAAAATTGCCACTACTAGACTACAGCATACTAAATAACATTACACCTAAATGGAAACACAATAGCCTTCAAAATCTGCGTTAGTTTGTCATCTCCAGTAGTGCCCAGAGCTAATATTTCTGACCTCAGCTCCATGACTGTATCATTCCAATCACCTCCTCATCTTCCGTTCATTGCTTCCTCATTTACTACACAGCATTATTTCAGGCTGATTCTTCAAAAACTGCACCCATCTTTCTTGTTTCTGCCTGTCTTCTCTATCATATCTAACAGCTCTGCTCTCCTTTTCTCCCAAACTTGCAGATCCAATGCCATCTTCATTTTTTCTTCACCTTTCCTCCCAAATTCAACAGTCTTTTGCTAAATTCCACTGCCATTTCTCACATTTCTTTTCTCTCAGTCCTCCTCAGAAGTATGAGTGTAAACTTAAAAAAAAAAAACCACAACAACAAAAAACCACTCACCACAAACTTTGCTGATTCTTCTTAATAGATGCTTTTCTTTGCAACTTGCCCAATTACTTGTGATTATAAATGCCACAGCAGAAGTAGCCTTCTTTCCCATCCCCCTTCATTTTCTGACCATATCAACACATGAAAAAAACTGAAAAAAATGCATCCTGATTTCTGCAGAAAAGTTAGACAGTAGATGAAGATTCGAAAAGGAATGGGGTTTGGTTTTCTGTTTTTTAAGTCATTCCCACATTGTGCTATAGAACTGGTAAACAGGAGTCACTAATTGGGTCTAGTGATAAATAGTGCAAGATAGTAATACTGTATTCCTAAAACTCTAAAAGCAAAATTAATATGAAAGGCACAGATAGCTCAAAGGGAATTCATTCCATTCTGCATAAGATGTAGACTAAAGTAAGTATTAAATAACATCTTCTTGTTCTTTTATGTCACTGGGGTACCTACCATCTACTGAAACATTTTGTAATTAGAGATTATATGATTAGTAGTTATTAAAATGGCTTGCTCTCATTCTGGAGACGCAGCAGAGCAGCACATCTCACTTATATCATGTTATCTTTCTCAAATTTATGTGTGTCATTAACATGAAGTTAAATCTACAATAAATTCCAGTCTAAAAATCTCCCAGGAAAGCACGCTTTCAAAAAAGCCTCTAGCATGGACCTTGCTGGTTGCTCCCAGTCTCTAGTTCCCCAATGCACAGGACCTCTAAGCCATTTTGCAATACGCCAATATCAGCCTTCATGTTTGGACTGTAAGAACTTACTATTTTCCATGTGTTGTTATTTTGTGTGTTTCTTGTCTTTCCAGATGTCTCTGGAGAACTTTTCTGTGATAACTCCTCCAGACAAACTCTATAGCACAGTTTATTAATCACTGTAAGAAAGTATTTCTATTGGGGTTTTAATTAAACAAGCTCAGCGCTCCTGTTACAACACACACACTTCGGGGATGATCAGAAAGATTTTAACTTGTCTAGCAGGACTCGTGACCCTAGTGCACATGAACCCCCAAGATCAGTTTTTACATAGCACGCTTGAGGGGACTACTGAACTGAAAGAAGAAAAAAAACCCCACAAAACGGTGGGACATTGCAACATAAAGCAGATATCACGTTTTGTTAACACCACCAAGAGATGAAGAATCAAACAAGTCTTATTCTTCCAGTGGTTCATCACCCTGAGTGTAAAAATGTGTGTCTAATTTACTTGTCTGGCTTCAGATTCCAGCTATTAGATAGGATTTTCTCTGCTAGAATCATAGAGCCTGTTAGTAGCCAATATCTCTCCCCAAGGAGGTACCAAGATTTGATTTTTATTAGAGTCTTCTATATTGTTCATACACAGCAGATACAATCCCTCATTCTGTTTTTCTTGTTCCTGGATATATGATTTTGCTTTTGGCTGCATTACAACAATTTATCTGAATAGACTCACTTTATTGAGTGATACAGATTGCACTATACAGCTGCCTTATCTTCATCACTGCTCACTATCCCCACACTGTCCCGATCCTGGTATCATCTGTGCTTTTTATCTGAATTATAAGTAGTAGCAGCTGTAGTATCTCCCAGTAGTAGCTCTCCTTAACTTTTGCTCCTTGTTTCACTTTTTCCTGAGGTTTCCAGTTCTGGTGTGTTATCATAATAACTGTTCAAGAAAGACTAGCACGTCTGATACATGTTTCCCAAAATCACGTCTGAATTCCAGAGGGACCATCTGCTTTAAGATTACCAAACAGAACTACTGTCAGAAAGAGCCAAGCCTCCCCTGCTAACCCATTTCACTTGAATAATCCCACCGGAGCTGTGGTACTTTTCATATCAGAAAGGCGTGTTTATGGGAGTTATGGGTTACAGAAGTAGATCCACAGTATATTTTGTTGACCTTGGAATATATCCCACCATTGATTTTATGTACAAAGCTTCCAAGCCCCGCTTCTCCCACCACCCCCACTCTGTAAAAACCTTTTTCAGTAGGGGACATGCTAAGGAGATTGCTTCTCTCCTTGTTCCTGTGTGCTAATTTTTCTTCTTTTTCTAACAAATTATTTCGGAAATTTAAAAAGTAACAACTAAGCAAACCCCAAAACTTGTAGGTATGGGACAGGGCAGACCACAGAATTTCCACAACCACCAAGTAAGCTCAAGGAAATCTTTAAAATATCATTCTTGCAAGTGATTTGCAAGAGGGTGGATAAATGCAAACATTTGATAAGTACTTATATTTTTCCCTAAGGTTTCAAACACAATAATGAAACTGTAAGCCTAGAGAACTTGGAGCATTCCCAGTGCCAACTGGACACTCTTAACCTCTACGCTCTTAACTATATAAATGTGTAGCATATTTGCTGAGCAGTTATTTATATGCACTTCCTGTTTCAATGCTAACTTTTTAGTTAACTGGAAAAGAACCAGAAGCTCTCTATTCCCTTGGGAATCGTTTTCCATTAAAGAGGTTTTGGATAGACTATTTGTTTTTTCAGATTTGGAAAGAGAACCCAACGGAATGTGTATTTTGAGTATCTTTAGCCTTTTTACAATAACAGTCAAGGGCTAAATGGCTGGAAAGATTTGCAAATTTATTTTTTATAATCTACCTCATGACACCTGATGATGCTTTGCGCCAATGGAACGCGATTTCCTTAGACACGACCCTGACAGTTTTTTACTTGACCAGAAAAACAACTACAGTTGTTATAAATAAACATCCCTAACTGACAATCTGTGTAAAAAAGGCCAACCATTGCAGGAGTATGAAGTCTGCACTCATCCCTGCCTTCTTCTTAACAGCTGGGATCTTTCAGGGCAGGAGGGAACTCTGATAAAAGCTTCTGTTTAGGCTATCTTCTTCTAGAAAGAAAATGAATTTGATTTCAACACAGCTCATCCAGCACGTCTTATAAGCAAGCTTCCATGGAATTATATTTTTAAAGAAACATGATATGAATGATCATGCTGAGTACTGGGTTACCTTACCATTAGCATGTTCTGCCATGAGTGAAATTAAAGGATATAGGACAACCAGCTACTGAGCAAAAGATTCGCTGCTTCTTTTTATTACTGCCTTGGGCTTTCCAACAATCAAGGATCATTGCAGAAAGAATTGAAAAGCTAAAAAGGATGGCAATGAATCAGCAACCTAAAATAACTGTGCAGGTATTGTTTTAAGAGAATATTCCAGATCACAGCATTCAGAAACTGTCTTGGGTGGCCAGGATTTCAAAGGGAGGATAAACTGAAGGAAAAGAAGAGAAATGAAGATATGGGCTGGTGATTTAAGCATCCCCATCTGGACCAATATTCTGTCTTTGCTTATTTGAGTACAGATCCAGAGTCAACTGAGTTTTAAAAAGTGCATCTGGATTTCTACCAGTGAAAGCAAAAAAAAGAATGTCTGCTTTTGGTGAGGTGTGACTTCTGAAAAACCTTGACTCCACACCCAAAATGCCTCTTCACTTAAACTGGCTCATCATTGTAGTGGTACTTTCAGGAATAATAGTACTACTTTCCGCTGGCTCAGAGTGGCAATTTTCACTTTTAAAAATCTGTACCAATCATGTATCAGTCATTCACTGCAGCCTTTTTGCTTTAGATTTCCTTTACCCTGCCAGTCACCATCAACAACTAGGGAGAAGAAAAAATGTGAAAGAATAAAAGCTGCAGATAATATTCTTATATTTTTAGCTGAGTGCAAAATTTGTCCAACAGTGGAAGGTTCTGCATTTTGAGGAATTAATCCAAACAGCACTGTGAAAACAATAATCAGTAAGTTGCTTCAAAAGTGAAGAAGCCAGTCATGTCCTATGCAACCATAGCCATGTCTGTTAAAGTATATGCATCATAATAAACTCTTTTCTCCCTGGGGGACATGCCTGACTTTATATCACTGTTTCAGAGTGCTACAGGTTTCACTCTTTCAGCACAATGTTGAAAACAACCTCATTGAACATGCATCCTTCAGAGATTACTGCAGCATGACAAACGGAGTGAATTCTGTGCTGATGAAAGATGCTGGATAGATGGACCTGAAGATGAAGTCCTCTATTTAGAAGAAGTTATGGCAGAGGCTAAGCAATGCAGATTTCGGTATGCTTCCCCAAAGACAAATCTAAATCCTGAGCTATAATCTACTAATGATTAGAATGATTCTAAATGGGTGTAGTGGAAGAATATGTCCTAAGAACTCAATTGAAAAGCATTTCCTGAACATTGCTGGAATATATTGCTTTGCATGCCTTAAATCACTGTGGAGCTGTCAGACAGCATCAATTTTTGGTAATTTCTCCGACATCAGCTGAATCTGACCTTCCACTTCTGCATCACACTGTGCCATTCAGTCCCCAGAACTTCAGATCATGTAGTCTCATTCAGCAGATGTCTCTCTAAAAATAAGCCATCCAAGCAGAAGTCAGGAACACAATTCAAAAGAAATACCTAATTACAATCTCCTGGTATGTTTTACTATCTTTTAGTTATCCAGTCCAATTAAATATTTTTCAAGACCAAGAGTCATCAGAAGAAAAAAACCCAATGAAGATTCAATAGCCTTGGGCTAGTGAGAGTTCTTAATCCAAATGTAGGCCCTGTCTATGAAGCAAAAAAAAATAGCTTCCACTTTCTTGAATATGCTGTGCTTTAGGATTGCTACTCCTGGACCTTAAGGACTTGATCCTGCTTTAGCTGAAGTCAATACAATACAGTAAAAAAAAGACAAATCCCCCAGCCCTCATGAAATGGCTTCGGCGTAGTCCAGTTTTGCCCCCACTGTGTAAACATTGAAAGGAAGAAGAGAAGTTTGTCTGGTACTTAACTCATGACACAGAGAGAGCACACCACACCATGCAGCACAAGCTGAATTCAAGAAGGGTGCAGAAAGCTGCTCTGTGTCTCCATGTAAGCAATGTCACCACTAGCTTTGGATGCCCCCCACCCTAAAAAAAATGAATGGGTATGCATTGTATTTAATTCAGATACATTTCCAAGTCATATGTGTTGCTTTCTCCGCTTGCATAGGGGAGAAATAATTTCACAGTGGTCAATCTCACTTTATGTGCAAACTTTACCCCCCCATATAATTTATCTGACTGAGCCTAAATGGATAAAGGAAGACTTCTAGGGAAAGATGAAACCTTCTATCAGCCCAACACATATAGCCATGGTAGGGAAGGGTGTGGGAGAAAAACAAACAAACAAACAAGACACTTCAGCAATTCTTCAGGTCACTTTTTGGGAAACTTGCAGCAAAGAAGGCACTTCTAACTTACAGCCTTTCTCCCCAGCAGATTTCCAAAGAGACCGATTTCTTCCAATTATATAAATCGTAAGGTAACTTTAAATGAATATGTGAGAGAACTGAAAAGAGAGGGATTTCTACCAAGGACTGGATTTACGTTGCAAAGCCACCAAAAAATCTATTGCCATTTTATGCCAGCGGCAGTGCTGGCCCTTGAATGTTTGTGAACATTCAGTTATGAGGCAGTTGTGAACAGCTGCCTCCATGCTGCAGCCAAAAGCTGCATTTTCAACTGCATCCCTTATCAGCTTCAAACCACTATTCAGTGCCTCAAGGACAGAACATCTAAGGAGGAAAAAATAAACATTCCTCCAACTTTTTTTTTAAATCAAATGAAGTATAACAGTCAAAAATATCTATTTCAATAGTAGCAACACAAAAACACATCTTCTCAAGGTATTTCTATGAAGGAAAACCAATTCAGCCTACACATGTGAATATCATTTGATTAATTTTTTAATACAAACTTTTCCACATAACCATACAAGACAGTGCATAATGCTGTGTGACTTATGGTCATACTTGTTTTTAAGACACTAAGCTTAAGAAACATTCACATCGTAGCTCCTCCTTAGATTAAGAGTGCTCGGGATCTTTTAGAAGTCAAGCTTCTGAGGGGACAGGCAAAAGAAGAAGTCACCAGCCACCAATGGTCCACGGTGTCTTCTTACAAGATCTAAAATACTAAAGATTTTTCAAAGCACCAAAGGGTTTCAGGAGGACAGTCTGTCTTAAAATCAGACTTTTTATACTCCCTCCTTAAATGAATTGCCAACACTCATATAGGATGACTGAGAAGTGAATTTAAATCCTTTGTAATTCTTTCACTACTTTGACCCAAAACCATTCTGTTTTCTGCTAAATGTATCAAAGGTACCATCCAAATTCACTTCAGGGTTACTCTTTCCTACCCTCAACGGAAAGCTGTTGTAGCCCATACACATTCTGTGCTGCCTGCATATAATTTTCCTATAATATCTGCAAAGTGAATTCCACCTTCCTTAAAAAAAAAAAGTAATCATCTTCCCATCAATACACACAACACCCAATGTCAGCCTACAACCTTTACATTAAATCTCTCCTGAGGAAAACAATAACAGGCCTTCACATTATTAATTTGCAGGCTATATATAATAAAACAGAGATTAGGCAATTTGTTGCTACACAGACATCACTTTTCTGTCTCTATACACCCCAACAGGCAATAGTGTGACTAGATGTACTGAGCTTCATTCAACAGGTATGACTGACAGCCAGATTTTAACCTCCCTGCTATTAGAATGAATTCTTCATGTTCATTTCAGATGAGAGGACCCAAAGGGCAATAAAGTTTCTGTTCTAATGTCACATAACTAGTAACTCCCTGTCTCCTACCCAGAAAGCCCGTTCTTTCCAGTCATACTCTTGCGTAAAAGCAAGCTCTTTGATGAGCAAGCTTCAGTAAAGCCACATCAGTGCAGAGAAACAAAATGTATGCATTTGGTGCAGGCAGAGGTCTTGGAGGCTAGGCATTACCCCATTTTCCCATTTTATTAATTATTATTATTTTTTAAGGCAAATGATACCAGATTAGGAACTTTAATAGACTCCAAGCTTAGACTAGCCATCGACACAACTTATAACATAAGCCATGCTTTTATGCATCCAGAGCAATTAGGTTTGTGTAAAATAACAAACAAACCAGATGCCCAAGAGATGTGAATCAGTAAAGACCTATTGATGCCAGCAGAGTTACAAAGATTTATACAACCCAGGAGTTCAGCTTAGAGAAGCTTTCTGCATCTGGTGTTCTCAGAGCACACACTATTCTCTCCCTTCCCCTCCTCATATTCCCATCACATGCAGCCCTGTAACAGAAGTGTTCTTTTCCTAACTTGGCTTCAAGTCATGGCTGCAGCTCTCAATAGTATATAACCTGTCAAGATAAAATATGTTTGGGGACATACAATCTCTACTGAGCATTTTATTGACTTAACTCTACCATTTCTGAAAGACAGCCAAAATTCCTTAAGGTTTTCAAAGGACTTTGTTTTCTAAATATTATCCATGGACAGATATAAGAACACAAAAATCCTTAGTTGTTTGTGTAGTTTGACTTATGTGCCATGCATTGCCCATCGTGATATATTAATTTTCTTTTGCAAACAAACAAAACAAACCTTAGCTACGAGTTGTTTGGCGTTAGGGGCCATATACAATGCAGAGTACCCTGGGAACCATTCAAAGCAGGAATTTTGCCCACGTAATGTCTGCAGGTCATTCAAAAACTACCATTTTCCTTCTTAAAAATAAAGGCAACCCAAAGCAAAACAAAAAACCCAGACCCACAAACTGTAGGCCTCCGCTGCAGCTTTTCTTTCCAGATGCCGCATGAGAGGCAGCGGAGTTACGATCAAGATACAGAGTTGCTACTAATGCCACAAAACACTCCCAGTAACATCTCATAGGAGGAAAATGACTCTTGGAAAGACCAGAATACATGAGTACAAGAATGAGGCCACCTCTCGGTAAGGTCCCACGTGTACTTTTTCTCTGCTAACTCCTCACAAAGTAGCCCAAAGAAAGATGAGCCACACTTGCCTCAATTCTAATGCACCGGTGGCCAAGTTTATCCTGGTCCTAGAGCCACGACTGGAGCAAAGACAGAGAGGTAGCAACTTATGTACCCCTGAATCGGAGACAGAAGACTGTTACTGCTTATGTTACTGTCACAAAAGCCTCCTCGGCGAACAGAATTACTGTAGGGTCAGGAGATGAACTGGCTGCAACTCCTTGCACCTCTGCCTCAGTACGGACCACACACCAGGAATGATGCTTCCCCTTCCCTGTGTAATGCTGAGGGATGATTACGCATCTGTCCACAGGAGTACAAACGCTAAGATTACAGCTGGTTCTTGCAGTGGTCTGAAATGCATAGGAACTCCCTCTGAGTCCTCTCTTCCTGTAGCCATCATACCTCAGCTGGGCCTGGCTGTAATACCAAGATCCTTGACTACTTTAAATCTGACATTGTTTTTCTAAGAGGGGAGTACTTTAATTGATCAATGGAATAACTTAGTTATTAGTTGTCTTGTTCGGTAACCTACACTAGTTACTCAAGACAGTAATTCCTAAACCTGGTTAAGCCTCCCAAGAGTGCAATTCTAAAAAACCCAGTGCTCTAACTGGAGGCTGAAGTTACAAACCCAATAATTTGCTCTGATTATTCGGATTGGTGACCCAAAATGAGTCGGTCCACATTACTTCAGCAACACGTATTCTTTGCAAAGGGGAATTTAAAACTGCTGAAAAGGAGGAATTAGAAGCCTGCAAGATCAAAGAACAGGAACAGAAAAATCTTAGCAGTTGATGATAGCCTTATCTAGCCACTAGTTCTTGTGGACATCACTTCAGTTAACAATATCACAATGCACTTATCACTTCCAGGGCACCTTTCATTAAAGGACCTCTAAACCTTTGTAGACGCTAATTAAGTCTCAAGTCACAACATTCCTGTGAGAAACAGGATTTCTAGCTGTTGAAATGTCCAAAAGATCAGGAAATAAGTATACTTTTGTAGCTAATGAATAAGGTCCCTACCCACAACAGGAAATGACACCAATGTTTGTTGAGGAAAATTTGGAGAATAATGAAGAGAGCTACACCCATGCAAGCAGTGTTTTGTGCCAGCGGTCTGACCAGACAGAGATCTTCTACAGCCTTTCATAAGCTGATCGTTATCACCGTAGCCATCACTGACTGAAGCTGTAGCGCTTTGCTGCAGTCAGCCCTCTACTCTTGTGCTACTACAGAAATCCGAAATATGTGTTTTATAGATAAATAAACAAGGCCAAAAAGTCTGCTAAAGCAAAACAAAAGCAGGACCAGAAATGGAGTGCAACAGGGTCCCATCTCCTACTCTAGCACACCACCACCTTGAAAGAGATCAGTGACAGCTTTCAGATGCTTTAGGTGCTCTTGAAGATTTTATCAAGTGTTCAATTTTGAAGCAGCCCACTTAGCTACAATTTTACCAGAGCTTTTGAAATTAAAAAAGCTACTCTCACCAAGATGCTTTAAACAGAAGAAAATAGTGGGGAGAAATGTCAAAGGTCAGAACTGCAACTCAGTTTAATTCACTTTAATGCACACACAGAAGAATGCAAGGCAATAATTTCTCTCCTCCATTCTGTCTGCATAGCACAGCTCAAGCCATCACCTCTGTCTTCTGACACTAGTCAGCTATAAGAAACAGGTATCTTAATGTTAAACCTGGCCAGCTGTAATACATTTGCTAAAGTAATTACATTTATTTTTACAGATTACATGTGCTTAGGTTTCACTTACTGATGTACTAGAAAATCAGAGGTTTCAATTTTGCAGATAAAGTTCAGCACTGTTATAATCAAAGACAGCATCCAGTGTTTAAAGCTGCTAACCATACGCACATTTTAAAAAATGCAATACTGTAGCTAGCGTTTACTACAGGATCTATATTTCTTATCCGCTAGCTCGAAGTACCTTACATTCCTTTCTCTCTTTCCTCACCACATTAACAAGGCTATGATAATTAGATAGCAATTATCTAAATGTCTAAATCTTTGGGCTCCTTTAAATGAAGCTTTTTTCAATCCACATAATTCTGAGTCAACACCTGAGGTTCCTAACAAAATCTGGTACTTCTGGCAATAGAGCAGTGACTGAACTGCTTGATGGCAAAGCAGCATTCAAAATTAAATTTCAGGTCCTGTTCCCCTCAAGTCACCAGCGGTGTTAGGCACTGTAAAGCTGCTGACCACATTCAGATGGGTAAAAGTCAAAGCCAGGCACATGTTTCTTTGGGCGGTCTGCATCAGCTATTAGTAGGAGATGAAATGCTGAAACAGAATTGAATGGGCATTGATGAAAACCCCCACAACAGCCAAAGAACTCCCAATCCAAACAATGACAAAAGTTCCTAAAAACACTGTATTGGGGTAATTCAGATTTTCTTGTGCATGTGTCGTGGGACACCCTAATATTGGAATGATTACTTCCAAAAGCTGTTGGAAATACCATGCCACAGAGTATAAATAGGAGAGTACGTACCATTTCTGATGTGTAACACCTCTAATAAGGTATTTCACTGTCTGTATGGATCACCCCTGAATAACGTACTGGAGATTTTCAGAACAGACATTTTTGTCTAGTAAATTCTTTCTTTAATACTCTAGTGAACACAATAGCTTGTTTTAATCTCGAGGGAGAAGGGAAAAAATTACTCTTTTTGCATCACTTCCAGAGATGTATCCTGTAGTATCACAAGTGGTTAGAAATTAAATAAGCTTCAACAGAGGTAAACGTGGAGTGAGATTGCTCAGGTTTCAAATTCAATAAGCAGTAAAATGCTACAGCATAATTTCCTAAAAGCTACTTAATTAAATTGTCCAGAAGCTTTATATTGCTGTGATATTATTAAATCAGAAGTAATATGTGATAAATAAAGCTGAAATGAAGCAAAACACATTCAAAGTAAAGCAATCGGGTAAAAAAGGAAGCAATCTGGGATAGCATTGTGACTCAGTTTTGTACAAACCAGCGTGTTTGAAACTTGACGTTTAGTACTGCTGGCACACCCAAAAGTTTTGAATTGACACCCCTGACTTGTTAGGAAGAAATTTGCTGAGAGCACAGCTAGCTCCCCAAAAGAGTTTCTAGGGATCACTGAATTGAAAAGGTGAATGTTGGGCAGTGATTTGATTTAGGTCTTTGGATTTAATACAACAATCTAATTCAGGATCTAATCCTTTCGAGTTGCAGCATACCATCTCACTTCAATTTAGAGTTTCCTCCATCCCTATCACTTGCAAGAAAGACCCAAACAAACTAACAAAACCCTTTCTGATATCACCTAAGGAGCTTAATTCAGCTTGACAAAGTCTCATATTTGCATTGGGAATTTGCACTTAACGTTGGACAACGCAGTCGAATTTTTGTATAATGCGTATTATAGGTCACACTAAAAGAGCATGCAATGGACTGGAACAAGATTCAGTTGATTCTATCCATGTAAACATTTTAAAGCTCTAATTGCATTTCTTTTTAATGAAGAAAAAATGTATAAACAATTTCCATGACAAAAATCAGTGATTTCAGCTGAGTGTAATTCTGCAACTGCCTCTCTTCATCAAGCAGCCAAGCTGGACAGCCACTACCTTCTTTATGAATACTGAATAGGGGCATTATGTCCTTACAGAAAATGCATACGGGTAAGGAGGACAGGTCTTCTTTTATGCACACAACAAGAACACCAACACAAGTGGAGTGTGTTTGTTTTCTACCACTCGTGTAAATGTCAAGATGTAATTTATATTGATGATGTAAATAAGACATTCCATCTCTCATCAAAATGGCCCTTCAGTTGAAGCCAGTTGCACCTGTATAAATGCAAAGTCGCATGTGGTAGGTACATAAAGCTTTTTCTTCTGGTATTTCAAAGCAAT
Source organism: Himantopus leucocephalus (assembly GCA_003993805.1). Classification (NCBI taxonomy): domain Eukaryota; kingdom Metazoa; phylum Chordata; class Aves; order Charadriiformes; family Recurvirostridae; genus Himantopus; species Himantopus leucocephalus. The sequence continues at coordinate 76,340,265 of RSEF01000001.1, read as the reverse complement.
ACATTTACGCTCCTTGTGCAGCAGGCAGCACCAAAGTTGTATGAGGAACACAACTATTTCCATGCGGCCTTCTGTCCTTCTCTGTCCTAGACATGTTTCAGCATAAAATCGCAGTTGTTCACTTCTGACACATGCATTTCAACTAATGCAACACTTTTAAACATGGCAAAAATGAATACAACACCATTCGTCTGAGCTTCTGCTCTCTCTCCATCCCACAGCTTCCATTGCTGCACTGAAGTCCAGTTCTAGTGCCAAAGAACTTTGCACCACCTCTGTCTTCTGAAACCAGAACGACAGATGCACTGCCTACAGAGTCTATTGCCCACTTGCAGAGAATACCTCCAGGAAATTATAAAGAAAATAATTTCTTAAAAGCAGTCCAATACAATAAGTGTGGTACTAATACAAGTACGTGGATGTAGACCATCTTAGTATTCCCGGCAGCCGCAAGTATCCAGCAGCAGAAATCTGGTTCAGCATCTCTTAATTTGGACTTTTACTGATCAAAACCAAAACTGTCCATGGGTGGCAAGGCTACTTTAAACAGAACACCGTAACACTCCATAATAAACTTAACTAAGTGGCAAAGGGAAAATTCAGCATCTATTAAAAGGCGGCACATCTCGTAACATTCAAGTCCCTAGACAACATCTATTTAGGCCCTCTTCATGTAGGAGATTGTTCAAGCAGATGCCCAAGATATTGAATATGTGGGGGGCTGGGGGTGTCCCCTGACACCTCTAAATATGTTTTAAATGCTCTCAAATTCTAATCGTTCTTCACAGACAAAAATTCCCCTGCTTACTTAAGTCTTATTTTGCAGTCAGTATGGCAGTCCCAGGAGCTATGTGAATAAAGGTAAGTAAACAGAAGGCCTATGAATATTGCGCCCTGAGATAACAGCATAGTTTAGACCTGCACATCCTACTGTAGGAGACACAAGTTCTGGTCTCTGCCCCTACATCTCTCACTGACTTTCCACACGACCTCGGTCATTTTTGTCTCAGTGAAGGGACCTGCACAATATTATTTAGCATATACAGGTCAGGTTGAATTTGGCAAGTTCTGTTCAGCTAAAGACAGTATTAAAATAGGAATATGGGGAGGTTTTTAGGACACAAGCATGCCAGAAACAAGCAGGAGAAAACTTTTCTGTGCTGTATTCAAATGAGAGCTCTCCCACTGAAGTTTCTCGCTCCCAGCAGCACTTAATTTGCTTAGGAGGAAGATCCAGAGAGGACTAAAAATCTCATCACAAATCCTCTGAACAATAGGGCCTCTACTTCGTGGTTACCACTGTGAATCTGGCAAAGCACTGCAGCTAGCAGAAGTCATTTCGGTCTGATGGCAGAACAGCATCTTACGTGAAAGAAGTTGTTGATCTCAGACCAATTCTGTAAGAACACGTTTCTGCATCCCCACTGGGAATAATTAGCAGTTGTATGAACCACAGGGACAGTCGCTTCTGCTGCACTTTTTCTGTGGACAATATAATTAGGTTTGGCTCAGCCAATGAACAGTAAGAACCCTATAATAGACTGAGAAGAGACTCGTAACCCTGACTCCATAAAAGCTTCCTTTTAAACAAGTAGATAGAGCCATTTAAAACATTCCCTGTACTTTATTGCCTTCCCCCCCTTGACTTTGGCCTACAGATCAACCTTAATTACCACCATTCTGCTTTCCTTCAAGACCTCAAGTAAAGTAAAAATGAAAGTTAATGCTACATAACTGCGTAGTCTTAAAATGTTTTCCCTCCGTCAGTGGGAGTGCGCAGCATCACGCTGCAAACCACATTACAATGAACCTTTACACCACGCACCTGTAAACATCCCCATTTCAAAGACTGAGCGAAGCAAGAAGCACCTGAAACCGGTGTTTACAGTGGTGGGAAATCCAGCTAAAATCAAGGGAGCTGTGTTAAACTCTAACCCTAAACACACAACATGTCAAAGTTCACACTGAAGAGGCTGCAGACTCTGGTTGCAGACATGCCTGTACCTCAGGCACTGCCATACAGGACAGCAGCGAGCAGGACCACCAAAACGCAAGGAGCAAGAAATGAAGATGACAAAACCTCTCTCCCTGGACTTTCTTCACTCTTAATCAATACTTGCCGCGTCTTCAACTGCATTTCCTCATACACAGAACAACGACAAAGCCCATCCAACTGTTGCTGTAGCACCCAAGTATCCTGCTTGTAAAGTAACACCCCTGGCCTGACTTCAAGAAGTTTTGAAGCTCTTCTCCCTTTTTGAGACCAAAGCTACACTTCCAATAGAGCACAGCCACCTTCCTGCAATTTTGCAATATTTAGCTAAGCTGAAGGCTGTGCTTGAAGAAGGGTGCAATATTGCACAGTTCGGAAGAGAGGTTTGACTCCAGAAATACATGGTTCTTATTTCACTGCTTGCTTTGATAGTTTCAAGGCAGAACACTTGCACATGTGGTGCTTTCGTCTGAGCTGGCTTCACAATAGCCATCACAACCTCTCTTTTAATTTGATATGGTTGAAATTAAGAAGGAAAAAAAAATTGACACTCCCTGCAGAACAGTCTTATTCTGTCATATTTCTGAACCATCTCATCAAGGAAACATCTGAAATGCAATAAGAAATTCAGCCCAGCACTCAAAAATGAGATACTACTTTGGCCCTCCCTGGCTCATTACCCCTACAGTTCATTTTGGATTTACACAGGTGTTATTCAAAGCAGAATTTGGCCCTTTCTCCCAGGTGGCCTGACACATTTACTGCAACATGCAGATCTGCCCGTATATTTTATATGTATGTAAAAGCACATTCCCCAAAATAAACCCTCTCCCAGAGAGTCTCCCTAGGTCTCTGTCTGATTTTGGCCTCATTTACTCCCTTGCAAATGAAAAGCAGTTCCATTGAAGTCAGTGAGGTAACACTTGTATTAAACTAGCGTGAGATCATGTCAGAGCCATGGTCCATAATAAAACCAGCTGCCGTTAACTCTTCTACAACTTTCCATTCATTAGGGGTTTTTTTGCTTGAATTCACATGAGCAATATCCATGGGCCAAGAAACACATTTCAGAATGATAGCTATTTCCCCCTGCTAAAAACTAGAAAGTGCAGCAAACTATCCCAATCCTCACTGAAAAACTACAGCTTATTGTATTTTGTTAATAAACAGAGGTGTTTATGGACAAAACACGTGTGAATATACTTCAGGGAATCATCCTGCACTGCCTAGAGGAAAGGGACAAGATGACCTAATACGTCTTTCCCAGGTTTTCATTTTTAGTTTGGTGTTTGGTTTTGTGTGGGTTTTTGTTTTTTGGGTTTTTTTTTTTTTAATGCCTATAGCTTCTGGTATTTAATTCTAAATCAGGGAAAAACCCTGAATGTAAAGATTTAAATTCAGCTTCAGTGACCTGTAAGCACTGAACCAAGATCAATGAAGCTGGTTCTATGCCTGCTAATGCCAACAGCCTTTCCATCAGTGCCTTTCCATTGCCTTGAAGGGTCACAGGAGAGACAGAAATAACGTACTCGGATTATAATGTGTTTTCCAGTTCATCACACCAGTCTCCAGACTTTCAAGACTGTATAACTTTATTTTGTCATATAAGTCAGATTCATGGTCTGTCACCACTTCAATCTGGTCATTTATAACAAAACATACTTCCTACACATATAGTAAATTCCTTTCATTTTTTTACTAAGAAGAACTGATCTTTATCAGGTACTCTGATACAGAAGGCAATCACACCATTACTCCCTCACCTCTTGTTAATACTAAGTTTGCTATATACTGATGCCAAGAAAATAGCTCACGTCTATTACAGAAGATAGTGAACAGGAAAAAAAAAACCAAACAATGCCTATTTTGGAAAAACAATTGGGTCCTTAGAGCAGATGTCCCAGGAATGACACGCTAATTTTTTGGTTTGATGGATGAAGCAATAAACATCTTTACTGACCGAGTAAATCCTTTGTTAGACAATGGACTGAAGTTTTAAGGCAGTTCACAAACAGCACCACAGGGAAGGGTGCTGTTCTAAAAAACATTAACACAAATCAAGAAACTTATCTTGTAGAATGATGACATTGACAGCCTTTACTGAAGGACCCCAGCAAATAACGGGAAGGGAAACTCCCAGTCATGGCCAGTGCAGAACAGCAGAGTTGAGCAAGAACTTCTGCAAAGCTTCTCTACAGGTAGCCAGTACAAGATTGCACAAACACCAAGCTTGGCCAAAAATCACTTAAAGAAAGGGAAAGCAGGGGAAAAATGTCTCCTAAGCATGCATCATTTACACTTTCCTCTTTTAAGAGGGAAAAGAAAAACAAAGTAGTCTCACATCTTCCATTTGGGCTCAGGAAGACTGAAGATGGCAAAAATAAAATAAATAAGTTTTTTCAACCATGCAATACTACTTATTGCATTCAATGTGCTTATTATTCAAGGACTTTTTCCAGAGGCTCCAGATGCCATTTAAGAAACTGATATAATGCAAGGTTTCTCATAATCCAAATTCTGGATGGAGAAATAGGAAGCAGATTAGATATATAGTTATTTTGGTTTCCAGACTGGCTCTCTGATCATTCCAAGAGCTGGAAAATGTGTGTTACTGTTGCATTACCCTGCTGTCACAACCTGACAGTGCTTCTTTTGGCTACATTAGGGTTCCTCAGTGGGCATCAGTCTTAGCACAACTTCATGGTAATGGTCAAATTATACCTCCTCAGAAGTACCGCTGTCCAGGAAGGAAAAGCAGCAATGTCTCAAAGGAGACCTAGTTTACATGCTCCCTCTCTTTGACTTGAAAGATCTTGACATTTCAGATGTACTTAAGGGAGCCAGTTTCACCTTTAGCAAAATAATAATTAAAAAAACCAAACCCACTTCTGCTCATCAAAGAGAGAGATTTGACATAAAGGACTACCAAACAGAAAGGTCAGTTTTCCTTAACACTAGAAACAGAAGCAGCTCCACGTGTCAAAAAGCAATTCTCTGGTACTGAGAAGCCAAAACATTTGAAGGCTCCCAGTCAATAGCTAGCCTAAACCGCCAGGGTAAAACTGTTATCAGCCCATGGCAGGTCACCTGCAAGGAACTCTCCTTTCCTGACATGGAAAAAAATTCATATAACAAGTTACACTTGTTGAAAATTGTAGAGGCACCCGGATGCGTAGGAAAATAGAAGCTGAACCACACCTCTGTCACAGAGCTGTAGTCCTTCCTGGGAGGTGCAACATTTTGGAGGAGTGGAAGTCTGGCTTCAAATCCAGCTACCCTGTCCTGTGGCCGACTACAGCATCTATTTTAACTGTGTCAGCTTAAGTGGCCTCAAAACACAAGTAATTCAATGATGTGCAACCGCGCATGTAGTCTGGGAGATCAGACTGATCAATCAGCCCTTCTGGCCACAAAGATGTGGGTTTTCATCAAAATAACATAGGGGTAGGATCCCAGACATAATCTCTAAATCTATTAATATGGCACAAACATCATATTTCTAAGGTACTCAATGTAACACAAACAAACAATAAAAATTCCAGAAAACCTCCAGCAAGCAGAGAACCTTATGTAGCTCCATTGCTGCAGTCTCTTAACTGTCTTTCTCCTTCTGAAATAAAATGCAACTAGACCAACTATTTTATCCCCATGATTTTGATGGCAGAGAGAGTACTGATCCCTAAACAAAATAAACTGAGAAGCAAGAATGTAAACACAACTGTGCTCCAATGACTTTGCGTGTTCATGTTGTCTGTGTAGGGTTTCACTGCAGAAACTGATGCGGTGGAAGGAAAACCTCTGAAGGGTGTGTGGAGCACTGGGGACCCCTTCTGCAACTCCCATCCAAAGCACACTGCTCCTGCACCTTTCCATCCCCAAAACTCATCTCTATTCATACACACACACACACACTTCCTATCTGCTTCACTCCTGTGGTCCCATCACTGTCTCCAAACTATTGGCATTTAATCATTGTTTTTATTAAAGTTAGTTCTTTATACCTGGGTGAAAATAAGATTTTGTCCGCTAATCCAAGCCTTTAGTCATACAAATCCACAATAGATGCACTGAAGACAGAGGAGCTACATTTATATGGACTGGTAGAGGAAATGTCTTTTTCTTGTTTGGGTTGTATAGGGGGAAGGAGAGGAAATAGGCTGGTGTGTCTGGTTTTATGGGGGGAGGGTTAAGTGGCAAACCAAACTGACTGCAGTTTACAGGGATCTAAATAAAGGAGCAAAAAAAAAAAAAATAGTTACAGAGCTTTTAATAACACACAGTGGAGAAAACTGCAAACAAACTGCAACCAAAAGTTGCTGCTTTTCCTTTTTATTGTCATAAGGCATTGCTCCTTGATTGCATACTGTGTCCAGTGAATAAGCCATTTACTGTTGTGGTTGGAGTGAATGAAGCTCAGACCTTTCCCATATATGGCAGGGCCTTTTAATCACCAGGGAGCAAACGAGCAGTGGAATTTTACTGGCTTTCTGAGTTCGCAGTGCCCTCTCTTGTATGAAATATCATTTCCCAGGGAATGCTTGTTACTGGAATTTTGACCCAATTTCCTGCTGCCGTTGTCCTTTAGGGGATGTGTAGAAAGCCAAACAGAAAGGGCCAGCTTCTGATAGCAAGCAGCCCACTGTGAATTCTGAGTAACTCAAGGAAATCAAAAAGATTTGCACTAAGAGAACTGACATCAGACCCATTTTTTTTTTTAAACTAACAATACGGTTTACATCACTGTAGAGCTGCTGAAAGCAAGATCAGATTCAGGCCAACTGATGCCCAGGTTAAAACTTCTCCCTCATTTTCACCAATGCAGCAGAAAACAGACAATTGATGTTTTAAGTTACTGGGGATAGCGGTAGGGAAATTCTCAGCTGGCTTGCTTTTGTCAGTGTAATATACATTAGCCACAGAAATGCTTGGCTCAGTATCATCTGGATTGCCTAAACACTCTTATTCGTATTTACAGCAATTAAAATGCTGCACTTCAGTCTTTATAATCCAAGTTTTGTTTGAAGTGGCAAAGCAACAGCTGTGGCTTATCAGACATCTGAATGAACCCCCTCATTTTCATAGCAGGGGTGTGGCTCTGTGTATGGGGCTAAGATGTTCCCAAAGCCATAAAACAAAGCAAACTCTCTCCTCTCTGAGGAGCCAGGGGTGCAGTGCTCCAAAGCCTCCCATGAAGGATGCTGACTAGAGGTATCCTGCGGCACCAGCAGGTTAAGCTATGCAGGTAAATGAGAGCTGACCAAACTCTTCCCCAGATCTCAGAGATAAACCAATCCGCTCCCATTTCTACATGTCACGGCCAAGCTCTAGGAATTTCTTTTCCAAACCTATGAGTTTTAAACTAGGCCAGAGCAAAGCCAAATTCTTCCTTGGCTCAATGGCTTTTGAAGTTACTGAGAGAAAGCAGGTTATCACTAGGTCATTAGGAAGATGCAGCCAGAAAGTCCTTAGCCTTTGCTCCATCTGCAGCTGATACCAGAAGACTGAGCAGAAATTGTCCTTGGGACAAGTGCTGGTATTAGAAGGAGATGATCTGGGCTATCAGACAAGCACTGCTAGATGCTCTGAAAAGGTGAAGAATTTAAAAAGCTCCTGCCTTTGTTTCTGGGATGAGAGAGAGATTTTACCAGGGTGAACACTGTGGCTCAAAATAAAAAAAAAGAAAGTGGAAGGGAGGAGGACCATTTCACTATTAGGGAGCTCACTGTCAAAGAAAAGAATGAAGTGGGAAAAGGGTAGTAACATGCCCTGTGGCAGTCGCAGAAAGACAACGGGAACATCAAAGCCCTGCAAATGAGAAACAAACAAGAGCCTGATCACAGACTCCTTCACTTGGGCAGAGCTCCCTTTGATGATGACTGGAATCCAACTGGCACGAGTCTGCAGGACCGGACCTTGACTTCTGAAGGAGCACAAGACCCACTGCTCCTGTGCTCAATCTGCAAGGGTTCGTCCAGCCCCACACAGTTTGTCCCTAGCCTGAGCCAGCTGCTTTGGAGAAGGACATAAAACAAGCTGCCAACAAATCTCAGGACCTTTGTTTACAGAGCTGTCATAGGTTCAGGCTCCCTTAGCAATTTGATGAATCATGAATGCTAGTTCTCCCTCACCCCAAGTTATTTGACTTTTAAAAGTGCAGACAGCATTTTCCATGCCCCTTAGGTCTCCACATACCTGAAGGAAGAATGGGAGGGTCTGTGCAGGTGGAGAGGGGTGTGCGCGCACACATACACACGTATATGCACATCTGTGTGCAAGGAAATTGTCTTCCTGCATTTAGCAATAATCCCCCTTTTCATATTTATTGGCCTGCAGAGTTACTCTTCTAAATAGATCCAAAACCCGAGCACTTACAGCAAAACTTTATCTTCACAAATCTATTTATAACCCTTCTATGAGCTAAATTCCAAAGATTTTTTTTTGCCATTTAAGGACATAAACCAGAAAACGTGCAAACGGGTGGGTTCCACTTTGTTTCACACCCTCCAGAGCAAGTCTCAAGGGAAATGCTCTTTATTTGTATTCTGTACACAAGAGGGTGTGGAAACATGTAATGTTGTTTCCATCGCCTGAAATCTTTCCCTAATATTTTCCCCATTGCAGCCTGGCCTGGCCCCCAGAAGTTACAATTTCAAGTGCTCTCATCAACATGAAACTGGACAAGCAGATAAGGTTCAGCAACTTGCTTAGTAGTTGCTCTTTCAAGCTTATGACAGCATGGCAGGTTCGTAAGTAAAAAGCTATCATGCCGTGGTTTTGGTACACGCACAACCACCTCACAGGAAGGCTCTGCCTCAGATGCAGCAAGCGCAGTTAAATCTGCAAGCACCTAAGAAATTCCCTCTAGACATGTCACCTCAGTGTCACTGCTGAGCCTGGCCCATCTTCCACCTCATTCGTTGAGCTTCAGAGGTTTTATACCACACAATCTAGAAAAAGTTACTTTCTGGTAGAATACATATCTGTGTGAACAAAAAAAAAAAAAAAAGGTGTATGTTCTTGCTGGGAAATCAGTCAAAAGTAAGGTTTTAGCCAGTGCTTAAACTTGGCGTTTTGGCATTACAAATTCTTTACAAACAATAATGAATTAAGCCCCAGCAGCCCCATGGACTAAATACCAGAAGGCATGGATTATCCTTTACTTGAAGGTACAGAAACAGACACACAGCCATTAAGTGACTCACCAGGTATTTATGACCACAGGAAAAAATTCAAAGGAGAAATTACTCCAGTGGCTTCAGATATGGCCGCTTTTTTCCTTTCTCTCGTCCCCCTGCTTCCTCAGTTGTTTGTTCCCGTCCCCGCTGCAAGCCAGGAGGACAGTCCCCTCAAGCACTTCTTCCTGCCTTCAACCCAAAGTCCCATAAACACTGCTATAGGTAGGATCTTCTGATCAGGAGGTGCCCCTATGCTTCATGGAACAGTTTTTCCCTCTCAAGGGGCGGACACAAGGGGCAGGGAGGGGGAAAGAGGCATCCGTTAGCAGTGGTGGTGGTTCCTGACCGTAGGTGGAGGAGGTGGGTACTCCAGCTCAGAGCCCACCTGCCTGACCACCGGGGAGCCCAGCAAGCCTGGGCACTGCTGTAGCTGGGTGCACAGCATTTGCCGCAAGAGAGAAGGAGAAGGCAGGAGGTTTGCAAGTGAGAAAGTCCAGAAGGCCACATTCCTCACAGGGGCAGCCAGTGATGCCCCGGGAGAGGGACGTGGTAGGGACCATGCTGCTATGTTAGTATCTGCTTAGTAACCAGGCTGCCAGCCCTGCACCTTTTATCAGCGCTAAGCACAGTTCCAAAGAAAAAACACATGAAAAGCAGCATTTTCTCAGCATACAGCTAACATACCACGGCTAGCAGCTAAGTAACGGTGTTATGTGCCCTAATCTTTTTGGTTAATCAAATCTGTTTCAAGAAAAGTAGGAGCAAGCTCTCCCCCAGGGGTGGGAGGGATCCCAAATTACAATGTACTGAGCGTCCTTCCCCGCTGGGCTAGCTGAACTGTACAAAAGCATCAGGAAAGGCAAAAAGAAATTGTTACATAGTTCAACTGTCCTATGACTTCAGTGTTTCATCCAGAAAGGTCAGATCTAATCTGATCTTCAAATGCCTTTGAGTCAAATTTCAGCCTTAGCCAAATCCTTGACAAACCATTTGGAGGCATGCAACAGCTACAGCTTCCCAGCAAACACCAGCGTCGAAAGAGTGAGTGCCAGCACGTAGGTAGGTGCCTTGTTTCCAGTACAGAAGTCCCCAAAACCCATTCTTGCCAGGTCATGGTGTTTTAAACCACCCAGAAACTACGAACAAAAACAGCAAACCGGCCCCTGCACATGCACATTTCTGAAGGTGAGAGCTCTAGTAAAGGAAGCAGCTTTCTTGTTACAAGCTGCCAGGGGGTAGTTAGTAAGAAAAGACAACTTTTGAAGAATGAAAACTTGCTTTGAAGACAGACTCCCACTCTTTGCAGTCACAGGCCTGTCTGCCTCAGGCTTTGTACACCTGGAGCCCAATCCTGCAAACTCCCCATAAAGCTCCTCTCAAAGGCAACGAAAGGTTCATAGGATTGAGCTTCTCTTTGTGCCCTGTTACCTTTTTTGGTGCTCTCTCCGCTACCCAGGAGAGTCCAGACAAGCACTGCAGATGGACAGCTAATGCTGCTCTCTTGGCTCTCTCTTTCTTAGGCATATATGGTTTCCTGTCCCTCTTTGTTCACACACAGCGATCAAATGTACCAGGTTGGACCCTTGGCAGATAGGGGTTAACAACTCCACTGATCTTTAATACAAATTAAAAACTCAGGCAGCCAATAGAATAGGTCTCGTGTAAGCAACTACTGAGAAATCAGAGTATTTTAAACCGTCCCAGGGCATTCAAATCCTATTTGTCCTGCAGGAAGGAATTCCTGCAGGCTCTCACTTTTCTGCAGTGGCAAGATCATCCCCACAGGTAGGGCCACTCCAGCTGCACGCAGGGAAGGGTAAAACAAGGAGAACATCTAGCCAGGCTCTTGATAGACCCTCTCTGGCATCTTTCTCATCAATGACAGAAGTTACCTCCCAGAAGGCAGCCAGCAAAAAAAGCCTTGCTCTATCTTTCTACTCGCACCACCTGGAATCAGTAGTGCTGCTTTCCAACCCCATGTGGGTTAGACAGATGCTGACCAGCATGTCTCCATGTCACACGTGGCCCGATGAATGAGATTGAGGAATAAGAAATCTTCCCATCTTAATGAACTGTAATTTTCCCCTCTAAGGCCAGCCAGAAGAACTTACAGCCCCCCTTTCCTTTCAAGTCACCTAGCTTTCTGTATCGCTGTTGCATTGCGCATCAGTGTTTGACAAGAAATAAAAGCACGAGGGAAGTTACCCCTTTCTCAGGCTGCTCCGTGTCAGAATTATGCTGTGAGCACATGAAGTAGCAATTGTGGAAAATCCCTTATTCTCCTAATACACACATCAGTCACTGTCAGAACGTATTCAGAGTACACAGGACTCCCCTTGCGTCAGCTCCTGAATCCATTAATGATAGTATTGATTTCACCAAGACTAATCCTGTGAATGAAGGCAGTGGAATTGATCCTCTTGTCATTGCATGCTGCAACAAAGAGGAGTTTTCAGGAAATACAAGTTATTTCATTTTGGTCTCACAGGCATCTTATCCGGTGCTTCTCCCCTGCCACCCTGATTTAGATATTGCATTAACGTGTAGGTTTTATTGACTAAGACATCTGCCTATCAGAAAGTCTCCAAAGAAAGGCAGACCTGTACTTTCGTATGTTGAGAATAGGTCAGATCCACTTTATCTTAAAGGCAGTTTAATTACGCAAATGGACCACTTACTACCTTGAAGTACTGGTCCATTTGCAATTTATGTTAAAACAGTCCATTTCACTGGGTTTAGTGTACGCAGTTTTAGGATCCCATCCTGTCTCTCAATGACAGGAGAAAAAGGTATGAAATTTGTCTGCAGACTCACATGCTCACAGACAACCTACTGCTACGTTTAATGAGACAGAGAAAGAATGGAGGTAGGGTCCCAGGGTTCTTTGATGGCAAATGGTACAAGCACAGTCATTCACAGTATGGTATCTAAAATAGACAAATTATAATAAATACACTGTTCTTACAAAAGAAATACACTCCCTCCTTATTTTCTTTGAGCTGCTGCCAAGGAGAGAAT
>RSEF01000001.1:76316848-76326974 GCA_003993805.1 Himantopus leucocephalus | reverse complement strand
TGGGAAAGGGGGGGGGGGGGACGGGACACGGAGAGAGGAGGGGAGGAAAAATAGTATCCAACACTTTTGCACTATTTCCACGGCTCGTTAGATTTCGCATGCTGCTTAATCTCTAGGCATAACGCAAACACAGTCAGACCAGCTCATTCCCAAACAAATACACATCTTAAGCCCTTACCTCTGCGGCTGAAAAGTTTTCAACTAGTAGGAAGGAAATGACTGCTTGGGCAGGAGCGCAGCGAGAAAGGCACACCAGCAGCCTCACACACAGCCCTATTCAATAAAACTACAGCTTTTCCTTGGCCCCTCCCAAAAGTCAATGCTAAGTGAATACATATCCCTTATGTTTACAATTGGCAGGCAGCGGTATGCATTGTCCTCAATTTATTCTAATAGGCAGCCAATGACTACGCACAAGCCAAGGTGGGTTCAGCCTGCCTGCAGAGATGCCTGTCATTCCCTAGGCATGCTCAGGAAGCCACTCATCAGAAAACCAAGACCTAAAAAGCTCTGAAAATTCGTGCAAGCTGCCAAAACTGTCTTGCTACATGCCCTTTTTTGGTTATCCTTAGCAGGGCCTCTGAAAGTAAATCCTCTGTCAGGAACAATCATAAGAAATGTTAATCTTGGAGAAAGAGGCTGTCTTGTTGAACACAAATGGAGCTTAAAAAAGGAAATACACTGAATGGAAAAGGACACAGTAAACATATTTACTTTTTGCACCAGTTAAAAAAAAAAATCAAATAAATAATTTCACCACAGCTTAACTTCATTGTATTTTTTTTAACGAGGACCACATGTAAAAGGGAACACAAACGCTCTGCTGTGCAAGCTTGATTCTGCAGAAAGAGAGACACACCAGTGGGAAAGGCACATGAAAGATGAGTTGGCAGGCTTTGCAGCCCATTTCCATTTCAAATAGTACAACAGAAGTTACATATAGAATATCCGTGTTCTGAAAAATAAATTTTAAAGGGATTCAAAACTTTGATGATGATGATCCTTAGCAAGTTGGACTAGTAGGATACACAGGTTTAGTTTATAGGTGTACAGTTATTTATCTAGATATTAAAACTGATTCATTTACTATGAGGATAGCCCTACATCTACGTATTATGACTAATTCTTTTCACTCTCTTAGAATATCATAGATAAAGTAAGGTTAGATAAATTTTTATCTTTGTTTGTTTTGCTTTAGTGATCCCACACTATTGATAACTTTCCAAATTATGCAGACAGCTTAAAAAATGAAAGAACAGATGCAGACTGATGCTGGAAACAAATGAGTTACATAAAATAATTAAGAAAGTGTGAAAATAAATATAAAAAATATTGCCTAGGAAAACAGCACAGTACATAGACCCTGACACGCGCTTGTACCAACCACTAAGAAAGGCTGCAGCAGAACTGCTGACTGCTCTAAGGGGACCGGATTCCAGACCAGAAGATATTCTGCAGATTCATATTTGACAATAATATACACAAAACCAGTTAGGGGGAAAATATGTGTAAGATGACTTTGCAGCTGAATGGGCTAAACTATTTTAATGCCTTTCTGGGTCTTTTTTTCTGGCCACTGGGCCCCACGGATTTAGTCACATGTGTAATGCAAGAAGGATTCAGTCCACAGACAGTAAACTAATCTTTATAGCATGAAAAAAAAAATCAAAGAGAACCAAATTTATGCAGATTTACAGCAAGCAATCATAATTATTCTAGTGTCAATTTAAATTTCACAGCTTTATTAGATGAAGTAAAAAGTGGTGTTTGGTTTTGGAAGGCACCTTTTCTTTTCTTTAACAACCCTTTCGAAACTTCTAATGCCAGACATCTCCCCTGGTGTGGCTGTGATGGTTTTAAATATTAAAAGTAATACATACAACATATATATAAGTTCATTTTTCTGGATTTACTAGGCAAGGGAGAATAAAATCCTTGTTCTCAGTCATTCCATTAACTATAGAAATTATTAGCCTATGTAATAATGACCAAAAAAAAAGAGGTAGTGACATTATTTAGGAAGAAATTACAAGTCTCCAGGCTAAGGAGTAAACAAGATCAAGGGACATGGACGGTCAGAACAGAAAACTGAATATTAGAAGTACCCTCAGGTTCTTGTTCCAGCATAGCCATCGAACTCTACAGTCTCAGTGTCCAGTGGAACAGGGAGCCAGCAGGTATACAACTCCTAAAGCTGAAAGCAACTGGGGTTTTTTTTGAAAAAGATTTACCATGAGTTTGATGTTCCCTTGCCAAAGCATCCCAAACTCTTTGTGTTCCAAGTCACTTTTCCATTAAAATACAGCAAAAAGACCAATTTTGCTTTGGGGAAATGACATCATGAAAAGTAAAGTTTGCATCCTTCTTGATGAGCTGAATTTCACTTGCAGAAACTTCCGAATTTCACGACTTGAAACTTTGAAGCCAACGAACTGGCACGGATACCATTGTTTTCCTGACGATATTACTGGAAACCTGAGCTACGAAGAATGCAGAATTAAATTCTAGTGGGTGCGCCTTTGCATCCTATGACTAGAAGCCACCTGTAAATGCCTGCTAGAAATACATAGTTATGCCTAAATCCATGATTGTAGGAATTTAGGGAACTGTCTGGTAGTCCTTGCCCTCGTGACCAGGGTTGCCACTCTAGCCACACCTTTCTGTCCCCTTTGCTTTAATGATCAAAGACTCTTTGTGTCATAGCACAGAGCTAAAAAACCTTTTTGGGAGCTGTATAACCCAGCTCCTGATTTATGATGGCACATATAAGACATAGAAAAAAATGGTATATGCAGAAATTAAACCCCCAAACCAAGCACAATTTTAATATCGATACCTTATCACGGTAAGTAAGGGCCCTGCAAGTGCTCATTGGTAAGCTCTTGAGCTCTATAACTCAGGGCAAGGGTGGGACTGCTTGTGATAAGAGCCAAAGCGCTTGTACGTGCTGGGCTGTTAGTGCGCTCCTGGAGACCTAAGCCTGCAGTCACTCCCTCAGAAGAATTATGTTAGAAGTACCTGGAAATCTCTGTCGAGACTGTGGCTCTCACAGGTTTATCAATTTTTCCTACAAAATTTACAATCTAAAGCTGAGGTAAGTCTGTGGTCTAGAAAGTACACTATAAATCATCCCCTGGGAGGCAGGTCCGGTTGCTGCGTACAGCCACTCTGGAGAACTTGCATTTTGGCACCACAAAACCCTCAAGACTCAGCAGGCAACAGTGGCCAAAGGGGCCACTTCGATTATTGCTGTTCCAGTCCTCCAAGTGCTTTCTTCCCAAAGCAGCTGTGACGGCAGAGCTGTGCACCCTGCCTGGAAAAAGTCTTTTTGGTATTTGGGGAGGAATAATCTTTTGCTTTTCAAAATGAAGTCGCTTTTTATTACTGAGCTTCCTGAAATTATTTTTCTTCTCTTTATTTGACATGGTACACGTGTCCATTGCTGAGTAGCACTGAGCCTCCCACTGTCGCTGCAATGTCTTCAGCTGCCATTTCAGAAACAAAGAGGAAATATGTTCCCCACCCCTGCACATTCCCACGATACAGCAAGATTCATACAGAGCATCAAACACACCATGGGGAAGGCCATTCTTCCCATCTCTACCCAACCAATTTGGCCATTGCCTCTCATCCCCAGTATCTAATTTTTTGGTGGTCTGTGCAGCTAACAGTGGGTCTACCTGTCCTAGGGCTCACAGCATAAAGATAGAAATCTTTAAAAAAAGGAGCTCCCATTCTGTAACTAGCATAGAATGCTCTGTGTTTAGTTTGGAAGACCAAAGCTCTGCGTATCAGAACCACAGTAGAGAGGTCTGTACTAGGAATAAACAACTCACTCCCTAGCACAGGGACGGACACAAAGAGGCAGGCTTCCTCCTGCACCAGGGTAATGAAGATGTGTCACTCACAGCCCTGCTGGCAAGAAAGTGGTCTTTATTTCCAGTCTTGGTGCCAGTAACAAAAGTGTGACACGCTGGAGTGCCGGCACAGGTCACAGATACAAAAGGTCATGATCCCGTCAGCAGCAAGGGTCGGCATCCACTGAGTCCTGGCAAACACAGCTACAGCTCAACATTGCTCTTACTCTAGCGAACACCCTCGGATCCAACTGGTAGCACTTTTATCTGTCACCTTTGGGTTCCCCTTCACAGCACTCTGCACAGCTACGTAGTGCAACTGTTTATTGTAAATAAAAGTCTGCCATTCTTTGCCTCTGAGCAGGAGAGTGAGGGAAGGTAGTTTTAACACTTTCAATGACAAAATACGTCCCTGGAGGGGCACGTGGCTGCACATGACAGGGGCAGAGCCTTGGTCCTACCCTGTAAACCTTCTAGGGAGCTGGAGGAGGTATCAAAAGACTAAGCCTTGAGAAGAGAGGTAGGACTCCCTTCCCTGGCAACATTAAACAAACCTCTCCTGCACCTCACTGTATATTGGAGCATTCAACACAGTGTTGAGTATCTCCAAGCACCCCTGAAATACCAGTCACATCCTTCACTGCATCATCCTTCACTTTCAGCCCCTCCAGAATAGAAGTGCTCTCTAAGTAGAACATCACAACCAAAGATGAGAGGAACTGTTCCGAGCCTACACAGGATGTCCAGGCTAACAAGATCTGGCAGTAAGTCCTGTTGTACATACCAGGGTAGGCGAGACCTGCATTGCTTGCATGAACAGGAAGGAGGACTAAGCCTCCATTGGCCCCTAAAGGAGACAACTGCCCTAGGGACTGGGTCAGACGAGAAGCATACCCAGAGAAAAGTCAGCACTAGGAGCACCAACTTACAGTTATGCTTTCTGCCCTCTGTACCCTGGTCAGATGCAGGACAATAGGTAGGGGCACCCTCTCCAGCAGACGTTGATTTTTTCCTCCCTTGGTACAAGAGAGCAGCGGGCAGGAACTGTGCCGTGCACCCTGGGCTAACTCACACCTCCTGTCTTGCTCCAGGCCAGAGTGGAAAGCACGGTTTGGCTCTGCACATTTTCTCATACCCCCTCATAGAATAAAGAGAGCACAGTGTGGGCTCCCCCCACCCCAGCAGACGATTTCTAAATGATGCTATGGCTATGCCATTTCCACAGCTCATCTGAAATCAGCCTAATCTTACATACCAAGGATACAGCCCAGATGGCGGTGCTCACAGCTGTGCATGTCTGACATGAAGGTGAGTAAGCTTAGATTTGTGAGCAAGCCACCCAGCTGGTAGGTCTGTCTGGGGGATTGCTTCGGAGTGCGTGAGGGAGAAGCCCACACACCGTGAGCAGATTTGGTCATCCTTATGATTACCTCCTGGGCACAGACAAGCTTCTTCTATGTTAGACAGGCAGAGGTAACTTTTTAGGAAAATTTTACACGTTGCTTCAGGCAATGTCTTTTGGCCTGGAATAGCACAATCCATAGGACTTCAAAGCCACCAGTGCACTCAAAGAGGGTGTAAAAGCTACCACAAAAGAGAGCAGGGGAATACAAGCATCTCTTCAAACACAGAGCTGTGTGCAGTACAATGTCAGTCAGCTGGAAATAAAAAGCTAGTGCTGCTAGACACAGTAAGAAGGACTAGAATGTAATCCCTAGGACTCGTGTATATCCAGTGGAAAAGGCAGATCCCCTCCAAAGGGCTATTCACATCATGGATGTTTAGCACATCCAGAAGAGCTGCGCTGACAAATAGGAAACCCAAGACATCAAGCCTCCCACTCAAAGTTCCACAAATCCCCCATGAGTAGCAAGGACTGTATTCTCTTTCCTTCCCAAAAGGTATTGAGAGTCTTCTGGGTGATAACAAAAGCAATAAATGAAAAAAAAACAATGGATCCTGTTACAGGTGCAGGAAACAAGAAGCATGTCATGCATCAGCCTACATCATGATAACCAAGCAAGGAATGCAGGGCAGAAGATGATACCTGTTTCAGCTTCCGTAAAGGTATTGGGAAAGGAGAGACCCCCCCTTTAGTATGGGGAAGAGAGACTTACCCAGCACCCTGNCCCTCACCTTGGATTAAAGAAATAAAAAAGTAAGCATATAATTACGTGTCATTGCCATTCATTTTGATGTGGTGTATCTGCCCATTTCTGCTAGGTGTACTATTTTATTTCTCTTGGTTTAGTCAGTAAAACACATGCAAAGCACATTTATATACTAAAAAGACTAATCAAAACAAAAAAGGGATCCCAAAGCCTGCTGGAAAGACTCTTTACCCACAATATGAAAGAATTAATCATGGACATAGTGACTTTACCTTACTAAAAGCAAATCAAAAACCACAGTGGCCCATATTCCAAAGAAAACATAATACCTGCACTTTTCCAGTACAAAACTAAGCCTAGCTACAAGTGCACGGTGCCCCCCAAAGAACAGAGACTTCACAGCACCTTTACTCATTAGTGGAAGAGAAAAAAAAAAAAAGTTTCTGGATTGCTTTGGAAAGCAGGCCTTGTATACGCTTTTTCTGCAGGTTAGTATATGGTAAGGAAACTCTGCCCTCAAGGACACCGCTTTTCCTGAAGGGCATGCCCACTTCTCTCAAAGGGTACAAACTATGAACACCAGATGTGCACCTTTTTCCAAACAGCCCTGTTTTCCATTGCCAGCCATGAAAAATTACGCGCAATGAAATTAACAGCACTGAGAAAATTTGCGCACATTCTTAATTTGTCTGGGTTTGAGAAACAAAATCAATGTATTTGCTCAAAACAATTGCACTTTACACAATCCTTCTTTGTAAATTTGGCTTTATTTTGAGTATTGTTTTCCAGGCAGAAAAGATGGTGCCATCATTTACTTTTGCAACGGAGTTACAAATTGCACAGCTGCTGGTACAGGCATTTTGAGGGTGAGGCATATTCCTTGGCCTTGATTCTCCTCTTGCTTAGACTAGGGTAAACCAAGTGTCAGCCTAATCAAATCAATATTCTCCGACATTTCCTATTGTTACAGCAATGTGAGAACCAGGGCCCTTTGTGCTCTGATGTTAATAAACTATTCAGCTTCAGCAGTTTGTCTCAGGCAATGAGCAAAGTTTAGGTCTCGATCATTAACTTGGGCTCAAATGAAAAACACAACTTTAGTGGGCAAAGCCCATTTAAGCCCCACACATGTCCGTGTTTGCAAACAACACTTGATCTTCACTTAGGTCTCTGTTCAGCTCTGGCTGCTGTAACAGAATTCAACACTTACAGTTTCTTCTCCGTGCCCATGGGATGCGTCGTGGTTTAACCCCAGCCAGCAACTAGGACCACGCAGTCAGTCACTCACTTCTCCCCCGCTCCCCAAGTGGGGCGGGAAGAAGAATTGGAAAAACAAGGAAAACTCATGGGTCAAGATAAAGACAGTTTAATAAGCAAAGCAAAACAAGGAATTCATTCACTACTACCCATCAGCAGGCAGGAGTTCAGCCATCTCCAGGGAAACAGGGCTTCATCACGCATAAATGTTACTTGGGAAAACAAAATGCCGTAACTCCGAGTGTCCCCTCCTTCCTTCTTCTTCCTCCAGCTTTATATACCAAACATGATGTCATATGGTATGGAATAACCCTTTGGTCAGTTGGGATCAGCTGTCCCAGCTGTATCCCCTCCCAACTTTTTATGCACTCCCAGCCTACTCATTGGTGGGGTGGTGTGAGGAGCAGAAAAAGACTTGACTGCTTAGCAACAACTAAAAACATTAGCGTGTTATCAATGTTATTCTCATCCTAAATCCAAAACATAGCACTACACCAGCTGCTAGTAAGAAAGTTAACTCTATCCCAACCAAAACCACGACAGGATGGCAAACCATGGAGAGAGAAAGGCACCTCAGGCAACTGAGGGCTGTGCTTACTCAATAAAATCAAGGAGAGATAGTTGGTAGGCTGCTGGCAAGAATATTCCACTCGTATTCGCTTCAAACAGTGACTCTGTAACTGTCCTCATTTTATCCATGCAGCACACACATAAGGGGAAGAGCTTGAATACAGTCACCACTTTCCAGCCTATTCTTGCTAGATGTTATTGTCATATATATCCTTGTATCTCCTCTAAACCCAAGAAGCTCTAACCAGTTCAGGCCACACTGCATGCCTACAGAGAGGACCAGACCTCTCCCTTCTGTATGGTAATGGGCTTCAGTTCCAAACTGGTGAAAAACAGAATGATAGAAAGCAAGGGGTATGACTCCCTCTTTAAAGATAGGAAACAAGGTACTGAAGAGATCCAGGTAGATCCAGCTTAGCTCCACACAGGTATTCAGACATTCAGCTCATATTTACACAGTTAATAAGTCCCCCATCATTTAAAATTTCAGTCCAGTGTAGACCTGGCTGTAAGTGACTTGCAAAACATAATGCAGGCAGAGCCAAGAAAGGAACTCAGAAGTTCTCCATCTTGATCTGATCCCTATAAAGAGGGGAGACCTCCCACTGAAACACCGGCTGTACTGTGCAGCTCAAACAAGGCTACCAGCATGTGGCTTCACTCACAGCAAGAGAGCAGGGCAAGTTGGAGAGCGGAAAGAGGGTGAGGAAGGCCTGTGTTAGGTGGGAAGAAGCTATGACGCTATAGGTGACGTAGAGAAAACAGGCAGAAGGATGCATGGCAAAAGACTGGAAGACAAGACTTGTTAGACACCTCCGCAGACACAGCACTAAGAGGAACGAGATGGTGAAAAGTGGGAGAGACAACAGCACCCAGCCTCTGCTTTCACACTCTTATTGCTACTACGTGCAGAGGGCAGAGCTGCGCTATTCCAGCTGAGAACAAATTAACCAGTTGCAGCTTTGTGCCACGCTCTGTTTACTAGCATGAGTAACACTTGCACAGCACATGCACGTGCTCAAAGTTGTTTAAAATGAGCTCTCTAGTGCCCTGCATCACACCCTGTCAGCTTGTGCAATGCAACGGCAGAGCCACACCTGGAAGCTCACTAGAGCAGAGCGTGGCTGTGCAAAGTAATACAGTGATTCTGTGGAAGGAGGTACACGTCAGTCAGAGAACATCCCTCCTTCAATCTTCCAGCCGGGCAATCCCTCTGGACAGAACAGGCCTTTGTCACTTCCTTGGAAAAAGTAAGTTTCTGTCATTGCCACTGACAAAGACTCTATAGGAAAGAGGAGCAGGCACGGCAGAGAGAGCCTCAATAGCAGTCCCAGGCATTTTTCTATGCCAAAACCCCTGCCTGCCCTTGGGTTTATCCAGTGGAGGGAAGGGTAACTGCAATATCTGCCTCAAAAGAAATGAAAGAGTTAGAAGAGAATAGGAAGGAAATGAAGAAACATTAGCAAAGTAGCTTATGTAATACAATAGACCAAATTTGAAAACTGGATATAGAAGTGCACTGGGTCCCTAACGTTCATCTAGCAGCACATACTGCCAAGCCATCTTGTCCCAAAGCTGAGAGAGGTGTCACTGAAATGATGACTATTCCTATTGCAACATTGCCTAATAATCTTAGCCAGGATTCAAGTTTCCATGAGGTGGTCCCCCTGCTTACACCACAATGGCAGGCTATGGGAGAGATTTGTGCCGGTGGGATCTCCAGGTACACNAGAGATTTGTGCTGGTGGGATCTCCAGGTACACTACAATTGTGCACAGGCAGGACTCCACACCAGCAATCCTGGGGAAGTATGAGCCCCAGCACAAGTTTCTCTGAAGGATGCAGCACTTAGTGCCATCGCGGAATGTCTTTCCCTGGCCCCTCTCATATGCAGAGAGAGGGCTAATGGCTTTTTTGCTAACTATACAGCATGACATTTGCTCCTCTCCTAATCTAGACACACCCAGCTTCCTCTTAAAGCTCTGGGTAATGTCCTCTGACAGGCGATTTCCTGCAGCAGCTTCATTTAAATTAAAAAAAAAAAATAGGACCAGTACAGAAGCATCCATGCTACGTGTTTTGAAATTACATTTCATTTTACGCTTCCTATCCTGCAATATTCCCAGTATGTCTCAATCATCTGTAGCGACAAAGTAGCATGACAGAATTTCTCCAGGGGACACTATCAGGGACAGCCGGAGCTTTGAACTGCAGACAGCGATGCTGTTTGTCTATATAAGCTAAATCACTGGCATAACACAAGATGAGGTAACTACAGAAGTATACAGGAAAGAGAAGTAACAGCTCATGTTTCTCACAGTTCCAGTCTCC
>RSEF01000001.1:76302766-76316748 GCA_003993805.1 Himantopus leucocephalus | reverse complement strand
AGAAAGGATGAGACCATCCCAGTGATTGAGCAAAGTCAGGGAATCAGAGATGACATTTTACATACAGCTTCAGAAAAAAAATCTGAAAGATCTTTCTGCAGAATCTGAATATGAATTATTTCCCCTGGTATTAAGTTTGGAAGGCCCCACTTGGAAGTACTTGTAATTAAAAAAAAAAAAGAAACAATAAAAAACTAGCTTGTAAATTTTACTTTTATTTTGAAATTCCATGGAAAATTAACCTTGGTGGCAAATGCTGTTTGTACAACTTAGATGGAAAGGCAGAGGAAAAACAAGCCACCCATGGCTTTACAGCTTTATGTACCAGTTGCAGCTTCATGTCTAGTTCATCCTGCATAACATTTTCCATTACAGGACACCCCCCTTTCAGTAGCTTATAACTTCGCACAGTGTTAACTGTTTGAGTAGAAGTTTCCATGCTATGCATTTGTGTTATGCTGTCTGATGACAGATTTGGGGGGGTTTTTTTGTTTGGTTGGGGGGTTTTGATTTGTTTTTTTTTTTTTAATTAAAAAACCAAAATGGTTTTGTTTCCAAAAGTTAGAGGAAAATGCTGGGCCACAACAAATGTTTGCCCCACATGAAAAGTGTTATAGCTGTTTCAGGGAGAAGCTCCAGGTTTTGGAGCAGGAGTTTCACATTTGATAGAGTCAGACTCTGCATCAGGGCTTTTCCCATCTACATGGGAAATCACCCCAATTTAATTCACTTGAAGTCTAGCAAGTGAGACATTGACTATCAGAGCACGGCGCTAACAAGAACTCTGACTACACGCAGTAGTTCCTTCCAATTGTCTCAGTAAAAGAGATGAGAGAAAGAAACTATTCATGACCACTTTCACTAAGCAGAAAGCATGGCTTCTGACAACCTGGCCTGAGCTTCACCGAGCACAGAAAAAGCAAAGAAACACTAACTCATCGAATCAGTCTCAGGAAAAGCCCACTGCACCTAAACTGATATGCTTAAGCTATGATTAACAGTAGTATCTTCTACCACAATACTCGCCTTCAAGGTCCATCTCCTCAGGCTGATAATCAAAAGGGGTTTTTTTGTTTGATATCTTTTGATAAATTCCATCTTCAGAGATTTCAAAAAGTTGAAGCTGCCATTTCCCCGCCTCTGTCCTACCACAGGCTGCTCTGGCCAGCGGCACAGCCCCAACACATGCCTGCTGGCTTCCTGGAGGCATTTGCATTCCCACATTGGAGTCTTGCAGCGTCAGCCCCTATCCATCAGCTACCGTGCAAGCTTAGCAACCACCACTCTTCCAGGGATTTTTATTTTTTTTCCTCCCAGGAGACAAAGATCTGCTCCAAATGAAAATTAAGTGAACGGAACAGGAGGAGAAAAAAAACACAAACTTTATTTCTTGGACCGTTAATCAGGAATCTTAAATTATGAGTTTGTCAAAACCATAGCGCCTGGAATAAGATCTGCAAATAACAGTGAAGTGGAACCTTTGGCTGTGTTTGCCAAATGTAGGCATTTGCTCTTGCTCTTCTTGACCAGCTTTCAAGACCATTTTAGCTGCAACTACAGAGCTGCAAATCTATAGGATTGCATAATGCTTAAACCAGTGTTTACAGTGACTAGGGAAAGATCTACGGTCTGTGGGCTCACGCTTCTTAAACCAATTTACAGAGCATGTGTCTCAGAAGCATGTTAAATAACTCATGGCAAGGCCAGATATTCACTGACAAAAACCTGAAGTACTTAAAAGAACTGTCAGTGTCTCACGTTATGTTAATATATGTAAGTGCAATTCAATTCACTGAAGGCCCCGAAGTTCAGTTATGACCTTTCTTGGGCGTGAACAAGAAGATCAGTCAGTTTTTAATTCTTCCAGCCAGCCTGGCTTCTGCTAGGCTCAAACTGAACTTGCTGCCAGACTCAGCTCAGCTATCTGGCTGGAAAAACAAGATTAGGGATGGTCTCAAGACACAGCTGTCATTACTGGGGACCCAGACTTACTGTGTTTCAATACCTCTAAGTTACATCTCTCTACTTAAAAACAGGGCGGGGAGGGGAAATTAGTTTCTGTAGCTTCTGGAGAGATCTGCACACATACTTCGGGCTCAAAGTCATTCAGACCATACAAGCGTTATCTTCCTAAGGAAGGAAATCAAGCCATGGCCTCAGTGTCCAGCCACACAGAATAAACACCATCTCTAGAGACACCTCTCATTCTGTGAAATGTTTCTAGGCCAGTTCAAGCTACAATTTAAACCAGGTGGACAGGTGGGGTTTACAGTCAAAAGTTGGCACCGCTTCATACCAGCCCATTTTAAGGCTCCATTTGCCTCCCATCACACAAAAGTGTCACTGCTGATTTCATCAAGAGCAAGTGCATGTAGTAAGCTGCATGTCTAGCTGGAAAACCAGTAATAGAAATAGCATGGCTTAGGGATAACGCTGCTGCAGAAGTCTTTCCTTCTGCTTGTGCTGGCTGTTTAATGTTTAAACCATGCAACCCTAGTTCTGTGTTGTCTTGCTTTTTACAACATATTTTTGATTTGGAGAATAAGCAATGAGGCTGTTCCTTGTTTGGCAACAGTACAAAGGCACTTTGAACTAACAACATATTCTGTAATCTAGCCTCAGGTATGAGGTTAGCTACTGGTTGGACATAAAGCATGTGTCTGAGTGGTACAGATCTGGTTGCGTAGTCCAGATCTGCACTGCTTTTAAAACAAACACAAGCGTGCCTGTTTCTGCCTTCACATACACCTGTGCGGCTCCCCTGAGCTCAGTGTGTGTGTAAATCAGAGGGCCGTCTTGAATCCATGTGGTCTGCACAAGAACTGTGCCTCCATTCATTCCCGCCCCTAAAGTCTGGGCGTCCGTGCTGGACTGACATGCTAAACTAATTTTCTGGAATCTGCTTCTGTAGCCAGGCCTGCAATGCCAGCCTGGGCTGCGGTCAGAGGACATGGCTGCTGAGCTGATGACTTGAGACTGACTAAGTATTAGGGGTTCTGCTTATGAATACTTACTTCCCAAGCAAAAGAGCAATTTAAATTAGAGAAGAGGTATGGGATTTTTATTGTACATAATGAGCTGTATGAGAGAAGTTCTATGCTATTCTTCTGAGTTTCCCCTACATATAACACTGAAACATTAGAAAAATAATAAACATTTTAAACACCTGAACTTAATTGTGGATATCCCCTCCTTTACTCTGGACAGATTCTCCATAGACTTCAGCACCAGCACAAGTTAAAAACCCATTTTGATCCTGAACCACAACTCTCACTTTACCATGTAATGCCAGACAGGACGGTTCTTGCTGGTTGGTGGTCCTCAGGAGGCTTTGAGTGACCTCAGACTTTTTTTTTTCAAGTAAAGAGAGAGCATCTCTGCTAGCCTGTCATGGGATGTACTCTCTGTACACTCCTTTGTGGCTCCATTCCATGGAAAGCCCAAACCTTTCATTGTCATCACACACAGAATAAGCATCATTTTCAAGCTACAGAGGTAGGCAGAGTATTTTTTGTCAGTTATTTATTTTCAAGTAGTAATCAAAAGCACTAACAGGTAAGTAAGTCTGTAGCACAAGAGGATCCTAGCAGTTTCTGCCAAAGGAAGAGTCACATCTTCACTGGGGTGCAAGTTTCAGGCTCTGCCTTGAGGTCTGAGTTGACAGACAAAGGAGCTCAGCCGAAAGTTATTGAGTTTGTCTGCCCCGTAGAAGACGGTGGATCCCTTGTCCTGGCAGGGCAGAAGCTGCCTACACTTCTACACACCTTTCCTGGATATAAGGTCTTTCCTACTTGCTTAGCACTAGAGTCAGGCATTGTTGTTTTATTTTAGTCTTAAAGTGCTTCCTCACAGAGAAAACTAACATGAAATAGTCTTGTGGTTGTTTTTCATGAGCATTGGGTAGACCTTTCTCCAGTTCCTCCTATGAAGGACAGCAAGGACTTGATGCATGCATAACTTATTCAGCAAAAAGGTTGTATGTGTGGTTTTACTTGAACAAGGACCAGTGATCCTGGACAGTTAGCATTCTCTTTTTTTACTTTTAATTTCTTTTTTTTTTTTTAATGGAAGCTGTCTTCAGCCAAGAACTCTGGAACTTTTGGTAAGCCTTAACCTAGACACTGTCTGTATATTTCTGGTTTTTTCATTTCACACATCCCAACATTTTGCTTTAGTAAAGACAAAAGCAAAGGTTTCAAAACATTTCATAATTTCTTAGAAGAGAGAATCCATTCCTCACAGATTCATTTAGGGGGAACTCATCTTGATGGAACTGGAGAACATCAAAGCTCTTAAGCTTTTAGAAATTGTAACTCATCTTTTGAAATACGAAACACACGCGCCAGACAGTTTTGCCAAATGTTTACATTTTGGTGCATAGCTGAACTGCTTATCAGAAGTTCAAATGCTCTTTGTTCCTAATTTCCCACTATTATTCATACTGCATGCTCTGTTCAAACACAGTAACACCCTTTGGCCATGAGAGCCAGCAATGCTTCTGTCTCACATGGAGCAGACCAAGGAGACCCACATGCTCAGCAGTCATAGCATACCATAACTCCAGAGTATACGATCAGTGATTTCTCCCTGCATTTTTGTCTTTCTTTAAGCAAGACTACAGACAGAGCAATATAAACTCTTATATTCGGGAAAAACTTGTAAGCACCTTTCCCAAAATAATGAAGTGTCTCACCTTGTTTCTGTGCATCCTGACCCACCCTATGGCCTTTCATTCACTTCTTATGGGAACAGCTCTCACAGGATTTTCCTACCCTGTGAAATCCCAGACATGTGCCTTTCTCTGCCCCCTTCCCATCGGATGAGAGCTGTCCTAGATTTTAGTTTAAGAAAAGGATAGGCATCTCCTGAGAATTATTCATCCTACTTTGGGATAAAGACTTCCTCTGGAAGTATTACTGACTGTAAAGGAATCCTGGAACAGGAAAGTCAGTCTAGATACTTATTTAGGTACTGAAGTTCAGCAAGATGAACATCAGAGTAAGCAATGGACCCTATGCTGCCCAGTGAAGTGAAACATCAACCAAAACATTTTCACCCTTTGTTTCAGTGCTCTGGAAGATATGATAAAAGAGGATGACACTGGTGATTTTGAGAACAGGCGTGGCTTCTGCTGTTTCATCACTGTAATGCAAAGTGGAATTTTAGCAGGCATAAAACAGGAATTTTAGGCACAAACCAAGAGAGGAAGATGCAACAGAGTAAGAAACAACATGAATCGGCAGCTTCTGGAAGGAGGAGAAAAGACAGGGGATAAAACATTTTGTAGTCCTAACAAAAATGCCCTTATTGCGGGTGATCATTTTAACTCAAAAATTAAAGGGAAAGGGAAATGGTTACAATGGTTTGGTCTTGCAGGGAGAAGATTAGCATAACTAGAACAGAAGAGGTCAAGTCAGCAAGTATCAGCAGGAAATATGAGACATATTAATCATTCTCATTTCCAGACACAACGTGGAAATAGTCTATGAAAAATATGTCAACAAATTATTTGCATGTAAATCAGCAAAGCCACAGTGACTTCAGAGGAACTGCCTCTGTTTATCCCAATAGCCCATCAGGGCAACAGACAGGATCATCTCCCTTCCAGGGCTTCTGACAACATTTGCATTTGCTTGAGAGAGAACAGGCACTATCATGTATTCAAGAAAGGGCTTTCTAGGACTGAGAGGGGTAGGATATCAGAGGAAAGGAAGCTGCTGACAACTGCCATATCTACAGCATGCTTTCTTAAAGCCCGGCTGGAGCTTTTCCCACTGCTTTCTCGCAGCAGAGATAGCTGGAAGCGGCTCGCTCTTACTCTGGTCACATGTGAGACCAACCTGAAAATGTGCAAAGGGTAAGACAACACTGATTTGCCCATGGAAATCAAAAGTGGTAACCAAAGAAGCTCTAAATGCATATATGACCTTTTCTTCCTACTTCATTTATTCTTTTATTCACATATTGGCCTGAGTAGAGAATGGCTATCCCCAGGTATTTTGGATTTTTATTATTTCAGCAGCTATCCAAAATCTAAAAAAATTTGTAGGTACCTTAAGGATATCTTACTGCACTTAACAATGAAAGTCAGAAAAAAAACCAATCTTTACAGAAGAGGTCCTGCTCGTACAGAAGAAGGTAGGTTTAATTTTTTCTCACTGATCATGACAGAAGCTGACTAAAGATTTAAAATCTTTGCCTTCACTGAGCTTTGGAACAGACTGTGGGATCACAACTGCGTTCATATCCTTCCTTTCAAGTCCAACACACTCAATTTACCAAGTCAGAGATCTGATCACACTTTAGCTACTCTCCTGCTCAGCTAAGAGTCAAAGAAGGGACCTGAAAAACACTTGACATAAACAGCAAGAAAAACACCCCTTACAGGAGTTTACTGAAGGGAAAAGCACATATATGTACCTCATGTAGAGGGTAAAATGGACAAAACAAGATTCTCTAAGACAGTAACAAATACAAAACAGCTTTTAGATCAGGATAGCGCAGCAACGACCTTTCAGAACTTGCTCAACTCAAAGAAGTGTTGAACTGGCAACGAACTTGTATGTTGAACTGTCAATAGGCCTGTGGACTTCAGGGGAGCCGTACAAAGTAGCAGGATCCATTCACTTACGCAAAGCTCACTGAGGTCAGGCCCTAAAGTAAGTCTTCAGAATTCAAACAATTTCCTAACCGCAGTCATTAAGAGTTACAGTGTAAATGGGAGTGCCAAAGAACACTGCAGACACTGAGATAACTTACTTTCCCTTAGGACTGGCAGCTCTTTAGCGCTTTCTACCATACTGTCTTTAATTAGCTCACCACAAATCTTGCATAGGCTTTTAAGCTATATTTAGGCATAGCTAGAGCCACTGAGAGTTCTAGCACATTTTTATTGTCACAACACAACTTTGATGCATTGTGTCCCACTCAAAAGAGCTAATAAAGCTCCTCTTTCCTCACCATCCCAGAACTAGCATAGATTATCCCAGCATTTCCAGAGACAACAACTGTGACAAATATAGTAAAAATGAACCTGACAGATATAGAGAGAACCGCGTGCATTGCTCCGTGTGTGTGAAGAGGGAGGGGAAAGTGGTGAATTAGCAGTTTGGATAAAAATATAAAATCTGTCATAACAAATTAGACCATTTGTTGGATGGTGAAAGATCCTACTGTAGACATGAGGGAAGTTTATGCTTTAGGTGAGGTGAAGAAACAAATAGAACAACCCCATAATTTATTCATTGCTGAAGAAGGATGGTGGTGAAGAAACACTGATTTTTGAACTGTTACAAAACAGAACAAGCAAACAAGAAAAAAAAAACACACACAAAAAGATGCTGGGGATGATGCTGCTACCACTTGATCCTTAACTCCTTAACCAAGTGGGGGGAAAAAAGCAAAAAATACAGTCAAACAGCATAAAATGCCAGAAGGACAACACATAACAATACCAGTTTTGAAAAATAACTTGTATTTTGCAATGGTAGAGCAATTTCAAGAAGATATTCTCAAGAGCAAGCATTCTTCAGCAGTTTCCTAACGTCTCTCCAGAAAGGTTTTCTAATCTCTCTAGAAAGTGAAGATCCTATACTCATTTTGCAAATAAAAAGCTTCAGATACAGAAAGAGCTTAAAGACTACTCCTGAAGTCTCTAGTAGAACTGGGAACAAGCTACCACTTTCCTGTCTTGTGTACCACGGCAAAGAGTCTATTTATCTCTTCCATTACAGATGGTAACAGACGCTTACGGGTGCTCTACTCAGCAGAGGTTACAAGAGCATTGATAAAGCATGAGACATCCATCCAATTAAGACATAAAAACTGTAGAGCAATGCTATCCATCACAGAACTGACATAAAAAAAGCAAGTTTCTACCATCATAACCGAAAACAACTAGCCTAATGGATGGGATCACAAGCTAATATAAATGGCTTAAATTATCTATTGGCATTGCAATAAAGCAAATCCACTTAGAGGCATATGAGTAAAAAGGAAACCCACAGCTTTCCAGACATTTTTCCAAACAGTACACCAAATTCCCATAATGTTGTTCTACACACTTCTGCAGTTCCTTTTCTACCTTCATATTCAAGGATGTAGCTACCTAAAATACTGCAGTAACTTGAAGTGCCAACTTCCTGATCTTTATTAGGAAGAAAACATGGAAGTAGCAGCAGGGGCACTCGAGTTATACATGCATGCATTGTTTATCAGATCTGCACATCTCTGGAAAGATGGCAACTGCCACAAATACATAATCCTCTGAAGTGAAATCATGACTGGCATTTCTGCAAGTACACAGTAACATTCTAGGCTGAAGAAGAGTTATGTCAACACTGAGTACTGCTGAACACAGCAAAAACTTGTCAGCACTAGGAATATTATCCCAACCATTAAATTTTTCTTCAGCAATTTTATTTTCATCAAAAATACCAACTGTCAATCTCCTACTGAAGTCTACACTTTGCAATGATTAGACATCCACATCCTTTGACAAGTTTTTATTGCTCCTCTGACTCATCAGATGAAAATGCTCCCTATGAGATTCAAATGGAGCTAATATGTTACCTTACGCACACTCAGCTGCAAAGTACAATTCTTTCTTTAACAAAAATGGAAAGAAAAAAAAAGGAAAACCCTTGAAACCAAACAGCCCAGCAACAGAAATCAAGCAGCACTGAGAAAGTTGTAATTAGCATGCAACATTACGAGTCATTTTTGCTAGTTAAGTATATGATTTTTGTTTTGCTGCAGTTTAGAAAGAAAAGCAAGATTCACCCCTTTGCTGTCTCCTGATTATTCTACATTTTTCCCAGACTTCATAAAGGTTCCCTGACATAGCACAGAATACTGGAGACCTAAGTGAAAGAACACAAAGCTGGATTTCTGCACTTAATTGATTTTCCTTAAAAATAATGACCACGGGGGTGGGAGGCCAGCTGGCCATGGGGATTAGTAATGGATATGAAATATTTCCACCCTAAGTCAATGGTTCAAAACCAATCCAAGGCAGCGGGTGTTTTGAAAGCCATTTGACGACCTATGTGAAATGAACTGGTGATCTCGGTAAAACTCCTGCTAGGCACGTGTCTATGTTACAGTTGACTTTCTTGTTTGAGGTTTCTGCAAAAATCCAAAAGGAAATAATCACTGAAATGTAACTGTAATGTAAATAATGGGGCACATTACTGTCTTTTAGCAGAGAGGATGAATTTGGGGGATAAGGAATAAAAACTGCTGAATAGAATAGAAGCTTGAATTGATGGATTTTTTGCAATAAGGAGGGAGATGTTACCTGTTGAACTGAAAACTTGCATAAACCCCCGTTCTGAACAGATCTTGTATTACACACTACCTCTCTTTGTAGTGAGTTTCAGAGACATGTATAGGAATCGCCTCAGTTACCAGTGAACCAGATGTAGTGCGGAGCAAGAGAAAGGAATTGTTTAGCAAGACAGCATCAAGCAACTGGGTACAGAAAGCACACAGAGGAGGAAGATGCAAAAATAGTTTTAGTTAGGTAGAGCATAAGTCAGCAAACTGGAATTTTCTCCCTTCACAGAGGCATTAACATTGCTATGCCAGAGAAAAATGTTATAAGCTCAAGGTTTACAACCCATCCAACAGACCATTTCTCCCCCAGCATCACATTCCCTACCAACGGTCTGATTTGGTCTGTCCCCCAACAACGTACCAAGACATTTATTTCTGAGTTGGAAACCAAAGTATCATTTACTGACCAGGGCTGCTTCTTATAACTTTGATGCCTCCCATCCAAGCGGTTTCAGATAACCCATTTCTGGTGAGTTTCTGAAGACCTGAGAATTGTAACGGCAGCTTACAGATAGGTAGATGAACACATGGCAAACTTCAATAATCAGGACATATCACTCTAGCCATGAACACTCTCTTGCTCTTCTGTTTCCACAGAGAAAGAAAGCAGTCAGTGTCAGGCAGCAGGTTTTTCTTTCTTTGTGGGGGGCACTACCAGTATGCTAGAAATGAACTGATTCTTAAGATGCCAAGAAAGTTTCTCATACAGCAGTGAGAAACTTCTGCTCCGCTGAAATTTGAATTCAAGGGCCAATGCATCAGACTCAATCAAAACCCACCCAACTGGAATGAATGAGCATCAATAACATATGGCTCTTAAGTCTGAGCTCCATAACCAGTAACACCAATTTTACACAGAGGCTATACACTTTAATTGTAACGTACTTGTCTTCTGTGCTTACAACACTGCTACACAAAAGAGTTGGCTTATGATATCTTATCAATGAGCAAATTTTTTTTTTCTCCTATAACTAAACGGTGCACATAAACTCCTCATAACATCCACAGAAACCCATTCTGCCTTCAGAAGGGATTTCTCCCTACTATAACATCACAAGGAGGGGCGTGGAAAGGAAGGTAAAATTTCATCTGTGATACCCATTTTGTATTTAAATACATCAAAACTCCAAAGCTTAGGCTAAATGATAGCGGATATCATTTAGTTGCCCAGGGTTAGAAGCAGAATNGCTAAATGATAGCGGATATCATTTAGTTGCCCAGGGTTAGAAGCAGAATATTTTCATTAGGGATAAACAAAAGTTAGTTCCTGGTGTGAGCCAACAGCATGCAGGGTTCACTGGTGAGCTCTACTTGACAGTCACAAGTAATCTTCCCACTGTGTTCCGCTAGCCAAAAGGGCACAGGCCTACATGCATCAAGGAAGCATTTCCTCACACTTGGCACTTTGAGTTCTCAGCACTCCAAAGTCTGACTGCCCACAACAAGAGTACAGATTCCCCTGAAACCTCTTACAGCAATAGGGGAGGACAAAAATAAGAAAAGTTAATTGTCACTTTAGAAGCATTCTCACTTTAAAAGGAGTAAAACTTAGCAGCCTTATNGAAACAGTACAACAAAAGGATACCAAAAAAAAAACCATCTACTTTAGGGCAAACTTGCAGAAAAAGCTCATGCTTGGCAGTTTCATTCCAGCTGCCTTTCAACAGGGTAATCCGTCCTTCTCCTATCCCTTGCTCTTGGAGGGTCATCAACCCCTGCAACTTTCCTCTTGCTTAGTCAAAGACATTGTCCCCACAACAGCTCAGCAGAGCCAACACAAGCTTTGTCCCTCACCTCTTTGATGAAAGATGTTCCTTTTCTCCTCATATCCGTTCTCTTCCTGGTTTCCTTTTTTTTTCCCCCTCAGTGGAATTTCACTTTGAGTAGTCGATTTCTATCAACTATGGCTTTGAGGAGTCATACACCACCTCCTCAGACTGGAGTACCAGAAAGCTCTCCAGGATCAGATTTCTTCTCTTCCTGTGAGTTTCTCTGAATTTCCATTGCATTCTTTACTTAGCACATTCTTTCTAGCTTCAGGCTCTTTTGCAAGTTGCAACATTTTCAAGACTGGCAAAAACTTTCTAAAACATATACCAGAAGACATACTCATTGTACATATGAGTTACGAGAGTCAAAGCTTTCAGCTTGCCTTTAAATTTCCAGAGAGACCACACATGGTGTACTAATAATGTAGATGAAAGACTTGACAGTTACAACATTTTTTCCTAAATGATCTTCCTGTTCTCATTTTAGATCATATTCCAGAGATAGTTTTGGCCCAAAGGATTAGCAGAGATAATAACATTAAAAATTATATATAGGGTTTCAAGTACACAAAGTTCTATCAAGAGTTAAATCTTCATACCACTTTTTTTCCTCTAGCCAGTGGCTCAATGATATTATCCAAAATAAGAGAAATTAAATTTAATTTTAAGAATCAAATCAGTAGCAGGAATGGGATCAGGACTTCAGGCTTCTTAATTTTCTTCTTGGGATAACCAAAAACTCTAGTTAGAAACACTCAATATAGAAAATCAGCTGTTCAGCAGGACTTTTTCCCCCCCCCCATGAAAACCATGTTTTCCTTTGACNAGGCTTCTTAATTTTCTTCTTGGGATAACCAAAAACTCTAGTTACAAACACTCAATATAGAAAATCAGCTGTTCAGCAAGACTTTCCCCCCCCCCACGAAAACCATGTTTTCCTTTGAGNCCATGAAAACCATGTTTTCCTTTGACAACTACTAATTTTTTGGACCAAAATAGTCACAAAAATGAAATAGACTTACTGTTTCATCTGAAAAATTTACTTTCAGAAATGTTAAGAAATTGCCTCCCAAGATTTCTAGGACAAATGCATCAAAACATCACTCTTTTGAGGCCAAGTTTCTCCACTGACTCAGGCTTCTCATGATGCACTGCATGGTGTCCCAGCAAACAAAAAGCCCGAACTACAACCTGGGGTTGTGAGGGACTGCAGGGGCAGATGGCAGTCATCAAATTTGAAGTGAGAACTTTACTTGGCACAATTTTTATTTCACTTAAAAAGAAAAATTAAGATTTTTTTTCCCAAAATTAAAATTTCAAAATAATTTTCTTGTTAAAAATGAAATTCTTTTCATTGTCATCAGCATTTTGGGGACTGGGAGAGGAGCAGACCACTAAAGGGATTAATATTTTCCAAGCAGCTGTACTCCCCATCACATGTGCCCTTAACCAGAATAAGCAAGTGTCTAGATAAATAAACACTGCTGCAAGTCAGGAAAACTATGCATAGCAGAATTTTTTCACAATTTGATTTCACATTTAATGCTCAATGCAATTAAAGAAACATGAAGAGTACATTCATCATTTCATTTCTGTTAAGAAACCTGCCAAGAACTGCTGCAAAACAGTGGCATTCTTTAGAACTAATTATTCGAGTTAGAGTAACAATTTAGACCTGAGATGAATTTCAGTTTTGTGCTTGTAAAACTCTAATGAGGAAAACCGTCTGTCCTTTTCCATTAAAGGCA
This sequence comes from Himantopus leucocephalus, assembly GCA_003993805.1. Classification (NCBI taxonomy): domain Eukaryota; kingdom Metazoa; phylum Chordata; class Aves; order Charadriiformes; family Recurvirostridae; genus Himantopus; species Himantopus leucocephalus. Next base: position 76,303,895 of record RSEF01000001.1, on the reverse strand, counting down.
CGATCGCCCTAAGAGTAATGAAATGATACTGCAATGGTGAGCTCCACAGAAGTGCCTATAAATAACCGCAACAAATACTTTTTTCTGGAATGTATACAGTGGAGGAATAGATCATATGTTCCTCTTCCTAACCACAGTGTACTGCAGTAAGTAGCTAGAGTGATCTAATGCAGACTTCATTTTACATTTATTCCTGCAAGTTACTTGCAAGGTAAGAGGGATTTTCCTTGACTTAAACCCTCAGGATTCTTGGTGTTTGTCCAGAAACTATTTCCAGCACAATTTCAATATTACCACGTACTGAGAGGTCTGAGTGCTCATTACTTCCCAGGGACAAGCATGGACATAGGGCCTCCTCCTGTTCAAAGAAAAGTTCTGGACTTTTTACCTTATGCTGCAAATCACAACTGGAGAGGAATCCAGAACATATATTTTCAAGGCCTTTGCTGCTAAGAAGTGGAAAGCAGAGGCCAAAATCCAAATTATAACAAAAAAAAAATTTTTAAAAAAAAATCTATGTAAATGCCCACTGTTGCATTCTGAAAAGCAGATTTCTAGAAGCTGTTTTGCTCCCCAAATAGTCAAATACATTATTTCAATATTTACTATCACAGTCCACCTAAACCAGTATCTTTTTTCCATAGAAAAACTTATTTTTACGTCCTCTTCCATGCAAACCACTGCCTTCCTGCAGGACTAAGCCCATTACATTTAAAGCTAAATTTACTGGCACCATTTAAGTCAGTAGCAAAACTACTCTCAGCTTGAAGAGTGGGGATTTCCCACAATAGCTTAGTACCCAGAATAACTTCAACTCTTAAGGAAAAAAAAAAAAAGGAAAAAAAAATGTCATCCTGCAAGCAGGGATTCAGCATCAATTGAATCATTGCAGTTAATGCGCAAAAAAGACCAAAAATTTTTCATTATGCTTTTCAGGATTACTTCCAGGATCCTGTTTTTATATCCTGACAATTCCCAGTTGCATGACACTGCAAAACCAGCAATGTTACTACAAAAGTCATATCACTCTGTACTTTCACAGTGGAAACAATTCTGCACAAATTAAAATAGCAAAGAAAAATGCCGTTCAGTTTCCCAAAAAAGGTGGATATGCTGAGCTTTCAAAAAA
>RSEF01000001.1:76274178-76302666 GCA_003993805.1 Himantopus leucocephalus | reverse complement strand
AGTGCAGCCATCCAGCCAATTCCTTATCCACCGAGTGGTCCATGCATCAAATCAATGTCTCTCCAACTTAGAGACAAGGATGACATGCAGAAGAGCATCAAAAGCTTTGCACAAGCCCAGGTAGATGACCCCAGTTGCTCTTCCCTTATCCACCAACACTTTTGGTGGATAAGGTTCTTGAAGCACTGCCATTTCACAATACTTTCAGTTATTCAGACAATTCTTTGTGCCCCTTCCACTAAGTGCAGTTTTTCACCCTTGCTTTCCTTCTTTACATGGTCAGTTTTTCCTGCTGCAAGGGGCTCAGCTTCCGTATTTTCCAGAAAGGAGCCACTGGAAGCAGCTCCTGTGCTGGCCTGGCATGAAAGTGCAGCTCTCCTTTTTAGTCTTGTCTTTGGCCTAAATACTCAGTTGTAATACTATTTGAATGGCATCATCTGATGAACACCACTACAGTGCTCATAGCTTTTTAAAACTGCATCAGAAGGGCTTTTCATCCCTCCCTAGCTCAACAAAAATCCAAAACACATTTGTGAAAAATGTAAAATCATATTTATTTTTATATATACACACACAAATCTCCTAACAGTTAAAGTAAAATTACTTCTCAAGCTCAAAGTTGAAAACAGATGACAAGTACAGCACTGAGCATCTGATAATGTTTTGGTAGCACAGCTAAAAATGCTTATAAACACCGTTTTGGGATTCTTCTCTCACCCACCCCTGTATATTGAAAGTTCTCTGAGCTAAAACTCCTGAAGTTCTCATCAGTCCTTTTTCCTGCCATTGCCTGGTCACATTGAGGGCTTGTTTTCTTTCAGGACAGACATTCCCTGCTGTGCTTTTCCTGGTTTCAGACTATTTTTAATATTTACTCTAAGTTGCTATAGCAACAGGGAATCACAGATGGTAAGAGTTAAAATTATGCCACAGGAGACATTTATCATCATAGCTTTGTATAATGTGAGCTCTTGTTCTCTGAAATTTTCCCCATGCTGGACACTCCCCTGTTTATTTTATGATGGCTACACTAATGAATGCATATGCCTAATGAATAGTATAAGCCTCTCAAATTTATCAGCACATGTTTGATGGGATATGGTAATTGCACTAATGAGAAAGTGGCAGTGTTTATTTCTTTCCATTTCTCACCACTACTGAAAGAGCCAGACTTCTGATACCAGATTTCATGCTTACCTCAGTCCACAAATAAATCACATTTGTTTCAGTGGTGCCAAGTTTGGGGGGGAGGTATTTAGTACCATTGAGGTGACTGGAATCCAGACTGGGTTACATAAGATATATGAGCACTTTATGCAACTATGGCCCCTCGGGGATTCACGTACATCTCCAGTAATCTAGTCACTCTAGGAAGGATCCAACAGAAAATAAGTATAGCCACTGCTATCTTAGAAAATGTGGTATGCACCTGTGAGACCCGAGTCTGAAAGGTGGAAAATACTGGACCTGGGGTCAGTCAACACCTCTGAACATGAGGACAACTTTCAATACTGACTTTGGAAAATATTGGCAATTGTTACTCTGCTTTTTTTCTCCTCCCTTTAAGTTTTCAAAAGCTCATTATAATGGCAAGTATTCAGAAATCATCAGTTTTCAGAGACAAAGTTCCCTTCTGCAAAGTTGAAATGATTAGTTGGAGCAAATCACTAGCAAGACCACAAGAGTTCACCCATGCCACCCTCCCAGGGGATCCCCCACCATCACATCCCCTGAGGGAGACCAGGACAATATACAGAGAAGTTCCTTGGGTTGGTCAGCTACTGTGGCTCAATACATACACACAAATTCTCCCTCTGGGACTTGGCACCTTGCTGCAACACAGCAGCTCCAGGATAAAAGGGAAACTTTTGGTTCATACTACCTTAAGTGCCAGATCGCTTCAAGTATGTTTGGTCTCCTAAGGATACAGCAGTCACAGAACATCAAGCAAATTCCACAGGGTCACCAACCTTAAAGACAACAACGCTCACAGCCTTACTAGACAACTCCATCAAAAAATACCTATATACATAGACTTTGGCTGTGCTTTTCTAAGCAAATGACTTTCATCACCCAGTCACTATCACCATGACTTCTGTTCAGAGCTCACTGGTGTTTGACAGACACCACCACCTCCACAAACTGAACTAACACTACAAAACATGTGACCGATCACACAGTGGCCATTTGGATGGCAAATGTACTATTGAAGTACGGTATTTCACAAACACATGCCAATTTAAATGTCTCTATGCATGGTTACAGTCCAGCAACAAACCTGTAACAAGGCAAAAATCCACAAAATAGATCTATTAATCTCTACATAATAAAAGCTCTACTGTAACCTCTAGTGCTAAGACAGAGTGCATTCAAATAGGATGGCAGAGAAAGATGGAAAGGCTCAAAATGAAAAAGGGATCAGATTAAACTCATGTAGCAACAATTTTGAAAAAAAATATTGAAATACAAAAACTTATATTTAAAAATAAACATTTAATAAAAGTCAACACTTTGTAATAATACACTAGTTTCGACTCCGGAAGTGGCAAGCACTGGAAACTAGAAATCTCACTAGAGCTCTGCTCACTAAAACATACAAGTTGCTATAAATATATAATGGCTTATAGTTCTCAAGCTAGAATGATACCCGAAATGAGTATCAAATGCAGAGTTAATTCTATACAATTATGCTAAAATCAGTAATAGAGATTTGTGCATTCTTTGACTACTTTATGTATTGCTTCTTTTAAAAAGCTATTTGAATTACTTTTCATAAAATAATGGAAAAAAAGAGTCTTTGCAAAGCTGGAAGCAAATGATCTGGAATGGCAGGAATTGTTATTCAAAGGCAATAGATAGAAACTAGATAGTTTCAATAGAGAAACTTAAGAAAACTCTCACATATGTACAAAAAGGCAATGGGTCACACAGGTTGATTTCCAGAACAGATTACTCTGGGTGATACCCACACTGCCTGCTGGGACCAACCAGGGACAAGGGGAAGGAAAAAGCATGTGGTGGATTCTATTTGGGGATCACAAAAGAATGATTTTAAGAAAAAGACATACTGCAAAATCTTTACTGCTGCAGATCCACCAAAAAAAATCATGTAACGTTTGGCTTCCAGGTTAAATTTGTTTGGCATGTAAGCTCAGTAGAACATTTTATTTCTACACTTATGGCCACCGGTAAAAAGAGCTGCCATTTAAAAGATTTGAAGTGTTTTCACAGAGGCAGTCCTTAAAGTGGAACCACTGCCTGACAGGCGGCACAGCACAGGCAAGACCCTCAAAGGGAACCTGAGCATCTCTTTGTGTAAAGGGCAAATAGCTTTGAAGGGAAGACCAGAAGGAGGAAACAGGTTATTACATGGAGCATTTGCCCCCCTTACCCGGTTTAGTTGCAATTCTGTTGTACGGTGTTGCAGGGATTACACAGATTACCACAGGGTACTTGAGTATGATCACAAATGCTTTCAGAACATTTCCCCCAAGACTCAATCCTTTTCAAAGGGTCTCATCTTTCTGTGGCTCTTCTCCTTGTGCGCTAATTTGCAAGTGTGCAAACCCCACGCGACATTCCACCAAAGCAAAACAGTTAACTCACGTCCTTGCTCTCGCACTAAACAAGACACTTGGTAACATTAATTCAGACACCTACGTTCTTGTCCATACTACTCCGAGCAGTTTTTTTGCCTTCCAATCCTTCAACAAAAATCCAAGCATCTGACTGTGGGGAAAACACATACAATAGAAATACTGGGCAGAAGCTGTTTCCATCATTTTGGGGCAAAGTTATCTGTTGGGCCATGCCTCAGTCTGCATATTTAGGCATGAAAGTAGCATGAGGTAATCCCTGTACTAAGTGCTTTAATTGGGGGTTCAAAAAAGCCTTTCATTCTGACTGAAATCAGAAATGTGAGATACTGGACCAATTTTAAAATATGCAGTGATATAAAGCATACACAGGCTCCCTCTGATTTCTATTTACATAAAGGTCTCATTCATGCATCTTTCCTAACCCTCATCGTGCCCATACATGTCACTGAGGATCTCAAACTGCAGAGGGCAAGAGGTCCTAATGGGCAGATTTTTTTTTTTTTAAATCAAATTGCTTTTTCCAAGCAAATTTTAGAGTTTCTTGCCATATGCTTATGACTTGGAGAAGGCATCAATTATAGAGTTTACCAGCCCCATGTAGATGAAGAAATAAATAGCAATTTTGGCATTCTGTATAATAATAAGCAACGTAAGTGATTATTTTCCTTCTTTTGACTAGTTGCTGTGCATTTCTTCATTAAAAGATGCCAGGCCCAAGCTATTTCTCCCATATAAGGGGACTGGGAGATTACTGTTTCCAGCGTCTGTTTTCCCTTAAAAAGAGTCAGCTGTGCAGGAGTAAATTTATTTATTTTTTTAATACACAGTTTACTCCAAGTCCACAAGGCTGACAGATTGCCCGAGCAGTCAGATGAGAGCCCAAGCACAGAAGGAGGAGTTGGCAAAAGGTACAACACAAGCATGTTGCCCTCTGCCAATACACACTAGTAGGGAACTAGTAGTGTGGCACAGCTAATTGCATTGTAGATGTAGATAGGAAGTGTTGGGGGCACTAGAGGAACAGTTTTCCCCTCAGCTGGAAGGTGACAAAGCTCACTGACCTGAAGCAGGCTAGGACCTAGAAAATTATTCCTAATGATCCATTCAGAAAATAATCAGGCTCCTCACAACCTTAGCAGAGAAATACCGGAAAAAGCTGTGCCATCTTTATCCCAAACTTGTAGAGATTACCCTAAACCCCATGGCCATCCAGAGCTATGATTTTAATTGTACATAGAAAGCTCTTCTCTTAAAATAACTGTCAAAACGGCATCCTAGGAAGGTCCTGCCCACAGGTTTCCAAACTAGCTGCAGGCTGTCTGCACTAGGAAGGAGCACACTGAGGCAACATACACAACGCCAACCACCAGGCCTGCAAACCCAGCTTGTGAGCCAACAGTCAAGTTAAGGTCCATCCTTCGCAGGCACCCACACCGGTTCTGTGAGCCAGGTAAGGCCTTCGGCCTCAGTGACTTCCATGGGGGCAACGGTGGTAGACATACGGAAACCCATCAACACTGTCACCGTTAACAAGTGAGAAAAAGGTTCCTTCCCTCTCCATCCACTGCCTTCTGCAGTGAGCAGCAATTTCTGTGAGCAGAAATTACTAGGGGAAAAAAATAATCCATCATTACTGGTTTTAAAGGGAAGGAATCCTATACATGCACAGGAGACTACTCCATGTGATAGGGAAGCATAGCTTAACGGATTTGCTAATCAGAAAACAACAGTAAATCTCTTTGTGGTTCTGTATGAGAATTAATGCTCTGGCAGAAAATAGCCTCATAAGTTGATTGGTGTCCCAAAGACCCAGGATTCCCTTTCTGGCTCTATCATTAGTTTGTGGGGCAGATGCTTATGCAATTCACTATGCTGCTTCAGTAGCCCATCTGTCAAATAAGTACGAATCCTCTTTTAACTGCAAATGTGAATTGTGTTTCATTAGTGTTACTCAATTTCTGAAGCCAGACCTGTTCAAGAACCTGGGCTCTACCACTGCAGAGCAACCACAATAGCATCCATAATTCATTAGGCGAGCAAGGTCAACAAGAAAAGTTCACCTATCTGTTTTAATCTATAACTACTCAAAACACAGCCTCAAACAAAAACACAGGCAAATGAGGCAGAGGAGGCAGCACCTATACAGTGTTTTTAAAAATTTTACTTGGTCATCAAGAAAGCCCTCTAACAGAACTGGAATATAACTTTCTAGATGCACATGTTATTCCTTTGCTAAATCCAGACTAAAACTGTTAACAGAACACACTTGTTCAGGACGAGTGATAAGTTATTTAGCTAGAGTTTTCTTGTTGAGGGACAAGGGGAATGTCCCACCATCACATCCAGCTTTCAAGAGCAAGATGCAAACAGAGCATTTCTTTGACACATTTTCACTTTAATTTAGTGCATGCACTGAGTAAAAGAGGCCGCTAATGGCGATACTGCCAAAGGCTCTGATCCAGCATATATTGAAGCCAAAAGGAAGACTCCCACAACATAGAGCCATTGTGGTTGGGCACGTGGGATACATCCTTTCTGTCTTCACTTGTTCAAATATTGGAGCTTGGGAGGAGGTTGCACAGCCCTTTTTTTTTTTTTCCACTTCCAACAGCTTAGTTGTTGGAAGCAGTTGTTCCAACTGCTCTGCAAACACAATAAAAGTAGTGTGGCCAAAGATACTGGTACTACGTATGTTTTCTAAGTTACAAATAGAGCACGTTGTACATCTTTTTGTTGCTTAGGACAATATCCTCCAAGGAAAGGCAGAGTGACTGAAGAGGCCCATTTTTAGGCACTCACTAGTGATATTTTTCTTTTATGTCCAAAGGGTTCAGGAAACCCGAGTTTTGGAAGTTTATCGCTATTAAAGTAGAACAAGTTCTTCCAAGTTTTGCTTCACAGTAGATTTCCCCCAAATTCTTGCCAGATGCAACTGGGATCTGGTTTTGCCCAGCACAGCTAGTAACACATTTGTTCTCACTGATATCATGGAAGGGCAAAGAAGAAATTAAAAAATAGGAAAGTCAGACTGGCACCATATTTTAAGCAGAGATGAAAGTATTTTGGTAGCTGAGAAAGCAGTTACTATGTTGAGATACTTTAAAATCACCATAGGTGAAAGCACTACAAGAACTCACATCCTAGGAAAACAAGCTATTGATTATAAGCTAACCGCTGATTATATTTAGCTTAAAGTAGCTTCCTTGTTAGGCTATTTCAGCGAAGAAGAATGTTATAACTCTTGTTTCTAGAGTTCAGAGGTCCTGTAGTTGTGTACATAACTAATTTATCGCTAACAATTATTTTTCCTTAGTACATAAAACTACAGCCATTGTTTAACTCAAAGTGTTACCACAAGCAGTCGAGTGTAGATGACCCCACTAGGTTAGACTACCCTGCCTTTAAGGCGTTATATCAGTATTTGCTGTACAGCGCACTTCACCTCTTGTTCAGGAATGTGCTTCACTAGTAACACGCTCAATTTGTGCCCATGAATATTCCTCTTCCTACTCTGTATTCAGGAAGAAGTGTGACCAACATAACATTAATACATCAGAATTTTCCACAATTACAGAGAACTTGAACTATGGATGTATTTTCTTGCATTTAGCAATACCTGCCCAAGGGAAGCTGCTAAACTACTCTCAAAGTTATGCAAACCAGTCTCCAGTTTTCAAAGTAGAAGAGGCAAGCAGTCTCCATATCCACAACTGGAGGCCTGAACAAGGGAAAAAAAGAACTAGTGAACTACTTTTTAATGCAAGCAGTTGTTTACATTTGGGATGAATCATCTTGCTAGAATGCTAAATTGTTATGTCAGCTCTATACAGTGGCATAATCAGGGTGAAATAGATTTGCTTATATTAAGAAGGGGATTGAGAAAACTGCTTTGCAAAACCATCAAAACCCAGTGAAGTCAACTAAGTGGCTCAGAAATGGCATAAACAGAGTTGAATTTGCATACTTCACAATTTGAGTTTCCCGTCTTTTGAAGCCTTGATTGTATATCAAACGTAACTATAACTTTCCCAATGAATTTGTTGCAAGTGTTTACTCGTGTTATCTTAAATATGTATTAGCTGGGTTTGCATTTACTTTTTTATTTTTCTAAGAAAACACATAGAATTGGGGGCAAAGGAAAAAAGTTAAACACTCCAGGCTTGACAAGAGGACAAAGACTCTACAGTAGAGTCACAGGGTCAACTTCTGTCTGGGACAAGAGAAGCTTCAGGCATCCCAAATGTTCACATGCCCCTGCAAGCATAGTATCTTCTGCTCTTGAAGGCAGCAGCAACAAACAAGAAGCTGTATCCAAGGATGGGAAAGGAAGACTGACTTACAGCAGCCACCGCCTTGTCCTAGGTAGTTAATCCACAACTGTGAGCTACGATTTTCTCTTGATGCATCTGATGCTGTCCATTCACAGAGATGTTAGCAGACTAGACACACCACTAGCCTGATCCATAGAGGCAATTCGCACACCCCAATGGAAACAAGTCAACATGTAAGCAAGAGCACTACTGAAGGCCAGCTATTTATGGGTTATAGCCCACATCCCTAAGCTTCCCTTCCCAGCACACCCAAAATATTTGCAGCTTCTTCAGCCTCACCTCCATAATAATGTCAGCCCTCACTTCTTACTTCATTTGCAAATTCATTTCCCCTTGCCCAGGGGAGCAAACATCTCAGTGCCTTCATCTCCTCATGTGGTCCCCAGCCACTAGCCAGCCAAGGGACAGCATCCAGTGGAGCAGCATGGGCTGAGACACCACCTTAGTCCTAGGCTGACCAGACAGCTGGTGGGACAAACCAAACAAATACACACCAAGTTCATGCCGCATTTGTTGCCTTCACTTGTCTTATATACAGATGCTGGGGTTGTGTTTTGTTTTGGTTTTTTTTTTTTAAACAAGGGATATTGAACTTTCCATCTTTGGCCAGCTTCAATCAAATTTAACCAACAGGTAGGTAAGGAAGGTGGAGAGAGGAAGAGAGGGACTTTATCAGCTGAGCATCCTCCTCAGCACATTAGAAAGTTTAAAAAAAAATACCTTCTTCAAAAAGAAAACGTACACACCAGCTATGGATCTTTTAGAGTCTCANGGGACTTTATCAGCTGAGCATCCTCCTCAGCACATTAGAAAGTTAAAAAAAAATACCTTCTTCAAAAAGAAAACATACGCACCAGCTATGGATCTTTTAGAGTCTCATAAACTCCTACCACAAAATTAACACTAAGATCTGCTAACCTTAGTGAGATTTTTTTTTTCCCATTGTCACCCCCTTTCAGCAGCCTATAACTCTAGTGATGGCCCCAGGGCTGAGGTAGCATGGAGGGGCAGCCCCGACCCCACTGGGGAGGCCCCAGATCTGCAGAGGGAGGCCACCACCCTCATCCACCCCTCAACATTCCACAAAGGTCTGAGTTTCCTAACCAAGCGGGTTAGCAGCCCAGTCCTGGAAACACAGTGACCAAGACAACCATGGGTAGCAAACGTGTTAAGGACAGACGCGACAGCAGCTCAGGGACTGCTGGTGCATGGAGGCAGCACAGGGCTCTCTGGTGTCCCAGCTGACTCGTACCTGGCTGCAATTCACACTGCGTCCTACTTCAGTGGAAGGTCCTCAATAGGTGTGATTTGTGCATTCAGTTTTTACTTTGTAAGATAGCCTGGCTAAGGGCAGGCAGTTGAAGGCTGCAAATTAACTTTTAGGTTCATCTCCGTCCATGCAGGATGGCTTCCTCCACCTTTGCTAGCACTACTCCCTAGCCCACTGCCATTCCAAGGATTCATGTTAAAGGACAGCTGTTTCTGCTGTTTAAACTAACCTGGCTCACTGGACTGAAACAGGTCACACATGCATCATAGCCAACAGGTACCGAGGTGGTGACCTCCACCCAACCATCACCACTGGTCCTAGAAGGGGGTGCCTGTGTCCCAGCCTTCAGCACAGTTTGGCAGCATTTCTACACAATAGCCCAAACATTTGGTTATCCCCATGGTTTTTTTTTACTCCTAGATTTTCAAACTAGGTCACAACTTCCTCAAAATATGGTCGCTCATTATTTAAAACAGATTGTTCCCTCTGCTACCTAAGGATTTAAAGCCAGCTCATACAGATTATGTCTTCCTCCAGGCAATATGAACATACATCTTACCTGAAGGATGTAATAAGAAGGAATGATCTTTTGTGTTGTAATTATTACATATGCCTAGTTTTAAGATTAAAAGTTCTTATTCCCTGTCCACATGGACACCATGTGTGTAAGGAAATGCTTTAATTAAATTCATTGAACTACAATGCGCACCACAATTTAAATAATAGAAAAATGAGGTATTGAATTTCCAAGGATATTTTGTAATTGGAATGAGAGCAGCTGCCAAAAGACAAAAAAGCTGGAGGGCAAACAGAGTCTATGGGTTTGGGCAACAGCAGGTAAGCAGAATGCTGGATCTGAGATTGATTACATGGGTTTGTCTAGTTTGAAAAGAGAGAGAGACTGAAGAATTAACAGAGTAGGCTGCGATAAAACACACGTGTAAAAAAGTACCAGACTCTGAATATGCTCTATTGATAAACTGAAAACAGCAGAGTTGTCTCTTGTGAGGACACATTCTCCTGTGGTTAGAACAGGAGAAACAAAAACACTGTTTTGTAAGTGTGGTTTCACAGAAGTTAGAATTGGTTCAGGTAGAATGATTTATTATCTGATTAGACCTTGCTTAATTGTAGCTAATTCTTGGGAGAAGATTCAGTTACATGTGTGTTTGGAGAAAAAAATCATGCTATAAATGCAAGCAGTTTAGGGAAGCCTTCACCAAGTTCTATAGTATTTCTATAAGTGATTGGAAAGTGTTCCCGGTGTAAGTGAGCCTTGGAAGCCAGGATTCCCACAATATGCTCCTGCCATTGAAAACATCTTACTGCATGATCTGGGCAAGCGTCTTGGCCATCAGAGTCTCCTCTATTCTCATGGTAAATGAACTCAGCACCTCCTGTCCTCACAGCATACTGAGCAGCGGGGAATTGTCAGTGCTTTCCAGGTATCATGGGGCAGGGGCGGTAAGAGTGCAAAACCAAGGAGGGCAGAAAGCACCACGGCATAAAGACTGCTAAGTACTGGGGAAACATTCACCAGATCATCAGATGTACACCATGCTAAACAGAGAAATAAAGTATTTATTGTCCAAAACCACAGCTTAAAAATAAGACGATACTATGCTGCAGTATCAGACCTAACCCTGTCTCCCAGTTCTGCAGCAACCACTGCTTACTCAGTAAGAATATAAATGTATGCATGAAATAAAAAAATCTGAATGAAACCCTCAGACCCAATTCCCACAGGCTACCCTAACATCAACTATAAATATTTTAACAGGTCCATTGTTCTAACTTAAAGTCAGAAGGCCTAATAACATTTTATTTCAAGTTTTCCAATAATTGGCAATATTTTGAGAGCACCTGGAGACAAAATCCCATGTGAGAATTACAGGCTTCCTTGGAAAATATGTCCTTACTATTGCAGGGGGAAAAAATGAAAATATAACCTCAGCATAGCCCTAAAGGTTCACAAGTGAACAGAAAAAAAATGGATAACTCAATATTTTTCTAAGTCTCATTTTCTTAAGCCAGTACAGCATTTGGGAGGAGCCTGACTCATGATACTGGAATGTTCAGTGCTGTCAATATTGGATAAGCTCACTGTCACACCTACCCTTTCTACATTTCAGCCTAGACAGCAGAACTGGGTTAAGATCTAGATTTGGATTTTGAACCCAGAAATCCAGCAATGATAAAATTTGATCAGGTCTACCAGGCAGTTATGAGCCATCTTCAGCGAACAATGAAAACTCCTTTACAGGTGAGCAATTTACTGCAAAATAAATAGTATAAAAGATCTAACTGATTTCATTTAAAATTAAACACAATTGTTTCAAGCCCAAACAGTGGCCAAAATAAACCAGAATATCCATAATTACACCATAACACAAAAGGCAACCTACATATCCCTTTCCTGAGGTAATAATGTCAGCTAATCAATTTAATTTCACATTATTGGCTGTGCAGCAATAGGAGAGGTGGGATATCAGGGCATTAAACATTACATGTCCCTACACAGCTTTGAAAATTCAACCCTGGATCAGATGTCTGAAGAACATCCTCAGAACTAAAGGGTAGAGCAGAACTGCATTAAGGCACATATTTCTTATCTAGGCACGCAGATCTGTAAACCCTCATTTTAAACAAATGGGTTTCTTGTGAAACATATTTCAGACCTTGTCCTTTTTGTTTTCCAGTGAGGCACAGTGAGCTGCAGCTGCTGCCAGACCTCTGTTTATGCAAATGGGAAGCAATTCCATTTCCAATTTAGCCAATGCCACAAAAATTACCCTCTTAATTAGCGTCAGGTTCTTTTCCAGAGGGCTTACTAGGGGTCATAAGAGCAGTAAAGCCCACAAGAAAAAGTGTAAGGACAGCTTGGTTCTTGAACCCATAACTTCACATGACCTAGCTCAGCCTTCCTACATTGCCCTTTTCAAAATGGTCTAAACAAGGCCACAAAGATAAACTTTCATTAACTCCATGCCTGCGGTGACTTATGCAACTCCTCTGCAGCCTAATGAGTCCAGGACCACTCACAGAAAAAGCAGTAGGTTGCACCTGGACAGTAACACTCCAGGCATCATTATGTTTTGTACCATCCTCAGCTTCATCTGCCTTTTGGTGCAGGCAAGGTGTTTGCTCCTTAAGAGCACCTTTCCTTGCCACTGTCCTACATCTGACTTTTTTCCAGGCACTTGACTTCTCCTCTCACTGAACTCTTAACCACAGCTGGTTAAAGCCCTTCCAACACAAGTGTCCCTGAAAGGATTCAGGAACTTAAACCCAAACCTTTCCTTCTTTCCACTTAACACCCTTGGAGGCATACCAAGAGCCACAATCATTTCTGCAAGTTAACTGCCTCACCTCCAGCAATCAATCTTCCTTCCACCATTCCAGTCTGGAAACCATTTCTAACCCTGGAACAGGGTCACATTACAGGACCCAAAATTATCTTTTGCCATTAGTAATAATTTGAGGGTTCATTAACGCGCTGCAATAAGAACAGCCTACAGCTCTGCAGTATGTGTACATGCATGAGAGAAGCATCAAGCTGTACATTGTCGCCAGAAGAAAAAAAGACTGCAGCCACGGGACAATAGAAGCTGCTGGTAAGAGTAAAAGCAAGTAAAATTCCTCTTTAGTTAGTGCATTTGTCTTAAGAGACCGATCAAAGGCTGAAAGGAGATGGCCAGGTCTCAAAGACTTGTTTTGCCTGTAAGTAAATCAGAAGGTAGAACCACTTTGACCAAAACCAAGCTACCATCCTGCCTGCAGCTCCTTATACTGAGCTCCTAGGCTCAGCAGAACATATCTCCTTCAGGAGCTGAGCAGTGAGCAAGCATCAGCTCTCAGTTTGGCACACCCAGCACATTTCAAAGATATACCTCTGGTACTTATTCTAGGACTTCATGGTCCTCCCTGTGCCAAGACTCACATTAACACTTAAGGACACCTGCCCACGTGCAAGGTTGAGTGAGCCTTATTGATTCTGCACCTCCCAAGTACCATTTACCTCTTCAAGGATTGCTCAAAGCAGCCCAGACTTTGCAAGGATACTTCTTATTGACACTGTTTTGAAGCTCATTTTGCCAGTATCTCAAAATATTGTTAGTAAAGGCAATTGAAATGCCAGCTGCGATTTTTTTTTCCCCAAATCTGTAGACATTTAGTCAGATAAAATCCTCTAAATTGCAGTTTTCACTCAGCAAGCAAAGGCTCAGACATCAAGAATTCTGGACAGAGCATCTGACAAACCCCAGCAGTCCCAGACAACATGAAATATTCACTAGTATCTTTAGTAGCCAACAATTTACTCAGTTCATCATTCACTGATGCACATACCCAGCAATATCTGTCCAACCTTCCTCTCCACTAGACTTCCAAGTGAGGTGGTAGACAGTAACCAGTGAGCGTCCACAATTCAGACAGAGCTGTCTGCAGCCTCTGGCAGAAGCATTGCTTGCTCTAGTCTTGCACATCCATCACTAAACCCATACGCTTTCAGCATTACTGATTCTGACCAGATCTTGGCTCCATCACCCTCCTTGATGGAGTCCCAAGGCCGGTCTTATGCAGACAAGCACCACACAGACAGAAAGCACCTCGGAACACAAAGGTATCCCTGAGTCTCTTCCTGCCACAATGTACCACATCTTTGCAAAACATTCAGTAACAGAAGAGATCAAGGGTATTCAAGGCCCTTGAACAGAGTCTGCTTCCCCAGGGAAACACTTCCACAAGACATTGTGGAGTTCTTTGTCTGGGCTATTTCTGTGCTCCACTCCCAGATCATTCTGGGCTTTATTAGAAGGTTTGGGTTTTTTTTCAGAAATATCATCTTCACTCTACTCAACTGAGCTTCTTCTGCTTTGTGAAAATTTCTTCTGGGCAGACACTGGGAAATTACTCCTGGCCGGAGGACAGCCTTCTTCATGAGAAGTCCTGATACTGCTGGGTATGTGCTTAACATCACACCTTCAAAGGCTACCTCATGCCTGGAAAGCCCAGCCCCGCAGCATGCACACACAGCATCACACACATGCAGGGGGTTCACCACCTCAAGGAAGGGTGGAGATTACAGCACAGGCATATTCCCAGGCCACGTCCCTTGCAATAACTTTGCCCACCTTAACCTCTCTCAAATCAAATTTTCTTCCCATTTCATCCTGTTTTGAGCCTTTTCCCTTTCCTTCTCTCCCCAGGTCCCATGCTTCTTCACTCTATTTCTTTCTCTATATTTGATAACTCTGCCGTGGCCCAGACTCAGCAAGTCACACTCCTTACTCCCCAAGACTAAAAAAGAAAAATTTCTGCTAATTTCACATGAATTCACCCCAACTCTTTCCTCACTAAAAACATGGATGTACTTTCATCCTAGTCACCTGTGGAAATATGCTGCCTGACTTCTGCCCATCCATTATTCCTTTCATCTCTTCCCTGCAGAGAATTTTAGATTTCAGAAAGAGCCAATTTCAAATCAATTTCAAAGAATTGCACAAAAGCTACTAAATTCTTCCAGGTTTTGAGGGAAAAAAAATAATTAAAATCATAAGCTTGTTCTAACGACAAGGATGCAAACTGGGACCCGTACCGACAGCAATGGCTGCAGCTTGAGTTTAGAAGTTATCTGTGCTGTTTGACCTTTCAGGTAGCTGAGCAGCACACCTGCAACTTGAAACCAGCTATATTCCATTATTTTCTTTCATCCAGCCAGTAACTGGGGGATGAACAGAGACAGCTGTGCAGATATTCTGCATGGAAGAAGGAAATGGGAAATACCTTTAAAACACCACAATCATAAAACCACAGTGGTGAAAAAAAAAGATCAGGCTTTACTAATTCTATCATTACCAGATTAACTTCAAGTTCATATTTTTAACTTTTTTAGTAGCCACACATTCTCATCTTACCTTAGCAAAGCACAGAGGAGCCAAGCCAAGCACTCTAGCACAAAATTTCCCAGGTGCAGGCAAGCCAGGAGCCGAGGGCGATGCAGCTGAGGCAGCACAGAGGTTTGGCAGTCCCACAGGGTGCTGGTAACAGGGTCCATCAACAGCTCCAGGCACAGCAAGCAGCAAACCAAGCCCAGGGTCCACCCAGGGAGTCCCCTCAGGAGCAGCAGGGGACAGAGTCTGACAGAGGACTGGAGACACGTGACAAGGCACACTGCAGGGCCCTATCCAGGAAAAAGCTACCAACAACGCAGGCCTGATGTCCACTCAGGAGGCAGAGCCAAATGCGAGCCTGGAGACCAGCACCCCTGCACTGTAGCCTAGGGAGGGACTGATGGTCTGGGGCTGAGCTTAAATTAATTTCCTGGGCCCACAGGTGTGGACAGAGGCCACAGGTGAAGCCTGTTAGTGCCCTCAGGGCCCTAACAATGAGCACATGTTACATCCTTTTCTGGGCCTTTATCAGTGTAAGTAACATGGTGGAAAAAAGATGACCTTTCAATATCATGCCATTCAGTTGGAAGCAAATTCACTTTTTCTAAACATAGAAGGCATAGCTTTAGGATTTTCACTTTAAAGAAGAAAGAGGTGCTTATCTCTATGTTTTAGCCATGTTATTCCTTCTCAGAGTCTCACATTTAATATGTGATGTCATGTTTTATGGCACAGGTGTACCCATTCATTGTCAAAGCAAGCACATCAGAATATTTCCTAAACACTGAAAATTAAGCCATACACAAACCTGTCACAGCCAGTTTCTATAGTAAGCCATCAAGGATTTCAAAGTGAGACCACAGACAGTCTGGTCATTCTGTGCAAATTCTGGAGGAAGGCTTTAACACGGATCACCCCTAAACTGAGCCCATCCTGTCTTGTGTATTCACACCACCTCCACATAACTGGATTCTTGATTTCATGAATGGTTGGAAAGACAGACACAAGTCTCTTAAAGGAAGGATGCTGTTAAGAAACTGCCATGGTCAGTGCAAGCCCTCCAGAATTACTCAGACCCACTAAGGTGATCCTCTACCTCCAAAGCCCCCAGCTCTGCACCTGAGGGTCAGACTCCTACCTGTGATTTCACCCCTGAAGTCACCAAGACATGCATGGAAGTTGACAGGTAACAGACAACATGCCTTCACATCACACTGCTGTGTCACCATGAACCAGGTCTCTTTTTGCATAGCCAAACGAGCATGTGGAGAAAGAGCAGATGACTAGGGGATGGCAGCCATGCTTGCAGGAAGAGGGACACTGTTCCTCTTGGAAGTTAATTCTAACAGCTGTTTCCTTTAAACTCATATGTCCCATTTTCAACAGCATCCACCCTCGCATTGTGCAAGTGGCTGTAGTTTTGAAAACATTTTGGACTACCAGTACTGTGAGATGCCCGATAACCATGGCTGTCATATTGCTAGCGGCAGCTGGCTTGATGCTGTTCCTTCACAGAGAGCACACTTCTGCTTTGCAACTTTCTGGATCTACCGCTGCACTTAGGAATGACGCCATAGGTGAGCACAGCCCATTGCAACACACACTGCTGCGAAAAAGCTTTGCCGTTTGCACCAAACCCAAACTACAACGTCCATTTGATGTCCGAAGTCTTCCTTGGGATGAGCTCTGCTGCTGGGGGGGGGACCTTCTCCCTGCACACGTCCCCACTAGAGCGGTGAAACAGTGGTTCCCTAAGGGGAGGCAGCACTTGGACAGTCAGCGCCGACGTTAAGGCTGAGAACAGCACCATGTCTCTCCTCTCCTCCATACCGGGTAGAAAGTTGGGTTTGGCAGCAAGTCCTGTCCTAGTGCCTTCTGCAAACACACACAGATGCAACAACACATCCACTCACACACACAGAGGGAAAATATGGAGTTGTTTTCATTAGTAACAAGGAACTTCTATTAGAAAAAGATGGTGCCAATTAGATTTGTCACTGTCTTTTCACACAGAGCCTAGGACGGGGGATGCCACAGAAGGAGGACACACAGTGAGGGGCTGGGCCGTGAGTACCTAAGACAGAGAGTCATTACAGAGCCAATGGACACAGGAAATGAAAGATTTCCCAACCAGTTCATTGGGATTTTGCATTTTAACCAAGTTCTCAGGCTTCAGTTTTAATTGTGCTTTTACTTGGTGCAAAGCAGATTTTAAAATCAGGTTAGAGGAAGAAAATGAAGAGGCACAGTTATATGAGGCTTGGGACATTTAGAGCTAAAATGCTGACTGTCATCTTGGGCAGTTCACAAATAGTACTTACGCAAGCTGGGAACTGCTTCACCACTGCCAGTACTCCTTTAACTCCTGACCTTTTCCTGGACTTCAGATGGGAATGATTTTTAGTCTATCCGGTCTGGACTGAATTTGATCGCAAGCACCAGGGCAAGGAAAGAAAATAGTTTATTCTTTAAAAGCTTTACATACTGGATGCTTAAAATTTAACGCTCGCCCCTTAGAGCTATATTCCTAGCTCAGAGCTGGTAAGAAGCAACATGTTTTTTGCTTTAATCCTTTCCAAAGACACATTCCATAAATCGTTAGCATCCTTGCCAACCACTCAGTCTCTTAGTGAGCCCACATACCAGCTTTAAAGTAAGCTCTTCTAAAACCAATGCAACAGTCCTGTGGGTTAAGTTTATATTATTTCCAGATTCATATAGCTGCAGGCTCCTTTTTAAAGTTGCAAATGATAAGTCATCTCTTTGTTGCCAGTACTTTTCTTTTTTAAAAAAAAACTTTGTTTAAACATTGTTCACTGATGCACTTAGTGAAAAACAGACTGTACTAGCTGTAACATAGCTCTATATGCTGTAGCAACAGGAATACACCATGTATCTTGCAGCGGGGAGGGGGGGAGGAGGGGGTGTGTGTGAAGAATCCCTGCTTGGACAATTCAGTCTATTAATAACTCCGGTATAGATACCAGTGCCTAAAAACAAATTCAGGCAACAAAAGCATCATATTGCATTGACACAGCACCCTTCATCTCAAAAGATACCAGTTGCATACTCTCAACAGCAGTCCAAAGAAACTACCCCTAAAAAAAGGGCATAAAAGACTTCCCTATACTCTCATGCCAGCTACCCACAGGCAAAAAAACAAGCGTAATACAGTCACTCCTCCTTCTGGCACACTGGGGTTGGGTAAAGTTTGCTCACCTGTGGCTTCATCTCTCCCTGCCTTGAACAGCACAGAAAGTAGGGAACCAGGCACCCAAACGCTTTCAGAACATTGGAGTCCTTGTTTTTTCTTTATTTCCTGAGAGACTGTAGAAATTTATTGTAAAAATGACACCACCCCTAAATTACATTGTAGAAACACAAATGCACGAAATGCTCCTCTTTTCACGTTTTACTCCCTTGCCTAGTTTTTCTTCCACTGTACTCTCCATCAGTCCTGCTGTGGCTCACCAAAATTCAAGCTGGAGTTGATGAAGCATTTACTTCTCTCCATACGAGGAGTTAATTTTCTCCTCCCGCTTCCCCTGGTTTCAAAACCAGGCACTTTCTCTAGCTTCTCAGGAGTTCTCAGTTCTCAGAAGCAGAAACAAACAGGAGTGAATGCAGAAAACTCCGGGGAGTGATGCTACCCCGTATCTTCAGACCTTATTCCATTGGGCCTCTTCTACCCTTGCTTATTCCCGCAGCTCACACCAGAGCTGCTTCTTGGTGGTCAGCGGGAGCTCCTGCTTTACTTAAAGCAGAATCTGCTTTTACACTCTCAACTGCCTATAAATGTTTAGAGCCATACAGAGGTGCCCAGTGAAGAGACTGAATTTGTTTGTAAATTATATATCCTGCAATCTCACCAGCCACCAACTTAACCTTGATAAACAACAGGGAATCGGTACTGGTAGCTCCAGTCAGGACTGGATTGAGGCTAGCCGGCTTTTTTGTCAGAATGCTACGTTTATCAGTATACTCTGTTTGACCCTTTTTATGGATCAGCTGGGAAACCAAAGCTCCCATGCCTGCCTGTGAACTCACACTCTGGTTCTGCAAACATTTATATAAACAACCTAATCCCACATACTTGACTGGTCTCCTAATTGAATATTTGCAAGACTTTGACCTTAGCGTAAACTGACTTCACAGGAGACCAGGCAACAATTTCCATGCATTAAAAGACAAGACTGGCATTAAAATACCAAAAATCCATTCTCTCCATGCCTAAATTCCCCCTGAATTTACCTTTTGTCCCTCAAAAGAGTGAACAAGGGAAGGAAAGTCAGGACGCATAATGAGAGTGATGGTGAGACATGGAAGCAAAGTTGACTAACAAGCATGCCCAGATCACCTTCGCTCATTCTGTTGTACTGACATGGTCAGCCTCATTGCTTGGGGGGCCACAAAAAAACAGATATGGTACATCTGTTTCTAAAATTTAGATCTCTAATTGAAAAAAAAGTCAGAGGGTTTCTTTCTAAGTCTGATTCAGCTACTTATGCTCTTCAGCAGAAAGTAGGGCTTCCATGCACAATTAATGTGAATACTTACTGATGTTGGGCATACATAGGAGCTACATAAGAAAACTACACTAGCGTGTCATAAAGGTAACATGCTGCCTGGCAGACTATGGTACGGCAGTGAAGTTGCATAATTATTTTGTGGGCAAAAGTGAGGGAAGAAGCCTGCAAGACTAAGCTTCCTCCTGCCAGTGCCTCAAGCCGAGGGCTGGAACGCTTTTGGGATAAGCTGGAACGAAGCTATTCCCCTCTCATTTCCCTTAAATGGTGTGTCTGACTCACTGTATTTGGGGGACATGCCTTGGTTACTCACTGACTGTTTATCTAAATTCTAATCGTGTGATTGAAATAACTGGTTTATAATCCCCAGATCGCAGGGACCCAGATCCTGCTATCTCTCACACTGATTTAAATCCTGAGAGCAGCCCTACTTACACGAGTATTTACTGACTGCACCACAGACCCAGCTCTTGCTGCGAGCCAGAGCGCAGCCACTCTCGGCCTTTTCCAGCACAATTGTTCAGCCTGGGGTGGCATCAGGTTTCCAAAAGGACTTTGTGGGTCACTGAGGGAGCAAAAGGATGGTGCTGTGGCTAATCTGCTGAAGCAAAACAGGCAGATACCCTTGTCAAGCCATAACTTAAGGCTGTAGGATGATGCAGAAAATTCACGCAGACTTTCTCTCCGCTCCAGTTCTCTAAGTGAACAGAGCTAGAGATGAGAGATAAACAGAGATAAGTTGGGTGGTTGTTTCTTTTCCTCCTCCTGCCTTTGTAGGCTGTGGTCTCCCTCATTAGCAAAAGTTTCTCAGCACAGTGTATAGCACTGCTGGGTCAGGCTTTCAGACAGGCTTTTTGCTGCAAGTACTACCCAAGTGATATTGTTCAAGACCTTCATTTGCTTTCATAAAGCATATAAAATCACAGAATCACAGAATGGTCAGGGTTGGAAGGGACGTCTGGAGATCATCTAGTCCAACCCCCCTGCCAGAGCAGGGTCACCCACAGCAGGTTGCACAGGACGGCGTCCAGGCGGGTTTTGAATGTCTCCAGAGTGGGACACTCCACCAGCTCTCTGGGCAGCCTGTTTCAGTGCTCTGCCACCCTCAAAGTAAAGAAGTCCATCCTCATGTTTAGATGGAACTTCTTGCTACCTGTTACCTCTTGTTCTATCACTGGGCACCACTGAAAAAACAGAAATAAAGCTGGATAGGAGAGATAACCAAGCCGATTTGGGACTGGGCCTGTTATTTTTTGCCTCAGGTTCTGCTGGCAGCAGTGAATGAATTTGGTGCTAGCCATTTTCTCCTGATGCTACAGAAGGAGAGGAAGCTTTCCTAGCTCCAGGGATGCTGCCCCACCATTCAGCTGCCAAGAAGGTGAATTTTGGGGCAGAAGGTGAGGAAAGGGAGCATTCCCTGGACTGCAGCCTTGGTGCTGCTCTCTGTAACAGCAGGGCCCAAGAGGACCCGTGAGTGCACATGCTGGGAGTGAAAGGACACTAATTTGTTGACAGTTAACAAAGCTGATATCTGAGGGATGTGTCATAACATTCCAAGGAGCAACACTACAATAATGGAATGTGTTTTCACTTTAGATAGTGTCTTTTTGGCTAATAGATGCAGAGAAAAACAAAGGATGATCTTTATGAGAGAGAGGGAGGTGAAACTCACTACTTTGAACCCTACCAACGGCCCTTAGAGAGGGGGCAGGTAGTGGGACTCACCAGTACTCACTAGTAGCTAAATCATCCATCCACACGGAGAAAAGATAAAGGCTCATAAGTAAATTCAACCAAGTCCCACTGCTGGCACAAACTCTCAGTGACATCCATGGGGTTTGGATCAGGCTCCTAACGGGCTGCCTTTATCCCTTCAACTCTGTAGTTGCTGGAGGTGCCAAAAGTGGATTTGGGGAATATAAAATGAGAGACAAATTCCCACAGCAGCACTGAGCTCTTTAGCTGGTACTCATAGAGAGTATACGTCTCTGCCAGCTCCATAAAGCAGGACTGCTGCAGGGGGACTCGTGATTGTTTGCTTTATCCATCCCACACCACGTCAGAGTACGCGCTGGGTCCTCCTTACTTGTATGTCATCTTCTCCCTAATGACATGACCTAAAAAAAGACTGCCAAGGCTGTTAGGCGTTTTAAAGTGACAGAACACAACGTGAACACCCATTATTGCTCCCTATTCAGCTGGATTTCTTAAATATGTTCTAGATGGTGGGTTTGGCTTACTTAAGGACAGAAGAAACAAAAAGCCATGTCTTTGTTCAAGTATTGTACTTCCTTCTGAGCACAATGGGTTGCGTTTTTTGTCCCCACAGTGCAACAGGTTTTTGACACAATGGGTGGAAATACTAACTCACAGCTTTAAAATGGCAACACATCACACTCTGGGCGCTAGCATTTGCTTTTGAACTGGAATGGTATCGACATTAAAAAGATTCATATCTCTTGACTTTTTCATGTACACGCAAAATAAGTGTGTTTATTCTGTTCTGTGAGATGTCATAAGGAAACACATCTGACATTCTTATGAGGGTCAATTTTCATTTAGTGTGCACAGAGGATAAGCAAGCTCTGGATCACCTTTCACCTATGCACAAAGCTGTAGCTGAATGACAAAAACCCATAGTGTTGATTGAGCATCATCCAGTATTACCTGTACTGATGCAATACCTTGGATTCCTGTTCCATTAGCTAGAACACTGAGCACTGTGCATGGTGGAGAAACAGTCTTCCCACACAGTACTAGCACAATTCAGGCCTGTCAGCATCAAGAAGGTCAGATACCAGCATGCAGAACCAGCCTGTTCACGCACAGCAAGCCAAATGTGTCCATGCTGGGATCCTCAATGAATGTGCAGCAGCCACTTTTCAAACCGAAGTACATCGGGCTATCATAGGTGCACAAACTGGTCTGGTATTATACAGCAGCCAGGTGTCTAGAAATGACTAGGTCACTAAATCGCCAAGAAAAACAATAAGCTATTTCCAGAAAGTAACTGGGTTGGCAAGTCTGCAGCCTGCAGCAAAAGGAGTCAGAGTCCAGCGCATCTTTTTAATATCACTGCCAATCACCGTCATCTCCTGGTTATGGAGGATGAATGAAATTCCTTATCATCTTTTTAATTAAGTTATATAGCTATAGTACACACACTACAAAGTTTCTAAGAGCAGAAGTTGCTGTCACAGAGAAGCGTAGGGCAGCAGGCATTTTGAAAGTGCGGTTTCACATAGATACCCAAGACCACTTCAAGAAAGCAGGAAGAAATTCAGGCTGAGTACCACTGAGTCTACTGACTTGAAGTCAGTTACCACCCTGCCAACTGCAGTTAAAAAACAAACACACACACAAAAAAAAAGTAAACCCCATAACATTCATCCAAGGATGCATTACACCAGGGCTGGCAAATTCACAAACTGCTATTCATCATACTATAAGCAGAAAAATTGAGTCACTGTGGGAGAAAACGCAAAGCCTCATGGACCAGTTTCCCTATTTAAAGGCCCCTTTCAACCAACCAAACTTTTGTACAGCAGCTGTGGTATTCAAGAGAATGGTGTTGTCTCTAAGGCATCCTGGTGCCCCCACCTGGTACAGAGACCTCTCTGGGACATTCATTTAGGCAGCACACATATGGCTGCTGCTAATGCATGTGATTTCTGTGGAAATAGACTGCTGGCAGATAAATGCAGTGCATGAGGACCTGTGTTGCTGTGTGGGTACTCAGTAAGTGCTTCTCTCTCCTAAAACGCCCCTTACCTGCAACATCATTTACCGATGAGGACACACTTACACTGCACACAACCCCAAATGTTCCTCGTCCACCAAACCGGCAGTTACAGCAACAAACTGGACCGGATTCATCGCCCCGCTCTGCCCGTTGTGCATGGCAAGGCCAGTGCCACCCAGCCCACGCACCCCAGTCAATTTTACGCACAAGCTTATTTGTGGTCAGCTTTCTATTTTGACCTGACTGAAACAGTTCAAACAGTAGTCCCTTGGGGCAAAGCACGTGTCAAGGTTTAAAAGAAAAAGCATTTTGAAGCAGTCCAAACACACACAAAAATGCACTTCATTGTAAAGCGTTGGCCCATCTCTGCAACCGGGGAAGGGCTGACACCACCCACGGAGCCTGGATCAGCTCCTTCTCCTCGGGGCTTAGTTTATCTTGCAAATGCAAAACTCTTTTCCTGACCAAAACAGACAACAGAAACCTTTTACATGCTGCTTCTCCCTGTCACGTTTTCACTTCACTGCTTAGCGCTCTCTTATCCCACAAAAACCACCTTCTAGCTGAGGGTCTCTCAGCCCTTTCTAGGAAACATCTCTCCGCAGCACCTCAGCTGGGCTTGATGATGGAACAGGACTGGCAGCTCGTTGGACCTCCAAGAGACGTATCATCAGTTATACTTCTCTTTTTGGAAGATCACCCACTCTGCAGTGGATTCAGCACGGGAACAGAAAGGGCTGAAACACCCCGTTTCCACACAGATCATTAGGTATTGACACTCTCTCGACACATGGCAGAAATGCTGCACAGTGCTCAGGGCAGCTGGGGCTGTGTCCAAGCCTCTCTTCATGGGGTCATGGACTGTGTCCCTGGTCACAGGGTGCCTTCAGCCTCTCATCTTTGCAGGCCAGAGCCTGTCAATACACAAGATTTCGATGAGACATTTCAGGTAGCGCTCTACCACGTGCTGCTGCTGGATGCAGAGTGGTTCTTGCTCCTGTTGTAGGTTTCTACTACCACTTTGTCTCCAAGGCTGCATTTCATCCACATCCTGTGTGTACTCTGCCCTCCATCCTGTGGAAAGTTAACAGGAGCAAAATTCAGATATTTTCATCACCCCACCTCCCTTCTTTCCCTTCAGGTACCTGGTCTTTGAATCCAGTCCTCCCTGCAGTCCCTGGGGTCTTGACCACTCTTCCCTTGAGTTTGTGTGGAGCTCCCATTGACTGGACATTTGTCTCACCTTTGAGTCTCCAACTGCAGTCAACATGGTCACCATTGCTTGCTCAGACATGAGCACCGTCAGCACTGTCAGCTGTTCCTCAGCTGTGCCACCCCCAGCCTCAGGCAGTCTGTCTGGTCACCAGAGTTATTCGGGGTCCACATGGTGTTCTGTGTTGCTGGAAAATAATAATTAGTTTAAACCAATCACTGCAGCAGCTCAAGGTTAGCAGGGATAGTTTAAATATTTGACTGCGGTGAAATTATTTCCACTCTGACCTGGGAACCGTCTCTTTATATTTATGGCACTCCACATCAAATGGAGTATTACCTGTTTCCTCAGGACGCCTCTTGTTCAAAGGGCGGCTCTTTTGGTAAATAACTGTCACTTAAAGTAGGCATGAAAGTGGCCCTCCTCTTCCCTGAAGATATTTTGCCCCACCAAGGTTTGCTGGGCAGAGAACAAGCCAGGGTGAGGAAGAGTATCACAGCTGAAGGGGGAAGGAGTGAGCAGTGTTCCTTGCCTACAAAGAAAGAACCAGTGAAAAAAGAAACAGGCAGAGGGTTGAGCCAAACAAACCCTTTAGATACTGATTTTCTTCTGAAAATGCTCCTTCTATCTTCTCTGTTCTCACCTGCTGCCTGGGTTTCCCCCCTCCAGGTCCAGGATCCAGGCGCCCACCAGTGCTCCTGGCCACATGCAGGCTGCTATCTCCCAGGACTCACGTGAGGTCTCTTCCTCAGGGAACATTTTTCTACTCAGACACAATTTAAAGCAGAGTTGGCTGGCTCTGGGCACTCTCAGGCAGTCCATTCTGTCTCACCAGCCTCTTTCTTACAGATAAAACCACTAAACTTTTTTTTTTTTATTTGGTGTTATTTATTTTGCTCCCAAATCTGGCCTCAGGAATGGCTAAGGAATTACTTTAACATGTCAAACAATCCATTTTGGACAGAGATCAAGCAAGAACCTGGATGGTAAATCATTGGGAAGGTTACTGATGATGACAGTCAGATGGTTAGAGAGAGAGACTAATATATCAAAGTTACCTGCAGCACCTTGGCCCCAGTGACCCATGAAGCAACATTTTATGCAACCATCAGCTCCATCAAGCAGAGGATCAGATATGCTCTGTGAATAAAATACTCTGGAAAACAGCATGTAATTTTGTCCTTTGAACTTTCTACTGCCTCCCAATATGCTTGTTGCTACTTTAAATCAATCCCCTGATGACTTCTCAGGGAAGGGGGAGACTATTGTCCTATAGTCGATGCGTTATACACATGCCCTGAACATTTCTGGTTATTAAACACCCTTTAGCACATTTCTTTTCCAAGACGGAGTCCTGGGTGTCCCTGTAAATTATGGCTGAGGTAACCACATTTCTGCCCGCGTAAGACTTTCCATTGTCATCCAGTAGGAAAAATGCCTCTTCACTTCCCCTCTGCAGGCTTGCAGAGGAGTGCAGCTGGCACTGTGAAGTGGCACCCTGCCTCCTGCCGAAGAGGTACGGGAACGATCCCTATATATGGTCTCAAAAGTGACTTGGGAACTTACATGAGGTAAGGGCATGGTCCTACGCTGGCACACATTATTACTACATGCATAAAGCTTCTGTAGTCGGTAGCAACGAAAGGAAAAAAAATTATCAGAAAGATTCCCCATCAAAAGTTCAGTAAAAAAGTTTTCAGATATTCCAGTCTTTCAGAAATATTTGAAATATTTGAACCCTCCCTCAAATTATGCACTAAAGAAGAAAATAGTAAGAAAAGACAAGGATTTGGACTAATTTGGGTCTGTAACGGGACACAGAATTTTTATAAGCCATTTTCCATCACAGTATTTTTTCAGACCTCCGCCTCTCATCACTCCCAACAAAGACGTGGACACCCCACACTTTACAAATGTCCCCTTTCTAATTCTTTGACTTTGCTTCTTTGGTGCTCTTGGCAGAAGCAAGTGTAGAAAGAGCACTGGTTTGGATTTTAGGGTAATACCTCCATTTTGCATGGATTCACCGGCTGCATTTGAGCTTGTTGCACATCCAATAATCTGCAAGGTTCAGGTTAGTCTCCTGCTTTGCAAGGAACAAAAGGCAAAGGACACAGGGCAGAACAATCTGGCATGGGCCAGACGGAGCTGTCATCAGTCCAGAGATTGCCACAGGTTTCCACAATGCAGAAAGGAGGAGGTGATATGAGATGACGGACAGAATGTTAAAGCAAAAGGAAGAAGCAAAGATCTTCCCCAAGCACTCCCTCACTGTTCCTCTGTAAATAAGCAAACACGTTGATAAAGGAAGAGCAAAAATTCAAAAGGCACTTTGCAACCAACTAAAGAAAGCCCTAGAAAGGGAAAGGGTCCCTGGAAGCCGAGACACACAAGAATCATAACAGAAAAAGAAGTACTGGAAGGAAAAAAGCAAAACACAGGATGGCAGGGAGAACCAGAAACCCAATCAAGATTAGAAAACATCTTTACTATACTTGGTATAAATAATACAAGTCCTCTGTAACTCTGGCTAAGATGTAGAAGGAACATCTATAATACTCCATTTTATATTAATTTAACATCACAAAAAAAAGTGATGAAAAAAAGACTCCGGGAATATGATGCCCCCTTGCTGCCAGCTGCCTGCTGTGCCAGCATGGCTGCTTCCCCTCCTCATCCCGCTCCTGATCAAGCACGCTTTCAGAAGAGGGTCGGTGAGGTCTGGGGGCTGAAGCTTGCTGAGCCATCAGGCCTTTGAGAAAGGAGAAGCCAATATCCCTCCCTGGGGACAAGCCCCTGCTGAGGCGGGGGACACCCCCTCTGCAGCGAGGGGCTGGAGTCACAACTGCATGACACCGGTTGCACGTTTTTGGAACGGGTCCCCATTGCCATAGGGAGCAACATGCCATCATCAACATCAGCACAGCACGGTGTCCAGCAGCACAATGCATCGCGCATCCATACGTTCAGCACTCCAGCTGTTTCACACGCGTGTGCACCATGCACGCAGGCACACAGGGGAAGAAGGGCTGCGAATAGCAAAAGCAGAGAGCAGTGGTGGACCATCAGCATTGGCGGCACCTATTTCAGTACACACTCAGCAATATGGTTGTGATGATTGCCCAGTCAGTGACCCGCGACTCCTAGCACCCTGAGAGAGACGCTCCTTTGCTTTAATCCCCGAGACTGCCGGAGACGGTCTGCCATGAGTCAGAAACAGGATTTGTGCAGATAACGCTTGCGGTGTAAAGATTTCTAGTTTTACAGGCTAAATCATTACCTTGGCATTTCCCTCACCACAAGCGCAGGCCTCTGCCACTTGAGCTAGCAGAGAAGAGAAAGAGGAGAGGTGGTGGTGCCACCAAACGTGGGAGAAAGTAAGGAAGAAGGGAAGGATGAGGAGGACGCAGCCTTTGGGAAGGGAGGACACAGCAGCGACCTCCCCCAGGGTCTGCGTTGGTTGTGAAGCTGCCTCCCACGCACCCCAAGTGCAAACAGCCCCAGTCCCAGCTGAGGGACTCCTCAGCTTTGTTAGCCACACGGTAGCCACCCACTGAGCTCAGACCTCTGTCCCATGCCATGCCCGTGTCAGCCAGGCTCATCAGAGCTACAGTTAGACCTTCTTTTTGCTGTGAAAACCCACTAGTCGTCATTGGTCTCAAGTGTGAAGGGTGCAGCAGCATCGGCAAAGGTGCTATGCCAAGATACACCTCTGCCTGTGACATGTAATACCTTCACTGAACAGGAGCATCACAGCTTTAAAGATTCATTTAATGTCTTCCCAAAGCACACAGAGTCTCACTGGGAAACTGAAGAATCTCTCTTCCCTAAGCATATAGACTTTCCTTTCGTGTTTCCAGCTTCCCAAGAAGATGCAAAGCACGAGATTTCAAAGTCACAACATTTCCATGCCCAG
>RSEF01000001.1:76238419-76274078 GCA_003993805.1 Himantopus leucocephalus | reverse complement strand
CTCAAAGCCCCAGTATCTTGGGGCAAAAGCCCCAGATAGATCCACTATTGTGTTTTCAGTCAGGAGTTCTGTTGTCATCAACGGACACATTAAACACATCAGGGCTAAGCACTTGTCGAGCAACTGGACCTGCATGGCAACAGCACTTTCTCTCCTCATCCTTCCCCCCGACGCTGTCTCGGAGACCTACACGAGATCACCTATTCGCACTCTGCATCCCATTAGACAACTCTTCAAGGGACCTGTTTTTTCAGAAATGCTGAGTACGGTGGAAATCATTGTGTGTAATGCTTAAATATAGGGACATTGGAGACAAACCTATTAAGCACCTTTTGAACCCAGACCAACCAACCAGGCTTTGTGAAGCCTTTTTTTTCATCTCCATGAAAACCGAATGCAAAGCTACATGAAACTGGAAAACAGATTGCACAATGTTTTGACAGCCCTTAGCTTATCCTTTTGGGGAGTACAGACATATCTAATGTAGCACCCCTAATATTTCTGTAATTGATTTTTCCCTTCATTAACTGAACCAATTCCTCTTCATTCCTGGCACACTACCCTTGGACCTTGAAGGAATTAACATCAAGTGGTGCCTGTCAGGTAGTACGATGCTTNTTTTTTTTTTTTTTTTTTTTTAGGGACACCATTAACAAAAGAGCTGATCCATGAGGTGATGAACAATCACAAATCTCACCAGCATTGGTTGAAGGCACAAACTGAAGTCTTTGGCAAGCCATAGCAGTAAAAAAAAAAAAAATCATTTGTCATGTAGCACTGCTGAGCCCACGCACAACAGAAACACACTGCAACAGCCGACCAGGTCACAGCACCCTCCTACTACAGCCAATTGCTCCCACTACGCAAGTAGTTCCACTGTCAGCTATGAAAAACTGCTGTGCGTGAGCGGCCACTTGTGGGAGAGAGAGTTTCACTGGAGTAACAGCAAGAACAAAACAAGCAGAGAAAAATTATTAAGAGGAAAATGGGAAACAATGTTTCTCTCAGATGGGTGGCTTTTTCCGGTTAAAATATAAAATTCCTCATTTTCCCCCTGTGCATCTCACAGGAATGCAGCCAGGGCTGTAAAATATACAACATGACCCAGCTGGATATCCATACCTCAGCACAGCATTTCTCAGGCTTTTTGGATACGTCTCCCTCTCAGACCTATTCTACACTCTACCCTGTCTCCACCCATCTAAGCACCTCTTATAAGCAGCTCTGAAACTGGTGGGGCATACCGTAGAGGAAGGTGTCATGGAGGTATGTGACACGGGAGCTGCTGGAGAACGTACTATGTGGCTGGATGCAGAAGTTTACAGCAGGGCCACATCAAGTGATGGGGCAGAACCACAAGCCTGTGAAGATGCAAGAAAACACAGTAGCCAAAGGGATCACCGAGAGCCAGGTGGTGACTCTCCTCTTCAAACAAACATGAAGGACCACGTGAGTTTTCAGCCAACTGGTATTCATTTCTTTATTGTGCAGACAGCAGCTTTCTACAGAAATGGTTTTGGCACTTGCTGGTGTTTGGTTTTTTTGTTTATGTCCTGTTCTGAACAAAGATGCCAGTACTTTAGGTGGATTCTGACAAAATCTGATTAATGCTTTCCAAGCTGAGAAATCAGCACCAAAATCCAAGCTCCTCTGCAGTTTGAGTTCTAAGGTGGCAGAAGGGAAGGGCAGAGAAGCTAAATAAGGAACTAGAGGAAGATCGGACATAGAGTACTTCAGGAGTGTCTCCTCATCTGGAAAACCCTAACAACTTCACTCTACTGCTGATTTATTGAATATGGCAAGTGACATGCATTATCAAGCACAAAGTGGTGATCCTTACATTTTGCCATCATGCTAACAAGCAAAACAGTCCACTTAAACTTGAGATGGAGCTTATACAGTAATTTCCACTGCTACTCATTTTGAACTCCTGCAGATTTCCACCACCGGGAGAACCTGAATGTTGTAGGCCTAATCCCAGCTCAGACAATTTCAGATTAGAATTAGTCAACAGCAGAAGACTAGTCATAACAGGAGGTACTGAGTATATGCATAAAATGGATTTACAGGATAATTAGGGGTTTTTTTTGTTGTTCAAAGTCTTTGTGAGGCATAAGACTTTGTCATTTCAAAGCAGTTTGATGTATCTATTAAAAGAATCAGTGGCACTTTCTGGAATATTTGTTAAAGCCAGGTTAGAATCCAGACTTAGATCTTGAGCAGTGGATGTTGTTTACCTGGACTTCAGCAAAGCATTCAACACTGTTTCCACAGCCTTCTACAGGATAACCTGGCAAAATACAGATTGGATAGGTGGTCTGCAAGATGGGTAGGAAATTGGCTCACAGGCCACACTTGGAGGGTGACAATCAATGTTTTTTACGCAGACTGGCAGCCTGTCACAAGTAGGGTCCCCCAGGGATTGATACTGGGCCCCATGCTGTTCAACATCTTCATAAATGATCTGGACAATGTGACCAAAAGCACCCTCACTATGTTTGCTAAGGACACTAAACAGGGTGGTGATGTGGACACATCAGAAGGGAGATACATCTTACCTGGATAGGCTGGAAGAGCGGGCTAGAAATAACTGTATGAAGTTTAATAAAGACAAGTGCAAAGTCCTGCACCTGGGGCAACAGAATCGAAGAACCCAGTACAGGCTAGGATCTGTGCGACTGAAGAACAGCCTNCTAAACTCGTAAGTCTCTTTTTCCCTCCTCTGCCTCTCTTTTTGGAGAGGGGTAGAGGGGAGCATCTGTCGCTCCTATCTGGGGTCCCCAACATCCCCAGTGGCCGATTTGGCCTAAACCACGACATCACCACACTCTACTCAGCACTTTTCAGGCCACTTCTGGAATGCTGTGTCCATCTGGTCCTTACAATTCAAGAAAGATGCGGACAAAGATGCAGACAAACCGGTCCAAAAGGTCCCAAAGAGGGGGGCCACGAAGATGATCAAATAGGTGGGGAGAACCTGCCCTATGAGGAAAAACTGAAAGGGCTGGGTCTTTCCTCCCTGGACAAGAGAGGGCTCAGGGGGAACTTCACAGTATTCCACAGTACTTAAAGGGCAGCTACAGAGACAACTGAGGCTCCACAAGGAACCATACAGAGAGGACAAGGGTCAACGGGTTCAAGTTGCACCAGGACAGGTTTCATCTTAATACAAGAAAAACATTTTTTTTTTTACAGTGAGAACAGTCAATCACTGGAATAATATCCCCAAGGACATGTGGAGTTCTTATCGCTGGAGGTTTTCAAGATGCAATTGGACAGGGTGGTAGATCACCTCATCTAGGCTCCCTTTCCCATGAAAGGCTGGACCAGATGATCTTTCGATGTCCCTTTCAACCTGGGCTGTTCTACAATTCTATGATCTTATGGCTTTTGAAGTCAAATATTCAATTTTATTCATATTTCTGAAGACAAGTATTAAGCTTGCCTGAAAACATTTCAAAGTTTTTTCTGTTAAATTGGAATGAGGGAGAAAAGAGTAACTGCAGGCATCAGTTTCTTAGTCCTATGTACAATAAATGAAAATTATGTCCATAAGAGATACTGCAAGTTACAGTGGCACTAAATTAAGAAGTTGGACACAGAAAAATCTTATACAGTTATAGTTGTTAATAATCTTATTAAAACACTGATATTGAAGGTCATACACTTCCTTTTCAGAAATAACTGTATTTACTTTTTCCCCCAGGGTGATACGGACCAAATATATTTTTCTTTATATACCGCCAATATTTTTTTTTTCATGAGCATCTTTAGCAATAGACCAGCCTGAGGTGTGAAGACAGTACAAAGATGGTATACAGCTAGGGATATCCGCCCTAGTACGTATTCGCAAGACAACCACCACTGCGTAGTACGCTGTTCAAGCAAGACTGCCGCCTCAACACAACTGCAAGGCTGTCCTTTGCAGAAGTAAGAGGGAATCACTGAGATTTCTTCCACGTCAACAATAACCACTGCAAGAGCATTGCCAGGAGCACTGAAAGCCAGAAGAAAAGCAACAATACTCCACCCATCAGGGAGAACTCCATTCATATTGGCAGTTCAAGCATATGCCTAAAACTGCCTGTATTATACTAAATATTAACAAAGTTTTGATTTTACCAGCACCTTTTTGAACTGTCATAAAGAAGAGAGATGCTGGCAGGCCCATCTATTTAGTCATGGAAATGACAGGAGACTTCTGCCCCAAACTGTTAGGTTCTCAGACTTTTTTTTTCATCTGGGGTGGTTTTTTTTTTCATCTTAACACTGACAGTACTAAATACTTGTAGGCGTGTCTCTCAAAAGTGCACAAAGATATTTCAGAAGGAGCTTTGCTCACATTTAGGCACTGAAACACGAGCCGCATTGTTGAAGCAAACCCCGTGCTGGAACTTCCACATCCAACTGAACAAGTCCTCTTGTCGCGTATTGGAGCATCTCAGCTCCTAATGAAAGTGGCACAGCCGTATGGAGGCCATGAAGTTTTGAGGTCCCCATTTCACAGATGGGAAAAATAAGTGACTTGCCTGTGATGAGGAGCCTATGGCAAAACTGAATCCAGAACTCCTAACTTTGAAGGAAGTACCAAAACCCCTAGCCTATCCTCCTAATGAATAATAGTTTGCTTACAGAATTTAATTAACTTGATACACTTAGAGCCATAGCTTACCGAGTCCATAATTTAAGAAAAATGAAAATGTAGAATTCCTGTGCTGCTAAAAAATTGCATTGATAGAGCACATATTTAGTTAATTCCCTAGGGAAGCCTCAAAATTGTTTTTCAACCATCTTTCTTGACAAATCAAACCCTCACAATCATATATTCTGATACTCGGGGGAAGGTAAACAATTAAGAGGATTAATGTGCCTGAAATTCCAGTTCTAAAAATCCATTAAATAGAAACTCTGCCCAACTTCAAGCGCAAAATATATTTGTACTTCTCTTCAGCTAAAAATACAAACTTTGCCACCAAAACACATTAGCACTTTATAGGCAGATTCCAGACTGGAGCACAAGGAACCAAGCTTATAGATCAGAAGTGCTGATGTGGTGATCTCACTTTCTACTTTACACACTGCACTTTAGAACGGTGAATTCAGACTTATACACTAACATGAAACCTACTTAGCACTGTGACATGAAAAAGGACATACAGAGCATAGGACTAATAATAGTATAAAATAGTTACAATTTTTTTAGAAAAGTTAGAGAAAAGAAAAATAAAAACAATTTATCCATTTACATATGCATAAAAATAACCACGCATATTTGTAATCATTATTTGCATATGTCTCTGACTGCATCTGATATTGCCAATGTATGTTACTTAATATTAAAAAGTAGATCATCTACTATATAAACCAGTATGTGATTGAGATCAGATCAAGCCCAATCTGGCACTGGTGAGAATTAAAATTATGAAATGTAGCAGGGAGCCTGAGAAACAAATAAAGTTTACCTATAAATAAGATAAGGCATGCAGTTTTAAAATGAAGAGGAATATTTGATCTTATGTTACCAATAACTGAGGTACTTACACAGTGATTATCCTCAATACTGAGATAAGGTGATGAAATAATAGTTCTCAGATCTTCTTAGAAATCTCTTCTTGGCAGTCTGTGTGAAGGATTTACAGCTTCAGGGAAGGTATTCCTAGCTGCTGGCTGTGGAAATCACTTCAGCCAGCCACATGGAAGAGAAAGCACAGAACATAAGATTTCCAGTATTGAAATACTTTTAATTTCAGTAGATCTCCTAACGCTTTCATCTGGAAAAATGAGACCTGTAAAAGTTTATTTTACTTTGTTATTGCCTGACAAAAATTGAGCATCACTTCCCACAATATTTCATAAAATTGAAATTTATGTGTGTGTATGTACTTAAAAAAAACCCCATTCATTTAAAGGCATAGGTTGAAGCACACAGCAAGTGCAAAAGCAAAGCTCATGAGTTTTGTATCACTAACAAGCATTTTTCATACTAAATTGTTAGGGAAGGCAGCGATATTGGGGCTTCCAGTACAAGACTGGCAATTTGCTTTGCTGGGGTCTTTTTCCATCAGCTACACCTACAGACTCACTCTGCTTGGGTAAGTCACATCAGTCAACATTTTTTAAGATACGTTTAAGCAGGGGGTCTGGACTGCCTACCTTAAAGTTCAATCTGAAAGCGTGTAAAATGCTTATAGATTTCCACAACTTCTGATAAGGGAGAGGGAAGAATACACAATCCTTTGGAGAAAATTAGTACAAGAGTATCTGAAATTAGAACGCTGAAGCCCCAGGCACCCTCCAATTNCACAACTTCTGATAAGGGAGAGGGAAGAATACACAATCCTTTGGGGAAAATTAGTACAAGAGTATCTGAAATTAGAACCCTGAAGCCCCAGGCACCCTCCAATTTTTTTTTTAATTATTTATTTGACATCTGCTCATTGCTGAGCTCATTTTCTCACGCAACATTGACTTACCCCCCTCCTTTCCTGACACACAGTGTCATTAACGTACTATCACTGACAAGGACTGGGGGCTTTTGGGGGTTTTTCTTCAGACTATCTATCTGCAAATAGCCAGTCTGACTCTTATTGAATTTATCTAGTCTAGTTAAGCTGCTGATGCAAGACAAAAATAGGACTAATCGCCAGTCTGTAGAAGCGACCTAGGTGATGATTGCAACTTATTCCATACCAGAACTACACCACCTTCACACCATTTGTTAAACTATAGGGCAGCACTGGCAGAGATAAAACACGCTGCCTTTCACGAGAGGCTGATTACGCCTTGCTATCCCTGTATGCACACAGGAGTGTAAAATCGTTCCCGTTTTCCTGCACGTACTTACCACGGTGCACTTGCTCCACCTGTTGTCCGCTTGCATTTCTGCAAGCCCGTCTACAGTTGCAATCTGTGTAAGAGCAATTGCTTTGGTTTTAGGGATAGTTACGGATCTTTATGCCTCCTTGCTCAATCCTAGCACAGCCAGTACCACTGCCTTCTGTACAGATCCTGGAAAGCACAATCAGCAGATTTTAGGAACAGCTGGAGAGCCACAGATCTGAACTACAGAACTGGGTCAGCTTTAATCGTAGTACACTAGAGTTACCGGGAGCCTGACAAGCATCTGTCAGGAAACTAAGATTCACTAGGTAGTTAACTCCTCAGCCAAGCATCCCCCAGTTTAGATTATGGGATTAATAGCAAATGCACATTCCTCCTTTCCAGCACTTCTGCTAAGTTAGCAACAGGAACAAGGAGGAAAAATGTCTTTAATTGAAAGAGACAGACACTTCCACTAAATAGTTCTGGCAGCACCAGGGTCCTCCACGGTGTTCAGTTGTGCTGCTTGTTCCTAATGGCTAGAAATTACCAACCTGGAAGATGGCAGCAAAGTACCCTTTGGCTCCTCTGAGGCTAACAGCAACCAAAACTTAAGCATTTGCTGTCACTAGACTCACACCAGTTTTCTAGAATTTCTTACCTAGTTAATATATACTAGTACTTTTCTTTCATGCAAGTGCTGGACAGAAGGTGGGGAAATGGCTCAAGCTTACATGCCACATTGAGGGGGAGCTGGAAGAGGCCTGAGGAAAAACACAGCTATATTAATGAAACATATGCTTGCAGACACAGCACTTCTAATGCCAGGGGTCCCATTAGGGCCACAACTACTTTCTGGAGCCCGATAGAGTAATTGCAGCATCTATGTTACCATCGTTGAGCTGTGGGTCAATGCCCCCTCCTTTCCAAAACAGCAATCAGAACTAATCTTCAGACCACTTTGTTGCACTGAACTTGACTTCACAGCACAGCAGCATCCATAGCCTGGTATCTGCCGCCCTCCCCTGCTCTGTCAGCATAACGTGAAGAGCAAGAACAGGGAGCCTCTTCCCCCTCTCCCCCTTCCTTCTGTAGGGTGGGGACACAACACTGCTGCTAAATTCTGCTAGAATAGCCCCAAGAAGGCCTGGGAGCTGACTAACAAGCTAATAAGGCAGTAGGAGGGAAGAGTGCCCTGTCATAGGCAGGCTGCCCTCTGCGTGATGCTGAA
This sequence comes from Himantopus leucocephalus, assembly GCA_003993805.1. NCBI lineage: Eukaryota > Metazoa > Chordata > Aves > Charadriiformes > Recurvirostridae > Himantopus > Himantopus leucocephalus. The sequence goes on along the minus strand of RSEF01000001.1, from coordinate 76,266,028 downwards.
GTCAAGCTCCCTTTTCTATTCACCCACAGAACCTTTAGCCGCCACAACACAAGGCAGAGGCAGCCAACACCTGTCGGGCACAGGTCAAAGCAGCGTTCCTTCTCACCAAACCTTTTTGCGGTTTCCATTTGAGTCACTAGACTCTGTTCCTACCATAGCTCTGAGCTTCCTTGAGCAGCGGAGTTGTCATTGTATCTGCTTTCTTTCCTGCCCGTAGGAATTTAAGGCTGAGGAGAGGCTGCGGCCAGCACAGAAGACAGACAAGGCAATTGACAAGTGCCATTTATTATGAACTTCGAGAACTGGTAGCTCTGCAACAGGGTGAATGCAAATTTGTGGAGGCACAGCTGGATTGGTTTGGTATTCAACTGGTACTTAAGACACTTTCCATCAATACCATAGACTAAAAAGTTTCCTAAAAAAAAACCCCAAAGTGTACATTTTGAAAGCATGATTAGGCAGAGACAGTCAGTCTCCTCAGGCTGTGCAGACCAAGCTGACCATAGCAGACTCCCTTGCTACTCTAACCTTTTCTAAACAAAAAGGTAGAGAACTCAACCAAGCCAGTGTTTAGATGGTCTTTTCCCAACACAGAAAACAGCGGACATGACTCAGGAAGACTCTGAGGCATAACTAAGGCGTAATTTAGCCAAGGCAGAGCAAAGTACAAAAGGTGACCGGGGAAGCAGGGGGAATACACCTTAAAACACCAACACAACTTTGAATTGGCTGGCAGCACTCCCACATTAACTGCAGAATGTTAAATATCAGTACACAAATGGCTCAGACTGATCTGCTCTTTTCCCCACCCCCCCTCAACACAATCGTAAGACCAACTTTGAAAAAGCCCATTTCTTCAGTACACTTTTGCTTTAAGCCATACAGTTGTCTCTTCCCCATTTCTACTTGAATGTTCAACTTTTTTGGGACCTTTATACTGCCTCCCATTACCCCTGTACCCAAGGCCTTCTGCATGAAGGTCAATAACAAGAAACAGTCCTCGGCAGGCTTGCAGTTCCTTACACTTGTCATTCAGGTCACAACTCTGTTTGACACCAGAGTGCTTTGGAGACAAAGCCAACCCCCTTCACTCTCCAGAAGCTACAATTTTAAACACACCATCAAAAAGCAATGCTTCTTATTAAAAAGAAAAGCAGGCATGGGAAACAGTGAACATTTGTTTAGCTCCATTGTTCTGGGACTAAACATTTCATTTGTTGTTCCTATGCAAATGCCCCCACAGCTTCAAACAGGTATGTATTCCCCTCCAGCACAACTTCTTTACATGTAAACATGAGGCAGTGTTTGCTCTAACACTATTTTTACCCAACTGACTGCATGATATGTGATCAACTGCTTGATGAGTTCTGGGACCCTGAAGGTCACAGTTTTATTTACCTATCAGCCCTGGAAAAGAGACAAAGGGGAAGAAAGTAGAAGGAAGAAAGACTGAACGCAAATCAAGTTTTATATCAGGTGAATTTATTGAGTTATAAAGAACCTGCCAGCTCCACCATATTTACAAAGGTTTTCAAGAGGATTCTAGAGCTATTATTGCTACTGGACCACAAGTTAAAAACGCATAAAAAGAGTCAAATCAACCACATCCATAATGTCAACTGTAGAAACATTGGTTACCTTACAGGTCTTTGAGGCATACTCAATCAAATAGGGCAAAAATGTTTTCCAACCAGTGATTTCTAAAGCCACCAGCAAGACTCTCATTTCTCCCTCTAATGTAGCTATACCTGAAGATCAGGCATCCTTATGCCACTGTTGATGGAAGCTGGTTTCTTTCTCTTCAATATAAACGTTTTATGAATCAGGAATTTAATTAGAAGGCTATTTAAAAAACAAGCATTGCAAGGTGTTAATCTTTAAAAGCACAACAAAATCCCCAGTTTGTTCTGTTTGATAGTTCTGCAGGGTGGTATTGCTGCCAGATGTGCACGTAAAATCCTGTCATCACTTTGGAGTCACAACCAAAGCAAATGAAGTCAAACTTCCCAGGGCGCTGTCACTATTCACATCTCAAGCAGCACTGCAGAAACAGTGCCACCTGAAAATATCACACTGCTGTTCTTTTCTCACTGTCCATGACTTTGAAAGGCTGTTTTCAGTCAATTTCACCCACTCAGCTGCAAGAAGAAATACTAATACTCTCTACATTTACTCATCTACCTTTCCATTCCCCACTCCATTGCCAAAAGAGATGGTGAATTCTCTAAAAGTAGGGGAGGAGAGAGCCTATCTCCCAGTTCAGCCAGATTCATTTCCAAGTATATTTCAGCTGCATCTCAAGTCCTGACGAAGTTCTACATTGCAATACCACAATGCCAAAGGGATATGGACACTGATAGCCAAGGCCTGTAAGCCCACACATCTGGATGCATGCAGTTCCCACTGACAACAGGTGGCTCTGCCTGACTTAATAAGCCTACAGTAATTTTTACTTAATACTGAACTTCACACGTTATTGAACGTTTGGGGAAGAACTTAATCACTTGAGTGGCCCTCCTGAGGGTATTGACAGGTGAACATTTGCTGATCAACAATCTAACTCCAGAACACTGACTTGTAAAGTATCAACTAACATTCAGAGTTATTCTATGTACAGAAAACTAAAAACCCAGAAAGGAATACGTCAGTGTCAAATAGAGCAGCAGGGAAGCTGCTAACACTATTTCAGAGAAAAAAAACAACTGAAATACCCTTGCTTGTACAAAGCAAGAGGAAACCTACCAGCTTTAGGTTTAAATAGGAAACATGTAACTTTGTTTCTACTGCAAGGGCTACAAAAACAAAACCAAAAAGAAGCCCAAGCATCATTCATGCAAGAAAAACTATCACCTAGCAAGAGGTCTTTTATGGAGTACACGCTACACTAACGTGAGCCAGCATCAGACCTGGAAAGTCTACATCCATATAGCAGGGAGACTGCCCAAGGCATACCACACTGTCACACTGCTCTCCTCAAAGGAAAAAAACCCATCCTCTCACACTTATGAAATGAGCTACACAGCCACTCACTGCAAAGAAGCAGCTACTGTAGGATTTTAAGTTTACACTACCATCACACCAAGGGAATTCTCAACTTCTCTTGAGATCTGCAGCTGGGCTGTGCTGAGAACACATTCAGCTCAAATAGTACGTACACAAGTGTCACCCACGTTGGTAACTGAGGTCAGAATCCAGATGTTCAGGTGCTGAAACACTGGGTCAGATCTAAGTTTAAGTAAGTTTCATATTTTTAAGTAAGATTAGAGCAAGTCTTCCAAAGTGGAATTATCCTGATGCTTGTGTACATAAAGAGAACAAACTGCCATACCTGCTACACTACACCCACCCACAGTGTGAACTGTTCAAGTATACTGCCAAATACACTCAGCAGGAATCAAGCTATGGTTGCGAGAAGAGTTTTATAGAACACTTTTAGGCATGGCAGAACATCCTTCCCTACTAGCATGACGGCTAAATGAGCTGCACCCAGTAACACTTCTTACGTGCCTTATGCATCTCTTCCAGCCCTCCAGAGAAATTGATACGGAGAATGCCACAGTAATATTAATGTGGAAACATTTATCAAGAGATCTTTGCAACTCAGGAAAGCTTAGAGGGGATTTTCCTATATCCACTTTGACTGAGATAAACAGGAATTACTCTAACAACTTGACTACAAGATGATGAAACCTCTAGTACACGTTACTTAAGTGTTTTAAAGATATTCAAATCACTCACTAAGAGCTAAATGATAATTTAAACATTGAGCAGGAAACCTTTGTGCTTAGTTTGTGGACTAAAGACCAAGTTAAATACTATTATTGCAAACCAGCAAAATGCAGCCATACTAGGCTTTGCAAAGATGGTGGAGGAAAAGGGATGCCTTCTGGATTACTTAAAAACTGGAATATAGTGTAACAAAGACAACTACGGTTAACTATAACAGTCTGACCATCTCTACAAAGTTCTCCTCTGGACGATGAACTGGCCTTGGAAGACTAAAAATAACAAAGGCAAAGAGTTGTACAGCTGAAAGTATTCTGAAAGACCAAAGAAACTCCATCCAGAACAAATTGTCATGGCCACTGACTAAGAAGAATCATACTGGATAACTCTGTTACCTGGTGTCATTTTATCAGTGAAAAAGTTTTAGTGCCTATAACAACCTGGACTTAATTAGTCCAGTAAGCTGGTGCTTTTTCCCGTAACAGATTAGGACTGATTATTGGTAGACACCAATAACATATCCCTTTATTTCTGTACTGGGCCACTCTCAATCCTAGATCTGGGGCAGGCTGCCCTGCAAGTTTCCATTACCTGAACTATCTCTTGATTTTGTTTTTCAGTATTCGTAACCTCATGCTGAGATCTAAATTCCAGTTTTTGAAAGGCAGAGGGTTAATCTACCCACTTGAGACTCAACAACGGTCCCTTCCAATTATTTAGTGCTTGAAATTGAAACTTTCACACAGTGCAACCTAGCAGTCATACATAAATCATCACTTATTATCACACTTTGAAAACAGCTATGTTAGTCAGTGGGATTTTACTTCTCAGCAGATTTTACTTTCCCTTGATCTTCAACTTTCTTGATGGCAGCTTGGATAGCTTCTTGATCACCCAGAAACTGGTGAGGGCCCAGGGGGTGCAGGTTCTCATCAAGTTCAAGAAGTATGGGCACACCAGTGGGGAGAGTAACATTGATGATGTCCTCATCAGAGATGCCTGCCAAAGAAAAAAAAAAAACACCAAGTTACACCTAGTGAGCAGCTTGTCCAGTTATCTATCTAGCTGTCTGTCTAGCTCAGCCTTATTTCTTAGATTATCTAGTCTTACTACAGTCAAGGACATGTTCCACCCTCCAATACCACCAACTACTCAAGGGTGAATTCCCAGCTAGACCACAGCTTGGTTAGTGCTTTAGGAACAGCTGAAGGAGGGAATTCCCATCAAGGTGAAGACAGCTTCTTTATTTTTCAGTCTACACATGCCAAATAAACAGTAAGAAATAGCCCTGGAGTCTGTACCTTCCCTTTAAATGAGGACCATAGGTTCTCTTCTATATCTTCCCAATTCATCCATCACAAAAGAGGATCAGAGTCCACATGTGCTGCTTTCTCCAACATGAAACAACATCTGCTAAGCATCTAATACAAACAGCTTCTTTAAAAAGGCAAAATACCACGGCTAATTTTTCCTCTTAAATTTTCTATGCAAAGCTTCTCACACAAGCTGTCTTAAAAAATCTGTATTTCATTCTAGTGTAAGGATTACTGTTTTCCCACATCCGATTTCTCAAAAGCAAGTTTATAGCATCTCACCTACAGTACTATTCTCAAAATTAGTAGATACAGGATATTCATTTCCACTTTCAAATGAGGGAGAGGGGGGAAAAAAGGGAGAAGGTCAGCTTATACAACTTAGAGCATTTTCCTGTATTTTTCCACTTCACTAATATAACACGTACCTGGGGGGAAGTTTATTTTACCCAGCTGTGCTTAATTAAAATATTCTGGGGCTCTAATCTCATTGAAATTGCTGGTTATTTTTACATCAAACACACAAGACTCCAAAGCACACAAGTAAATTTTGCGACCAAACCTCCTAGTAAACTTCCTACACAAGGTCTAAATAGTTGCAATAAGAAGCAGTGACTGCAAAGACATTATTCCTCAAAAATTTCTGGCAAAAGAAAGCTAGTGTCATTGGAAATGTCAGTATCTTTTTTCCCCCTCCCCTTTTTAGAAGCACTGAGGTCACAACAGCAGCCTGTTGTTGTAAAGCAAGACAGCTTCAAGAAATTCATGCTTAGAAAATACACACAATCAAGCTTCTAAAACATGACACCATATAAGCTAGACAAAGGCACATGAAGAAAACATCCTCTTGAGCAGCTGACAAAAAAAATGTTTCTCCAAACACATGGGTGAAAATTTAGCAGCAATTTTCACATGAAGTAGAAAAGCAGAGCCAACATATTAACAGGAAAACCCACAAAGTCAAGCCACTCAGCAACAGTGGGATGACAACAGGTCAGAAAAAACAGAACTAATCATGAAGTGAGAACCATTTTATGCCCCTGCCCAGAGCCTACACAAGCACGCAACTTTTGTGGTGACCTATTCTTGCTTTGATTAGGCTAAGCACATAGTTCAGCTGTGGATTAGCCCTAAGTTTCACAAGGGCATGGCGCAAGAGAAACAGACAAACCCTTGCAAGAAGCTTACACCTTGTTACATATTGAGCCATCAGTCCATTAAAAAAGAAGTGTGTCATACTCTGCCAGTTCAAGCAATCCTGGTACACAAGGGATAAATAATAGAGCTGTTGTAGGCAGCAGAATCACAGACCTACAAAAAAAGCACTCAAGAAGCATCTGAAATTTTTAAACCACACAGAAGTCAACAGGAAAAATACTGAGTACATCTACCAGGCACAAGCACTATTCTTAAGAACTTAGCTGCTTGTTTTGCAAACCAAAGCTGCCTGAGCTCTTATTTAAAGGATTCTTAAACATATTAGATTTTAACAAGATACATATGTCACCATGTATCCCCAGAGAATCTGGCCCTAGGAAGTGTTCTGCCCACCTCTCAAATTCAGTCTCCCAGACTAAACCATTCCGATACACACAAAGCAGATGAAGTCATGCAGGAGAATTTAGGCAAACCACATAATGTGGTCAGGAGCCAGGATATTTAAAGGTTTCCTCTAAAGATGGATTAAACAAAACTAGCTGTTGCTACATGGATTCAGAAATGCATTTTACTGTTTTTACAGAACACAGTGACCACACCAATGTCAACTAGTATTGATTTACAAAGCAAAACAGTGCAGTCTAGGATAAACAAGCTACAAGCAAGCATGTTGGCTTTCTCCTTGGGATTTTTCCTCATACAGAAGTGTTACCTCAAAGCCAGAAGGCTGGAAATGCAAGTTGAAGTCAGATGAAAAACCTAAAGAAACAATAGCGTCCTGTTGCTTTATTTCAGCACCGTTACTGTATTTGTATAGTATTTCTGTTCTTCAGGAAGCAAGAAGCTAACCAGGCTTGTCACACAAGCTCTTGAGTTGCAGGCAGAACACACACTGAACACTCCCCACCCAGAAGGCTAGGAGGACAGCAAAGAGATCACGTCTTACACTCTGGCCATTGCAGGCCTGAGCTAACTGATATCCAGTTACTTCGTGTGCTGTAACTATAGCCAAGTGACCTTTTCTTGCACTTCATCTGAGCTGGACTGTGTCACAACCCCATCCTATCTCACAGGGAAGAAGGGTGAAATCAGGGCAAGGACTCAACTGCTGACTACAAGGTGCAATGGGAAATAAGACCATTGAAGAAGCAACACCCTTCCCTCCAGTAAAATACTAAAGCCTGGGTCTCAGCACTGCTGAAGGCTACTGTGTTGCTAGAAGCAGTCTTTCCCTGAGAAGGTTTAAAACTAAGGTCCTCCCTACTTACAGCCATGAGAACCCACAGACATTACTGAAGTACTCGGGATGTCTTCCTCAGGACACCAGATAAAACGCTGGCTGGGCAACTACATTCCTCAAGTGGACATCTCCCATGTTCTCACTTGTGAGCACCTATTAAGGAACAATGTTTAACAGCAACTGTATAGCAGGAAGCAGTTAGGTACATGAAGATTTAAGAATTTGTTAAAGCACTTACTACAAAAAGATCTTTCAAAGTCACACTCAGAATTCTTTCCCAGCTCACTTATACTCTATTTAACTGAACTGGGTGATCAAACACACAGAGACCAGTAGTATCTCTGTGCAAGCTTAAGAATTCACCTTTACCTGGTAGCCCGTGAAGTGTTTTGAAATACTTGCACCCTGGAAAGTCCTACAGAGACAAACCCCTTTGGGCTTGATTTTGAGCACCTCCAGCCAACTTCTACAAGGGCTGGCTCAGCTTCTCTCTCCCTCTCACCTGTTCTTATCAAGCGCCTTCCTTCTATTCTTATAGTGAGAGCAACACAAAACACACAACAGCTCTTGAGAATAGCCACACGCCTCCTCCCCTGCACGTCAACTATACTTGAGGCCAGATGATTCATCCAACAAAACACACAAGATCATATGCATAAATTCAGCCACAATGGGCTTGTTCTAGAACTGGCACTTTGTAATAGAGATCCAAAATCAGGTCATAGCATCCTTCCCACAAGCTTAATGAAAATACTGAAGCTTTAGCCTAATAAGTTAAGTATTCAGGGCCAGATTCTGCCCTGCCTACAGGCTAGTAGAGGACCTAGCGTCAGTAGGGTAGAAGAGGGAAGTGGGCCCAGTGTTCAAATCTGGCTATTAATCTTTACAGAATGTTAGCTCACTGTACAGATTTTACAGAAAGAAGGAAGATGGGTGCGCTACAACCATGGCTGCAGGATATTATCTACATTTGTTTTACTCTTATGTCCACCACTATTTTCTATATCTGTATTGGGTTCGCATTGCAAGGTCTTGGTAGTCAGGGACAGAGCAGGGCTACAGGGGTGGCTTCTCTGAGGAGATGCCAGAAGCTTCCCCTATGTCCAACAGAGCCAATGCCAGCAGCTCCCAGAGGGACCCGCCACTGGCCAAGGCTGAGCCCATCAGCAGCAGTGGTAGCACCTCTGCGAGAACATATTTAAGGGGGCGGGGGGAGGAACTGCTACACAACTGCAGCCAGGAGAGATGGGTGAGAATATGAGAGAAAACTCTGCAGACACCAAGGTCAGTGAAGGAGGGGGAGAAGCTGCTCCACGTGCCAGAGCTGAGATTTCCCTGCAGCCCAGGGTGAAGATCATCATGTGGCAGGCCATCACCCTGTAACCCATGGAGGTCTAGTGGAACAGATCTCTCTACCTGCAGCCTGTGGAGGACCCCACACCAGAGGAGGCGGACACACCCAAAGGAGGCTGTGGCCCCATGGAGAGCCCATGCTGGAGCAGGCTCCAGGAACGCATGGAGAGGAGCCCATGGTGGAGCAGGTTTGCTGGAGGGACTTGTGACCCTGTAATGGAATCAACAGGTCTTGAGGTACTTAACACCTTAACTCAGGGCTGAATGATCAGAAGGGAAGAAACAAGTTGAGACAGCCCATCAATCCTTCTGCCAGTCACCTGGAAAATTAGTCCATTAGACTTGGTTTCCAATTAGTACTTCAACTCCAACAGGGCAAGTTGGTCACAACTATTACACTAATGTTGTCTTCACAATGAGACACTGCTAAGAGGGTCTCAAATCTGAAGTATCAGTTATTAGGTAAAAGAGAAAACTATTCCTCCTTCAAAGAATTGAGAAAAATCACCCACAAATAGATCCTGTGCATCTAGGATGCTTATTGAGCAGATTTTAGCAACGGATGCTTTCATAATCAATATGATGTTTCAGCATCTGAAGTAAAATCTATCGAACAAGTCTGATACGGTTACTTTAGATACCCTCCTCATTAACATCTTGCTGCCATTGCTTTTTCAATGCATCAGAGATGGTATATTATGAAAGAAAAAAAAATATGGCCTGTCTGAAGACCTCAGTTACATGTCATGGTCCATACCAATAGTGTCACAGAACAAGACAGTTGCTAAGTTATGACAAGACACTTCCACCAGCAAGCAGGAGACTGCTGCCTGAAGAAAATGTTACTTTTAGAGCCTTTCCAAACCTAAAAACATATAATGAAAACTGTCCTCTTGCTCTGCCAATTTTTAGTTGTGCCAATGATTCCTAGCATCATCACATACATCACCTGAAGATGATGCAAAGAGTAAGCGTTCTGAAAAGACTGGGCAAGCTCAGTTACAAATACTTAAGAATTTGATGCCAACATTCTTTGATAGGATTGCACAGAACAGCCACACTTGTCCTTGGTGGCATTTATCAAACTCATAGGGATTACCTAGAGGAAGCAACACAGCACAGCATCCCTACTGGACACCAACAGCCACAGCACCAAGATCTTCACCACCACCCTCTGAGAGAAGTATCACTTCGACAGAGGAGCAAGCTCTCAGAGAAGCTGCTGTTTCAGATCTCCAAGTGCATACAATAGTATGACCCAGTTTGTGTTAAATATTGTTTTCATAAAGACTACTGGGGTTTCACTTTAAGTCCTCACATCTAAATCATGACAGTTCCCACAGACATTTAATATACCTTAATAAGGTTCACTCTGAGCACTGAGAAAACAAGAACAAAATCTAACCCCAAATCAAAGCCTTGTTAGCCTGACATTCTGTTCTCTAATTATTTTTGTGTGCAAGTAGACAGCAGACGCACATTTCAAGCTCTTTACCAGTTACTCATAACAAGGAAAACATTCAGAGAACTACAGGCCTGTTTCAAAAAAAAATACCTCCTTGAAATAGTAACTTCAAGAACACTCTGAAGTCTTTCAGAAAAGACATTAAATTTCACACTGAAACAATCAGAATTGTTTCATCAGATCAAAACAAATGAAAACATTCATATCTAAGGTCCCTTCCAACTCTAACTATTCTATGATATTTACTGCCATTTAAAGTTTCTGAGGTACAGCTTCCAGGATTAAGTTATCACTATGAGCAAGACATCCAAGCAGTTGTTTAGGATTGCTGCTTGAGGCCACTGGAGCCCAGTTGTCTAAATGCCAAAAAACGTGGCTCCAGCTAAGATAGAGGGGGCCCTGAAACTTCCACACGAGTGGAGGACAGTAAGCTTGTCCAAGGAAGTCCACAAAAACAAAGCACACCTCACAGTGGGTGCTATGAATGCAGTAGACTGACAAACTTTAAGCACTGTTGAATCAGGTCCAACTCCAGCGAGGTTACAGAGCAGCTCATAACTCAACCTTTCAGCAGAGAAAGGGAAAGACAGTCAGCAATGCAGACAAGGAACCTCTTAGATCCAGCTAGGTATAGGTTGGAGCTCTAGGAAAAAAAAAAAAAGACAGGTCGCAACAGAGGTCTTAATGCTCTGTTCATGCCACCCTTCAGGCCAGCTCTGCAGCGATCCAAATCTGCACTGCATAAAGGGCAGAACAGCGAGCATGTAACTGGCAATTGCTTCTGTATGGGAGCTGGGGTAGCTGATGGACAGTCCTCAGTCAAAAGAACGGAATCCTCTGCCAAGGATTCCTCACATTTCCCTATGTAAGCACATGCTGAGAAGGACAAGATACAGTGTAGGACAGACAAGAGACACAGCCCTATTCTACTTTGGTTAAGTGTGGGCAGCCCTGGAAGAGTTATACCTAACAGATTGACCCAAAGAAGAGCTTTGCAACTGCTCCAACTTACACCGTTCTCTGATCTCAATGCAGCAAGGAATCCAGCCATAATAACTTTAAAGTAACCTTTACCAGTCAGTGATGCTGTCAGCTCTAGCCTTGGTGCATGCCTACACAGAAAATGGCCCAAGGTTTCTGCTGAAGCTGTGGTCAGCTTGCACCATATCACCCCGAAAGGGCTTGGCCAGCATGGTTTCATGGAACCGGTTCAGTTCTTGGAGAGGTGGCAGCAGGGGGGACAAGGAACACACCATGGTTGCAGATCCTCCTGCCCCTTTTTCCTTTGTAATTCTTTATCATTTCACATAGTGTGGACAACCACCCTGATCACATCAGTGGAACTGGCTGAACCAGCCTTCCTCCTTCATCCAAGCAGTGATCTGTACCCCAGATTTCACAGCCTCTATAGTTCCAGAAGTCACTTGTACATGCTTATTCCCTGGGCTTCTGACTCTTGCTAAAGCATCAGCTGTCCTGACTGTTCCAGCATGCCTGAATGCAAAAAGTGCTCAGCAGTCAGAGCTGTATAGGCACACAGCAGAGGGTTTTATAACTAAAAAATTGAGTGGACGCAATCCAGTCTGTGCATACTTGCAACTACACCTCTAGTAAGCTGCATTCATACACATAATCACTAAATTCTACTTTATCCCCAGACAAAGAAATTAATACAGTCCATCTTCCAGTTTAGGATGACCTAAACTAGAAGCCATGTCATTAAAGAAGAGGCGTCGAGAAAGAATCTAGCAGTGACTTAAAGATAAATCACATCCTTTTAACACGCCAAATAAGTAAGCTACCTTACACTAAGTTACCAACTTCGCTGTTTACTGGTAGGCATTATCTACATTGGGAAGTAATACAGTATTTGCATAAGCTTTATTAAGTATTTACTCTCTGCAGAGCTCCCCATCACAGCAACTTTAAGTAAAAGTTATCAAGAATGAATCCTCAAAAGTGACCCACCACAGTAACAGTCAAGAACATCTTCCACAACACAAGAGAAGCATTTTATTCTGCTGTGTTATAGCAATGCTTGTTTGATGAACAGATTATGACTTCAACTCTTCTGACAAGGCAGCTGATTAAATCCAAAAATAGTTAAACACAAACTCTTCCGGCTCTAGACCAACTGCAGAGGTAGTTTTCTCACTGCTCACTTTAAACTGCAGTATTCAATAAGGGGAAAGCATCTGGCTCTTCTCTTAACTACATTACCCTAACTAATTCTCTCCCCCTCCCATATCCCCCAATTTGATTCCTGTTCCAATAGGCCAACTTTTTACTTTCTCCTTGGAGACCACAGACATTAAGTGTTACATTGCCCAGGTAAGTAATATACACTACAGAACAAGAGGTAAAGCTCTAACCAGTTGAGTAAGGAGAAGAGGGGAAGGCTACAAGGAAAACCCTTACCTTCCACGTGCTTCAGCAATGCCCTGCTGCTGTTACCATGAGCAGAGATAAGGATCATTTTGCCACTTTTCAGTTCTGGCACTATCTTTTCATTCCAATAGGGAAGAAGTCTATCAAGCACATCTTTTAGACTTTCAGCCTTTGGGAGATTATCTTGAGAGACATCACTGCATTTATACCGGCGATCATTGTATATCTCTTCATAGTAAGGATGAGATTCAGTTATGGGCGGTGGTGTAACATCATAGCTTCTCCTCCATAATTTCACTTGCTCCTCCCCATGATTCAGAGCCATTTCTGCTCTGTTGAGACCGATCAGTGCACCATAGTGACGTTCATTCAGCCGCCAGGAACTCTGAATGGGGACCCACTCTTGGCCCATCTCTTCTAGGATAAGCCATGCAGTCTGGATGGAGCGGCTGAGTACAGAGGTAAAGACGAGGTCAAACTCAAAGCCCAGTGCTTTAAGGTGCTTGCCACAGTTCTGAGCTTCCTTTATCCCATCGCTGCTCAGCTTCTGGTCCACCCAGCTGCAGAAGCGATTCTCCTTGTTCCAGGCTCCTTCCCCATGTCTTAAGAGAACAAGCCTGTACTTGGCCATTCTGGTCGCAGCTTAGCACAGATGACAACTGGTCTGGCATCTAATAATGATGCATCTGGATAGAGACATGAGACAGATATATCAAACATCCCACAGATAATGCATTACAAGTAGTAATATGGCAGCAGAGAGTAGACAACTATCAAAATCAAAACAACCAAAGAAACAAGTGTCTGCTGAGTATGTTTTTACCTTTGAGGTCTCCTGGCTTTGACTTCCTTTCCACCCTCACGTGGGAAGACAAGCACCATCCTTCACACAGCTTGCTGCAACCAGCCCACTTACCCAAGTTTTTTTATTAGTAGCATATTAGTAGCACATTTGTACAAGCTGTTCCTGCCTACAGATTTCCCTCAAGTGCTTATACAGAGCCTCACTCAACATCAGAGGCTCACAACCAGAGAAGCAGATCTCACTCTCATTGGTGAACTTATTAGAGGTGAGACAGAGCCCAAGCTCGTATGAGCTGCTCAGATGCATACTGGCTCTGAGGGAATGCAGGTACAGATAGCAACTGTGATCCTCAGCCAGAGGAGGACCACAGAATTGGAACTGGCAGTACACAGAACCTTATTAGCTTTCCTCAAAAGACATGTCACCATAATCATGCTCTGCATAACTTGTTTCCTCACATCCCCATGTTGTCCTGCTAATTATGCCAGTTTCTGCTTGATCTTTCCCCAGGCTACCTCCTCCATCATTCCTCCACACCCAAGTGCCATAACACACCTACTCTGGCATGCAATGCACAACTAGTGAGTCCCCATTTCACTGAATCCAGAAGTGATCTCACAGATTATTCCATCCCCTTCCTGACTTTCAAGTATTCCCTCTTGTGTCTATGGATTACAATGCCAGGTTTTCAGGCACCAGGATTAACATTTTTAATTTTGCAGTGGGCACAAATGGCATATTTTCTGTCCTCATTAAATAACAGACAGCTACACATTCATAAGTCAAACAGCACCTTTGTCTCCTCCTGTTGACTAAGCAACACCACCTCTGGATTGCCTTCAATGGGAAATGGATTTTCACCACTCACCCAAGCTTTTGCAGTGTGGCCAAGAATCATCTAGCAGATTGTGTGATGCCCAAAAGGTCCATCTAGCACAGCACTGCATCTCTGAAAGCCCCACCTGATCAATCTGACCTGAGGTGTCACAGACTAGATAGCAATGGACAAAGCAGGGGAAAAAATATAGAGATGCAACTCTCTGCACTGGGAGGACTGCTGTATACTTAAATGAACATTAAGTGCTGTCAATACCATGGACAGTGGGAGACTGAGGTCCAATTTCTCCACATCCAACTTTGGACCAGATTTCCTTAAGAGACATGCTTATGGGAGCTTCCATCATCTCAAATCAGTTGGAGCTGCTTCAATCATACTCCAAGTGTCTCAAATTCAGGACCACTGTGACCCTGAATTAGGTCAGTAGGATGGGTTAGGCCCATGCACTCTGGGTTTTGGGAAGCACCCTGAACACTATCAGCATTCATTTTTACTAGACTTTCAAAACGTGTATAGAAAAGTTGAATTCATTAAGAGCTTCAGTAATTCGATCTTGACTGTAACAACAGCTTAGTTCTCCTTTATTCTACAGAAGACAGAGTCAACATCACACCAGGACACTGCAAGACCTCCCCAGCTCTAACTTCTGTCTACTGGTACAGCTCAAGATTAAAAAGCCTTTGAGGACTGACAGATTTTTACAGGAAGTACTGTCTGATACAAAACAAACAGCTGGTAAGCACGAGGGAAAGTCTTCTGTTAGGAGGCCTGAATTTTGCATATGACAAGGAGCATCTCACAAAATCCCTTGCATGTTCCACTTTTCCCACTTACAATAATCAGTTGCACATTAAGCAAAGAAATCAACTATTGTTAGGATTCAGGTGTCATGTCACATCAGATACAATACTTTAAGATACTAGGTTTATAACAAAAAGGAGTATCAGACAGCATTTCCATCTAAAGCCAAAGTGATCTTTCTCCAACATCCCATAGATATGATTAAAAATTGCAATGTGTTCACAGCATGAACTACTACACAAAACATAGCCTCATAAAAAGCTCTATCTCTGCAGATCCCTCATTGTTCAGTTTAACTAATTATGAAATCTGTTCCTGTAGATAATACAAAACCAAATTAAGACCCAATACAAAAAACCAAGACCCAACAATACAGGAGACGCACCTGTTCACACATGTTCTTACTTGGGTACTTTTGGCCAAAAACAATAAAACACTCAATGAATATAAAAAAAAAAAAAAAAAAGACTCATACAAAGACCTAAGATCATCTGGGGACCATAAACTCCAGTTATATAACAGATTAGACAGAATCACCACACTCAAACAAGTTTAGAAAGGACTGGCCATCACAGGGTTGTTTAAATGTCAGTCCACTTATGGAAGTATTCAAGCTAGAAAGCCTTAGAGCAACACATGGAAATAATCCTACTCACCTTTCTAATGGCAAAGGAACAACCTACACAAATCCCAGCACTGACTCAAGAGCTGCTTTATACAGAGGCCACCACACACTCTTGGCTAGTTACCTGCAGGAAGAGAATAAACACCAAGAGCTCACACAGAAAGAAACCACAAGTACAAATGGTTATGCCAACCATCATTTGCCCTCAGAGCTGTAAGAAAATAGAGCACACCCCTTGTATGGGCTGGGAAAGCTACCAATTTCCTTCTCCCAAAAAGATGCAAACACACAGCTCCTGCATTTCCAACAAGGGAAAGTTTCTTGTCTCCCAGATGCCCCAGGATATCATTTGCTCCCCAATATTTGTTTAGACAGCAATTACCATAGCTCTAGTGCACAGAAATTTACCAAAACCTCTGGGACACCACGGAAGATATGGACAGCAGATCCATACCCAGCATAAAACAGAAACAATACGGAGCTCCGGCTCAGCGCAGTACAACAGAGCAAGGGGTTCAGGATAACACCTTACACGGGCAGATCTTTTAGCCGGCCGCAGTTTTAAGCTCTAACTGCCAGAGGTGGTCATTTCCAGGCCTCCTCCCTCCAACCAGCACAAGCTCACCTGCTCAGCCCTTTTACAAGACGCCCCGGTGCGGTGCACCTACGTCCCTTAGCCTTTCCTAAGAAGGGGGAGGCTCACCCAGAGGCGGGGCAGCGACTCCCATAAACACACACACACACACACGAGGTGCCTCACAGCTACCGCCCCCTCAGAAAGCCCCTACCTGCCCCGGGCCCCCACACCGCCACCCTTCCCCTCAAGGGACACACACACACACACACACACACACGGCCGCCTCCGGGCCCCGACACCCGCCAAGGGAACCCGCCTGCACCGCTCCCGCCTCAGGGAGGCCCCGACAATCCTTCTCCACAGGGCCCGCCCGCACCACCGGCTCAACCCCTCCGAGGGAGCCCCCTCCTCCACCTCGTCTGTTCCCCCCCCCCCCCCCCCNTCCCCCCCCCCCACGACCGTTAACCGCCCTCCCCCCACGCTCGTCCCTCAGCTTCAGAGAATTAACAGACTAAAATCCGCGCTGCCTCACAGGGACGGCTGCAGCAGGTTGCGGCCCGGAACGCCACCGCCGCCCTTCGCAGACCTCCCCCGAGGCCGGAGCAAACGCCGCCCGCCCGGCCGCTCGCTCACGCTCGCTCACAGCTCCGCCGTTCCGCCGTCGCTGCGCCGGGAGAGGGGTGGACCCCGCGTCTTAATGAGGCCTCGGCCTCCCCGCGCCCGCGAAGCTGGGGGGAGCTTGATTGGCCGGCCCGGAGGATGAGCATCGCCTTTAGCCAATGAGGCCGAGCCTGTGGGCGGTGACGCGAGAGAGCGGCGTGGTGCCGAGGGGCGCGCTCGGAACCGAGTGCGACCGAGCGCAGGCGGCCGGGCCCCCCCCGCGCCCCCCCGGGGCTCGATGCCCGGCGGAGCCTGCGGGGCTGCTGGGGCCGGGGCCGGGGCCGGGGCCGCCCCCCCCGAAAATCCCGTCCTCAAAGAGCAGGTCGTTTTCCCGCGAGGGATCACAGCAGAGATGCCCGTTCCCCCCGCGGCTCCGGGCACGCCGGCGGCGCTGGCGTGGGAGACGCTCCGCGCTTTGTCGGCGCCACCGAAACGGAGGAACGGGGTCACGCCAGCGCGTGCAGAGCACGACCGGAGGCAGCCAAGCCTCTGGCTTCTCCCGAAACCACCACCCCCGGTCCGAGGGGGGTGGACCACCAGCAGCAGATGGGCTCTGCTCCTCCAGAGCCGGGGCTGCAGCGGCCCGCCGTCCGCCCCCGGAGCATCGCCACCTCCTCACCCACCGCCCGCGCCGGGTATCGCGACAGCAGTCGGGAGGGAGGACGCCGGCTGGCCCCGTTCGCCGCCCTCAGGGAAGGAGGGGCGAGGGACGGAGCTGGGCTGCCCGCAGCCGCCGGATCCTTCCCCCTCCCCTGCCCAGAGCCTCCGCCGTGCGAAGGAAGAAGGAGCGCGGGCACCAGTGCCCCGGGCTGCCACCCAGCACCCCCTCCCTCATGCCCAGGAGGTGAGGAAACAGGGCATAGAGTCGGTCAGATTCGTTTTTGTTTTGTTTTGTTTTGTTTTTCTCCAGGCAGGGCTTAATTTTTTCTTCTGGCTTTAGGACCTTTTGGTTTTGGTGAGAAGCAAGGGTCCAAAATCTCATTACTCATAATGAAATCAGCAGAAGAAAAAAAAAAAATAGACGTGATCCTAGGAACTTAACAATCACGCTAGCTACGCTCATGCCCACGGGCTTTCATTCCCATTCAAAGTAATCAAAACCAAGTGGACGGAGCAGCTCTGGCTAGAAATGGAGCGAAGTGGTGTGGGAAGGTGGTATCCTTTACCGCTTCTATTGCGTAGGTCTGCTTTTATTTTACAAAAATAGCAGAGCACATCTTTTATTCATAATCAGATTCACATTTTCTTCTCTAAATGCTTACCCTTGAACAGCCACAATGTAAAGTTTAAAGGGCCACAAGCTGAATGTGTACCAAATGTGCTCTATCACACACTACAACGGCGAGATAGAGGTGATCTTTCATTTTTAACAGGTTAAAATGACAGTGCATGAAAATGAGTTCAGATTTTGATAGGAAAAAGCAACACAAGGAAATCTAAGAAAATCTGGGGCAGAGTCGCTGAAGTGCTGTGAGGAGAAAGGGTGTTTTGTTTTGCGCTTACAGGGATTAGATCCTAACCTGTCAGTGGGAAAGAAGGACTGATGAAACACTGCTTCACTGGGCTCTCAGCACAGCACAGCACTAAGTGTGCTAAGTGGTAAGAGTGGCCAGGCTGTCGGTGAGCAGCACCCTGTGTCACTTCAGTGGTTACTGCACTGACTTTGTTCCTCATTTATTTGGGAAGCTCTGGGAAGCATTCGGCATCTCAGGGAGAACATTTTCAGTGCTTTTCCTGAAAAAAAAAAGGGCTATGCCTGACCTCAACACAGAACCACAATAAAATCTGCTGCATCTGCAAAATATTTCCACTGGATGTGAATTGCACTTACAGTTACATATACAATCCTTTTCATCTCACCCACTAACTTTAATGTTAGCAATTACCCTTCATCTCTATCAACTTTGTCTAAGCCAGAACCTACAGCATAAAGTCAGTCCAGCCTACGTAATCAAAGGAGTACTCTGAAGTTCACTGTACCAAGAGAGTTTGATTTGCCACCCATCAGCTCAAACTGGTAAAGAGAAACGCTCCCACATCACACTGCATGATCGCACGCCCGCAGTCACCCTGCCTCCAGTCAGATCAAACTCGTCTCCTCTTGTACGAACATACGAGTGGTACAGCTCTGAATATAGCTGCATCACAGGCAAACTCGTTGATTGACTTTGCAAGGAAAAGAACCAAAGGTCCTAGAGATAGAAAGAAAAATACCTATTCTTGAGTATCAGCACTATGTATTGGCTGTATTTCAATCATTAAGAATACAATTAACAGAAAGAAACATTGTATGCTAATATGCAGTCACAACTACAAGTGAGTCGACAGCAACCCGTGCCACAAGCTAGGACCTCCATGGCCATTAAATATGGATTTCTTATCTCCATTAGCCTTTGAACAAGACTACATCATTAACATGGCAAAAACAGCCTAATGACTTTGATTCACATTTCAAACTACACAAGGACGGCAGAGCCGAAGCCATATCCCCGTGCATGACTTCTTGCAGACAGCTACGCTCACTTGGCAGCTATTATCTCTCAGACCAGCTGGGCTGTGTTTTTCAGGGTCTCTGCTCTGGAGCCCTTCCAAGCGGTAGCGTTTAGCTGGAATGTTTATGGCAGAAGCGGTTCAGGAAACTCCTTTCCTCAACGCATAAACTTCCGCTGGGGCACCAGTGCAACTGCACCGCACTGAAGAAAGGCCTGGAGCCGAGCAAGGCAGAAACAGAAGAGAACAGAATTGAAAAGAAAAAGGCAAACTAATGATTGATGAAAACTGTGGCAAAAGGCATCGTTCTTCACTGATTATGTCCTTGGTACTTTTTCATAGAATATTTACTTTTTTCAAAGTTAGATCAAGTATTTGACATAGAGCACTGCAGACATACCCACTGTAAATTCCAGAAGACCCTGAGCTCTTTATTTAGAACGATTTGAGATATGATCTGTCTTCATTAATAATTTCATCTTCAAAAGAAACTTCTGTTATCAAATCCTCACACTCTTTAATAACTCTGAAACCTTTTCTCTAAAACTTCCTCCTGGGTGTTTTTCTCCTGCATGAATGTGTGCCTTCCCTCCCAGACTTTCCCTACTCCTTTCCACCTTCAGTTGCTGCCAGCAGCATGCTCATTCTCTCGGCCACCCTGATGCGTGCCCAAGGAATCCTTACCCTTTTCTTGGATGCCGGCCTATTCAGGCCATTTTCAACACTTGACAGTTTTTCCCCTACAAAAGTCCTAGATCCTGTCTTTTCTCTGTCTGCTATCCATGCTACTGTTGTCTCATGTTCCTCTGCAACTTTTCTGATCATCCACTTTCATTCAAGGCCAAATTTGTACTGAGAAAGGTCTGGGAGTACAACACACTATGCAGAGAGATAAACACACCCCTATTTCCCCAAGAGGACTCAGAACCATTACATCGTAAAATCACTACATCCATCTCCTTGCTCGTCACCCCCCAATACACTGGTTATTTCTTCTCTTGTAACCTAAACACAAGCTTTATTTCTTGCAAGAAATCACCTGCAACATGGACAGGGGCCTGGGAAGACCACACCGTGTATTAACCTTCCTGTTTGCAGGACAATGCTACCCAGGAGGGGTATCTTTCCTTATGACACCACAGCCACCTTACCCACCCGTGCCTTCAGTCCCCTTACCTACTCTTTTCACACCTCTGCTTACTCAGTTTTTCTAGTTTAAAAGACCACTTTATTCACTGCTTTTTCAATCAGCTTAATTTTTGCCATCCCAGGAAGACTGAAAGTCCATAAGATATCAATATCACATTTTCACCCATGCCTAGTCTGTAAACCCACTTGTTTAGCTGAATCCCAAGCAAACATATGTGTATTCATGGACCGGAAGCTGTTTTCCTTGTCCCTGACACTACAGCCACAGCTCACATAAAGTGCTGCACAGTCCTGTTGGCCTGAAGTCCTTCATACATCTCTACATACCAGACTCTGGTCTGTAATACAAAGAAAATAAAGCCTTCTCCATCAGAGCTCAGAGAGCACGTAGCAGGCAAGGACGCACCAGTCCTACTTCTGTCTTTTTGTTAGAGCAGCACACCGCATCTTGCATTAACCAGACAAGTGGTTCTCCACATTTTCTTGGCTCAAGCATGCCTATGCGTGGGTAATTTTTCATCACACACCTACCCCTATTTGCCAATATATCACACCACCACATCTTAAAACAAGCCTATGATTACCTAAAACTCGGGGGTGCACCTGACAGAGCAGCGAGGCGTACCTTGCACACCAGTTTGTCACCCAATTAGAATTTAAGCTCCTCAGCAAAGAGCCTTTTTTACCTTTTGTTTTACTAGTGCCTAATACAATGCTGCTTTCATGTGTAAATACAGTGGGCTTTCATCCTGTTTGGGTACGGAGGCAATATGTAACTTCATGCATCTGAGTGGATTCTCTTTATGTCAAAACCAGAAGGATAAGTCCATGTGGGAGGCAACTAAGAGTCTTCTACTTTTTTTTTCACTCTAACTCCATTGCTTGGGGGGAAAATACATTCAAAAAAAACAGAAGTGAGTGTGTAAACACTTAAACTAACCCTGCATTTGTCATCAGAATCATAGCTTTAAGTCTTTAAGTAAATGCAGAAGTTTTTGTGAATCATTAAGTATCGAATAAATGACTGAAAAACAGGAAGAAAATACATAAAAGCCTTCATTATACCCAAAACAGACAGAGGGAAGCTGCTATGTGAGGCATTGTATTCCAAACCCAAAGTGGGAACCGAATTTCTTATGTAATCCCTGTGGCTAGGTACTGGTAATGTTATTCTGAAGTAAAACATGACTTTTGTCTGTTCATCTGAAATCTTAACTCAAAAAATTATTTTATTTATGCATATCCCAAGCTGAAAACATGCTCACGGGAAAAAAACTTACATTCTCTGTGCCCTCAAAATCATTACATGGACATCTTCAAACAAACACCTTACCGCAACAGGTGCCTAGATGCTACAGGAAAGTGTGTGGAACACAGTGTTCTGAAGGATCCCTCATGGATACGTTTCAAGCCCTCAAAAATAGCTCTAAAGGAAGTTGTACAGGGTGCCAATGGCTGGGAAAACAAAATTCTTTCTCACAACCAAAAGTTTTCCCATTTCTAGAGCAAGAAACACAATCTGAATATCTACAAGCTTCACTTTTAAATTTTGTGGGTTTGGAGTGGTTTACATCGCAGGTTTTGGTTTGGGGTATTTCACTGTTTTCTAGTCACAATACTGTACACATTAACTCATTGCAGCAGTATCAAAAGCAAAGAAAATCCTGTGATGAATCTGCCTTTTTTTTTCCCCATGATAAACAAAGTGCTGCAGACATCAGACGTCAGTAAGAAACTGTCTGGGAAGAGATAATTTAAAAGGGCCTCCAAGAAAAGAAAGCAGCAGGGTGGTGTCTAGTCAAGGCATGATAAGTTAGGTAAAAAACAGACTGGATAGTGCTGATACTACAGCATGGTAACAGCACGTAAGAATCTGGGCAAATATAACCAAAAGGGTAAAATGGGAACTCCAATGTAGAAAACGGGGAGAACAACAAACATACACAAGACATATTCAAGTTTGCTTGTACTAATGTCTGTCTAGGTAAAATTAATGGTTCATCTAAAAAAGCTGCTTAAAAGATTTTCTTTCCATGTCACAATGAACACCAGGTTAACTAAGAACTTGCTGATGTGTGTGTCCAGAGCTATCTCCGTCTGTATTTATTACGTTTGTTTTCTCACAAGCACTCTACAAACCACAAAGATTTGTCTTGCGCTTCCTAAGTTTCTTTCCATTGTATGTGACTGTCTTGCACCATAACAGTTTACAAAACAAGCCTGACTGATGTTTAGTTTGGTTTTGAATGGAGCACAAAAATGAATATCCTATACGAAAAATCTGTCCTATATGTCATGATTAGATAATAGAAAGAGAAGGACTGAGTCACACTATTCTTCTACTTTACTGTAACTTCTCAGAATTTAGCAGGGTTGCTCCTGACTTCAAAAAGGAACAAAATCGGGCCTCTCTTTTACAGCATTGTTTCCCGGGAAACTTCAGGAGTTAAATTGCTAAATAAATAGCTGTGTATCACAAGTTAATTCATTCTCCTCTCTCCCCTCCTTATTTCTTTAATGAAAAAGGAGCATGAGTGGAAAGACAGACAGGACTAATAAATCATACATAGATGGGGAGTTAGGATATTCAACTTCACAGAATTTTTCAAGTCTAATTTTCATCTCACATCTGTTTTGCTCACATGGAAATCTATCCATTTAAATAATTTTTTGCTTGACTTCCACTGTTTTTTGATTCAGAATTAGTCTATTACCATCCATCAGATCTAGCTGCCCATGGAAGAGCCTGGAAAAATATTTTGCCTGTAATTCAGCATCTCCTTTTTATATTACAAAAAAGACACTTTTATTCCCGGAGACATGAGGCATTATCCAACATTTAGCATTTTGAATAGGTCAAGTACTTGTTTAAACATTCAGTACTGCTGTCATTATTCTTCCCTGTGGAAGTCCACATCTGCAATATACCAAATAAGTAATTGAGCCACGATCAAATCAATGGATCTGTGAGAACAAAACCTGAGCAGTGCGGTCTTGCTCTTCTTAAGAAGGCATTTGCAGAAGTACATTACATCTGGTAACAAACTAGGTCTCTTTTTTTTTTTTCGAGGGGGGAGGGGAGGGTATAATACCTCTAGAAAGATACCATAAAATGAGGCCCATGCTGTCTGACCAAGCTCTCTTGCCTTTCTAAAGATATAGGTGCTCACAAACTTTAGACATGAAGAAGCCACTTTATCTGGTCTGCTGGGTTACATCTAGTTTACTGGGACAGCTGGGAGCACACACAGGCAAAATTAATTTTCCTGGCTTCTGCAGCAACCCACACCTGGCCACCATCTTCTCCCAGCCCCTCGATTACAGACATGTTCTGATTACAGGACAAGCGAGAGTCCCCAGATAACATAATAGCTGGAAGCATCCTGCTACAACAATTTGCAGCTCATGGCCCCCTCTCTGCATTCCCTGAATTACTTCTGGAAATGGCAGATGCTGAGAGCGCGGAAGCCCATCTGACGAACCCTACAGCAAACCTGGAGCACACAGCGAAATAACTGCAGATCCATGGATTAGTGAAGGACAATAAGCCAAACCTTTGTGGGAATCACTGGACCTTCCACATCCCCCCCTAAATGTTCATATTGCCCACGGGTCCTGCCATGTGACAGGAGAAAGACCACATGAGGTTCTGCTCTCGTATTCTATTCACAAAACCTGAGTAACTCAGTCAGCTAAAACAATCTGGCTCCCCTGTTGTGTACGAGTTCAGGTTATAAAGCAATTTCTATTCAGCTCTAATTGCACAGACTCTACAGTGGTATTTTTCATGTTGTTCCTAGTCAAAATGAACTCATTGGTTTTACTGTGTGCTTCATTTTGTTTTGCTTTTCAAACACGAGGAAAATATTTTCAACACTTTTGTGTTTCACAAATGGAAAACATATCCCTTCCTCCACTCTTAAG
This sequence comes from Himantopus leucocephalus, assembly GCA_003993805.1. NCBI lineage: Eukaryota > Metazoa > Chordata > Aves > Charadriiformes > Recurvirostridae > Himantopus > Himantopus leucocephalus. Next base: position 76,241,516 of record RSEF01000001.1, on the reverse strand, counting down.
GCATTTGAAGCACCCCTTTTCTTGTCAAAACTAGACACGGCTGACTGCTGAAACTTGAAATGGAGCATAAAAATATTTTTCCACGAGGACAAGAGCCTCCACTTGGCAAGAAAAATAGCAAACTGTTCTCAAAAGTGATGAGCTTTGGAAAACCTACAGTCTGCACATAGGAGAGAAGAAAATCTCGTTCCTGTGATAACCATGCCTACCAGCAGAACTGGACAGGAATGTACGTCTGGAATGGGCAAACTTTCCATTTGTAGATGAGTTGGGTTTGGAGGCTGGCCATGGTGTCCTTCCTATTTAACTTAAGTTGCTTATCCCCTCGTTACAAAGCCCATTCTTCCACAGAACCAACTGAGAAGGTACGGTCTTTGTTGATGCTTTGGTACCTGCTCTTTTCACAGGGTCTGACCTAGAGAAAATCAAGCAAAGTATTTGCCAGTCCCACATTAATCCACCTCTCAAGTCTATGATCAGAAGGTTTCTTTTTACAAGTTTGAGAAAAAACACAAAAGACACTGACATGCTTCTGCTTCCGCAGCAACCAGTCCTGGCCTGTGCAAGGAAGTTGCAGTTTAATTAAACTAGTTCAAAAACTGATGCTGTTAAATTAATGCTAAGTCTGTGGGAGGACAGATGTTATTTTGCTGAAGAGTGCTTTCTACTGTTTTAACTGAAGTGGTAAGGAACAGATTTAAGCTAAATCAATATACAACGTACTTCAACTGATATGTGTCCAAAAAAGGCATTTGCATCAACATAATGAAACAGCACAAGATCTTCACGTAGACAAGACTCAGAAGAAAATGTAGCCATATTATACTTTGGGAATACTGTGAACATGCCTTGTTTTGCCCTTGTCTGCTGTCAACACCTCCTCCACTGCCTCCAGGGGTCTGCTCCCTGTTGCCTGACAGTTTTATTAACTATCTCTTCCTGTCTTATTTACCCTCAGGTACCCACTTGTTGGCAAGTTACACTTCTCTCTATCACCAAACCACTCCATTTGATGTAGCTCTCAAAACTGCTTCCTGCAGTTCTGCTAAGTTAAAAGGTTCCTCTTCAGGGTAGCTTCAAGCTGAGGTTCCACAGACTTTCCCCTATTTCTTCTATTTGTAACAGTAATACTTACTACAGCTTCAGAGCCAGACTGGCTGGGGTGTCCTCAGAAACCAAAATACATTGCTTCAGGCTTCTTGTGTGGCCAAGGCTGTGGAAATGTCAGGATGTGACTACTCCTTCAGGGAAGTCCACCTCTCTCCAGAGGGTGACACAGAGTGACTGAGCAGAAATATAAAAAAGGCCATAAACCATTTTTAGCAGCTCTGCTTTCTTAGCCTGGCATGATATCCCAGCGCCTGTTCAATCAGCTTAAGCCTACTGGTTTACACTACAGAGTGGGGAAAGTGCTTGGGAAAAGGTCACTTCTTACTCTTCTTGCCTTTCTTGGTTCCTTCCCCCAGATGCCAGCACGATCAGGCCAAGGCTGGGATGCAGATCCTGAGGAATTTTGTCTCCCCCATTGTGCCCGAGCCACCACCACAGCTGCATCATGAGCTGCAGGGGGGGAACAGATGGGATTGCTGATGATGAAGCACTGGAAAATATACACAGTGTTGAATTCGTAACATCCAGCCCTTCTGAGGACATCAGGGCCAATATACAAAATAGTTTAGACAGAGTTTGGTATTAGACTGGCTGAACAAAGAGACAGCTGACACTGTTGGCAGACATTTTAACAAAAGGCTTGCTCCAATGCTGTTGAATCAATGGCAAATCTCCCAATGGAAGTAGCCTCTGGCCGCAGATGTGTAGTTAACAACCCAAGTCTGTACAGCGCGTACTGCTTCCTATGAGCTGTAGACAGCCCACAATCCCCACTGATTCCTGCAGTCAAAAATAAGCTGGAGGTGCTGAGCATATTAGAGTGCTACCGGGCGTAGTAAGCCCAACCGTTCTAAATTTTAGACAGTCTTTTTCCCCTGGGACATACAACATATTGTAAGTAAGTTCCCCATTAACTAAAGGGAGAAAACAGACTTGATTTCTCCCCCCATGCATAAAAATGCTTAAAAGTGCAAGTTTTGGAACACCTTTGAGAGAGAGTGGTGAGCTGAAGCAGAAAAAGCAATCTCATACATTTAGTGCAAAGGAGAGCAGGGAAAAGGAAATTCTTTTCTGTGCCTTTAATTTAAGATTCAGACAATTCAGAAAGTCGGTACATTAGTAATAATTTCTGATTTCCTCTTGAAAACTCAGATTGTACCTTTTGAGCCCCCACCAGAAAATTTTCATGCCTATTTATTTATTACAAATGTAAGCCACCTTCATATCCTTTTTAGGAAAAGACACAGAGGAAGAAAGATTTCCACCTTCTCATTATTACAAAATCTAAGGAATGCAATATGCAATTCAATCTGATGAGAGATTACTGAAGAAATTCAAAAGCAACAGTCACACACAAGTTTAACTCTGCCCCCGTGTGTGCAAACATTAAAATACACCCTCCCGCCCACTATCTGGATCCCGCTCTATTTTTGTGCAAAAGATTGTATTAGTTTGTGACACTAGTTATCAATGATGACACGAGATCCATGATGACCATGTAGCTACAGGACACCTTTTCTCTTCTAAACTTACATTTCTCTCTCTGCATTATGAAACTCTCCTTTATCAATGCATAGGCCACTAAAAAACAAGCCATAGAGATATGCCTGTCGCCTGTATTAATAAAACAAGGATAAGTTAAAGCGCAAAGGAAAACCAGGCAACTCTGGGATTTTACTAGAGGAATGGTCCTGTTAAGATTGGGAAAAAAGTTTTACTTAATTTTACTTTTCACCTTTGCCACCCATGCCTTGGGTGAACTTCCCTGTTCTCCCCTGTGCCTCACTTCCCAGCCTGTGAAGCGTAGACACCATCACCTTTGGGGGGGGCTGGGGGTGAAAAGGAACTACTTCTTCCTCTGTAAACTCACACCGAGGTTTCTCTAGCCATCTCACTTCATCAACATGCAGCGTGTCAAGGCGAGACCAGCCCAGGCCACCGTCACTGTCATGGGGACATGCTGCTCCAGCCAAAAGGGCTCAGCCCT
>RSEF01000001.1:76214125-76238319 GCA_003993805.1 Himantopus leucocephalus | reverse complement strand
GGGTCCCCCACATCCCCAGTAGCTGATTCGGCCTAAACCACGACAGTCTCCCAGCTCAGGAGAACCAACAGCAAAAATAAAATACAGAACTCCTGCCCGAAGCCTCTTGGTGGTGAGGAGATGGAGACCTCTCCCTGACAAGAAACCGCCAAGGGAAACTGATCCCCAGTGGTAAGAGAGACATAAGCACCGAGGTTATGTAATGGTTTCGTGATCCGAGCGAAAACACACCGCATCCCGCCGGGGACAGGCTGATGGCACTGACACAAAACAGGAGAGACATTAAAGAGGAAAACCAATTACCTTGCCCGCCCTGAGTTAAATGGAGCAAAAAACACCAAGCTGCGGAGAGTGGGGGCCTCTGCCCTGGGAGAGGCACCCGGAGCAACCGCTCGCACCTGAAGACACTTCTCCACGTGTGAGCGAGCAGCAAAGCCTCCCGGGCAAGTCTGGGTTTTTTCCACTGCGGCTGCAACCTCTTCAGCAGAACAGCATCCGCTTGTCTGCAGAAAATGTCAAAGCCAAGTTTCTGACGGGAGGTGACTGGCCACCTACCACGCACGATTACAATCGTGCGTTTTATTCTGAGATGGCCTCAGCACCTCCCAAAAGACGGAGGGACAATTTGATCATCACGTCACGCATTAAAAAGTCACCGCTTCTCTTCTGCGACTTTCAAAACACTTTTAAAAAAACCTCTCCCAGCATTCAAAATAAAGTGGTGGGGTTTTTTTAACTTAGCCTATCCTGAAAAAGCCACAGCTCACTTGGCCTGGAAGTGAAAGCTGCATTTGTCCTATTCGGAGTGAGGAACAGGTTCCCCCCGCTCTCCCGAGCCAGCCATGCTGAGGTTTCCCGAGCCACCTCGCTCTATCAGCAGGCAGGGTCACAAGGCTCCGACAAGGGGGACCAGCCCAGGCCACCATCCCCGTCATGGGGACACGCCGCTCCAGCGAAGGGCTCAGCCCGAGGCACACGACCCGCAGGCAGCTCTTAGGGCGCAGGGAGTCACCCCTGCCTCAGTCCCCTCTGTCACCCCCATCCCGGGGACGGCTGAGGCGTGACATGAAGGGACCGAGGCGTCGCGACAGGGCCACCAACCCGTGAAGGGAGCGCAGCCCCGGTGTAAGCACCGCCGGGCGCAAGGCGGGAGCCCCACAAACGCGGTGTCCTCCTCCAGCCCTCAGCCGCCGGCCCGGATCCCCGCCGTGGGCTACCCAGGGCCCCGCCGGGGTACAGCGCCGGTGCCGCCCCGCCGTCCCCCCCCGCCCCGCCTCACTCCGCGCCGGGGCGGGGCAGGGCGGGCCCGGCCGCTATTAAAGGCCCTGTGTCGGCCGCCGGCGCAGCCGTGCTCTCGGTTGGTGCGTGCGGGGCTATGGCGACCTACGTGCAGCTGAACACCGGGGCCAAGATGCCCATCCTGGGGCTGGGCACATGGAAGGTAACGGGGCTCGCGGCGGCGGCGTTCCCCTCCACCCCCCACACGTGCCCCCTTCCCCTGGGATGGCGGCTGCGGCCGGCTGTGCCCAGCCGGGGCCCGGCCCTGGCCCTACCCGTTACCGCCCGGGCGGGACGGGCGCCCTTTCCCCGGCCCTGCGCTGGGAAGGAAGGGAGGGAGGGAGGGAGAGTGGCCGGGGGCGGCCCGGGCCCTACGGGCGCAGTCGTGGCCACCAGCGTCGGAGCTCGGCCCGTCTCGGGGCCCGTCCCCACCCCACCGCCCCGGGGCCGGGCGCAGCGCTGTCGGCGACACCGACATCCCGGGCGGCGTTCCCCTCTCGGTGCGGCGGTGCCGCTGCGGCGCTTGGCACCGGGGGTCCCTCCCTGCCCGCTGCCCCCTCGCAGCAGCCCGAGCTCCCGCACCGCTGCGGGGCTCTGCCCGGGGACGCAGGTCCCCTCGGCCGAGGTCCCTCCGCGGGGTTGAGCCCCCCCCTTCCTTCCCGTCTGGCAGCTGCCGGGGGCTTCCGCTGTGAGAAGCGGTTTGGGGCGGTGAGGCGGCCTCGGCCCGGCTCTGGAGGACGGTGCCGGTGGTGGGGCCGCGGCTCTGCAAAGCTGTTGGGGTGAGCCCTGCCTGGGAGCGGAGCGGGGTGACGGAGGGGCGGCTGGAGGCTGGCTGTAAGCTCCGCGGCCTGCATTCAAGGTGCAGACAGACTCAAGAATGCTGCAGGAGAAACTGGGGGTCTTCTTAAAGCTGTTGGTGTTTTTTGCTTTATTTTAATTGGGGGGATTGCTTTGGGTAGGGTGGTGTTCTTAATCTTGCTAGGAAAAAGGCCTTTGATATATACTGACTGAAGTTTCTTGGATACTATTTTTTCAGTCCCCACCAGGGAAAGTGACAGCTGCAGTGATGGCTGCCATCGATGCTGGGTACCGTCACTTTGACTGTGCCTATGTGTACCAAAATGAAAATGAAGTTGGGGATGGGATCCAGCAGAAAATCAAGGAAGGTGCTGTGAAACGAGAGGACCTCTTTGTTGTCAGTAAGGTATGGATCTGGTGGTACAGGATCCCAGGAGATACCTGTCTTCTCATAGCAACCTGCCAGTTCTTTACTTTCCTACTCTGTGGTGCAGCATGGAACAATTTGGAACATCACTTAGGTCACTCTTGAGACAAGGTTCCTACTTTGTCTCATCCTGTATGGAGAATTACACAGAGTATGTAGCACTGATATGGGTGATGCTTTAAACTTTTCCTGGTGTGAAGTTATGCTGTCCTCTTTCATGCAGTGTCTGACCTTCTAGTAGGTGGGTTTTAAATGAAGTCTTAATGAAACCAGACTACTTCTGCTCTCTGCCATGACACCATTCAGTCATGTGTGCTGCCACTGTACGTATTGCCTTCAGTATCACAGGTGAGGCCAGCTCACAGAGCAACCCCATCTGAAGATCAGTAAGATGACCTAGTTCCACATCATCTTCCAAGGGGGACAGGCACTCTCCTGAACAGGACAGAAGAGTTCTAAGAGGTTTAACCTAGGAAGTCACGGTGTGCCTTGGCGTTTTGTCTCTAGCTGTGGTGTACGTTTCATGACAAGCCTCTGGTGAAGGGAGCCTGCCAGAAGACTCTTGCTGCCCTGAAACTGGATTACCTGGATCTCTACCTCATCCACTGGCCTCTTGGTTTTAAGGTACAGTAACAGCAATGCCTTGGCTCTGTCCGTTTTGACTGGTGGTTTTGAAGAACTATATGGCTTTAGAGCCCAGTAATTGTTCCAGCTGACACAGATCATCACGTGTCTGGTGTGTACCAGCACTGCTCTGATGCTCAGCTTTACCCTGGCTGTGTGAGCCAGGCTGTTGATCCCTGCCTCTGAGATTCCTGCTTGCACAGCATCCTCTGCCTTTTTGATCATGGAAGGGGCAGACCTTGAACTAGGGGCGGGTTTCCCTGCTGCAAGTGTAAGTTATATTGCTCTGCTTTTGATTATTGACTATGTGTTGTCTTCTACAAATCCAAAGTATGCTCAACTGACAATGATGTGGTTCCATCATTGTTGGAAGGAGGGCTGTGCTTTGCTGCCTGACAGAAATTCTTTCCTCTGCATGTTACAGAATCACAGAACAAGAGAATGTTTCTGTCTTCCATTTCTGTCTTTAGTCACTGAGTCCTTTAATACAGTACAGATTGAGCTGACCTTTGCTGTAGGAGCCTTAGTGTTCCACAGACCTTGGAATTCAAAAGGTGAAACTTTTTAGTTCCTAACTCTTTTACTGACTGCATGCGAAGGAATTGAGACTGCATGTCTCAGTTTGACTATTTCTAAGCTTATTGTTTCTGTTGGAGCCTGATCAAAATCTTCTTTCTACTTGTTGCTTCTGAGATCAACTGTTTTTCATAGCTTCTGTATTTTTAAAATTAGTTTCCTATTGACAAAACCAGCAAAGTGAAAATGTGTTGTGGTGTAATAATGTATCAGGAGAAAACAGCTGGTTCTGAATGAAGTAGATACCTGGCCTGTAGTCCTAACTGGGACTCAGGCTGTTTTAACATTCCCTGTGCCAGCAGCTTAAACAATGAGTCTCCCTATGAAAGACCTGTCAGCAGATCTGGTCCAATATAGACTGAACTTGTTCCAGGTCTTAAGTGGGTCCTTATTACACATTTTAATAAAACACTTAATTATGTCCATGTAAGAACTGTGTATTTTTATAATGCATAAAGTAAACTTGTAAACTGGCTATAATTCTACAAGTGAAGAGTTATGTTTCACCATATGTGTTTTGATGAGCCAGAGGGCATTGTGTCCCTGTGCTTATTGAGATGGCTGTGGGTAAAAATGCCATAATCCCAGCTGAAATCAAAAGAAAAGACTGAAGAATGTAGATAATGAGTATTAGTATTATCTGATACATATGTAGATAATAAGTATTAGTATGTCCTGCAGTAGGAGTTTGTATCGTGGTCTTCAGCTGGTCTTAACCTAACTTCCCACCAAAGAGTGTTTCAAGCATTTTCTTTCTCACTGACAGGCAGGAGAGGAGCTGTTTCCCACAGATGACAAAGGCATGTCAATACCCAGCAACACAGATATTCTACATACATGGGAGGTAAGTTCAGCCACAGCAGGAGACATGTCCTCTGTCCTCATCAGTCTCTTCCACATTTTCATTACCTTCAGCAGTCTGAATTGTCTCATGTATGTAGAACTACTTGGAAGGACTCACTGATACAATAGTGGATTGTTGGGTATCACTATTTTCCCCTTATAACTTGCTGTGAATTTCTACAATCTCAAAGAATGAGTCTTTGAGCTTTGGTCTAATGGGAGACACTTCACGGCACAAATACTGTTGGTCTGTTTGGGTTTTTTTCCTCAAACTTGAACTCTGAAAATCTAAATGCTTACTTTGTGCTTCTCATGAAGGAAATAAGCCATGTCAGGAAGAACATGTTTATCAGCCCCTGTCATGTATATTAGATGCTGACTTTGCTTCTCTTTCTGGTAGGCCATGGAAGAACTGGTGGATGCCGGTCTGGTAAAAGCCATTGGAATCTCCAACTTTAACCATGAGCAGATTGAAAGAATCTTGAACAAGCCGGGACTGAAATACAAGCCTGCAAATAACCAGGTAAGATGCTAAGTGGCAGCAGGCAAATGTCTGGGTGGTGTTGGTTTTTGTGTGTGGTTGTTTTTGTTTGTTTTTTTTTTAAGAGTTACTAAGATCTTATTATGGTCTAAATTATAGAAAGTGATAATAGAGTAGACACAGTATGTTCTCTCAATCCCACCCTTTAACTACTTCTGGATGCATAAGATGCTGGTTTTTATGGGCTTTCTGCACTACTGCTTGGAAATCTGGCAAGGACCAGCTCCAGAATCTTTTTTTCTTTTTTTTTTTAAGGGGGGGCAGGGGGCACTCAGGTGAGCTTTACAAAATTGCTTGAAGTAGAGTAGAACTTGATGTGTGTACATATATATGAGGACCTAACAGAGAACTGGATGACCTTTTTGCAACTCCTCTGTGGAGAGGCCAGTTCCTGTTGCTGATGTCTGAGGGAACTGAAGAGGAACATGCTTTATGAACTGGTTACAGACTTAATGAGGGTTAGGAGGAAATGGAGTTGCAAGGTAGGCCATAGAGTAGAAGCATTCAGGTATATAGACACACTTGAATAAAATCTTAGGAAAATTCAGATGGCAAGAGACCTTGGGAGATAATCTGCTGTAATTCATAGCTCAGAGCAGCATCAGCTGTGAGATCAGACCAGGCTGCCCAGGGCTTTATCCATCTTGAAAACCTGCAAGGTTGGAGACTGCACAGCCTCTCTAGGCAGTGTGCTCCACTGCCTGACCCCGCACCTCAGGTGTATGGGGGAGGGAATGAATTTTCTTGTATCCAGTCTCAACCTCTGTTGTTTCAACTTATGCCTGTTGTCTCTTGTCCTCCCACCATGCACCACTGAAGAGCTTGGCTTGTCTTTGGGTAACTTTCTTTTAGGTATTGAAAAGCTGCTACTAGGAGACCTGAAGACTTCCCTTCTCCAAGCTGAACAAGCCCAGCTCCCTCAGCTCTTCCCAATACAGCAGGTTCTCTAGCCCCCAGCCATCCTGGTGGCCCTCTGCTGAATTCGTGACAGTCTGTCAGTCTGTCTTCTACTGAGGAGGCTGGGAATGGGGAAAACTGGACACAGTATTATAAAGGTGGTCTAATAAGTGCTGAGTAGAGGCAGATGATGACCTTCCGCAACTTACTGGCTGTGTTCCTGCTGCCAGGGCTCACTACTGGCTCACTTTCAGCTCAGCCTGTTATGGTACCCAGGTCTTTTCTACCATAGTTGCTTTGCAGGTCATTGGGCTTCAGTCTGTGTTATTGCCAGGGGCTTTTCTTTTCCAGATGCAGGGCTTTGTGTGCAGCCTTGTTGAATTTCATAAGGCTTTTGTTGACCTGTTCTCCCTGCCTGAGTGGGTGACTCTGAAGTGGCAGCCCTGCCCTTGAGTATTAATGACTGGTCCTCCCCCAGTTTGGCATCACCTGTAAACTTGACAAGATTATAGCCTGGCACAAGTTGTCGAAGAGGATGGGTCCTAGGATAGCTCCCTGTGGGGTTTATCTAGACTAGTCCTTGATTGCTATGGCATTTGAAGGACTCCAGTCTCACTTATAAGAACGGTTTAACTTATTGTGGTAGCTTAAGCATATGTACTGAAAAGGGATTTTAACATCTTTTTTCAGAAAGCTAATAATGTTTTTTCTCTGAAGTCTATTCCACAGAAAACTGAAACATTCTGACAAGTGCAGAATTCATAATTCTATACTATGTATTTTCATAATCAGTCGCAATGTACTTTTAGGATACCTAGAAGTCTTATGATACCTTTCAACATCTGCCACACCTCACTGCCACTATCACTGTAGTTGATAATTACCCTTGTCTCTTGCATAGAGGTTGCTGACCTTGCATCTTCCACACTTGGAAGTGCTCTCGAGCTCTCTGATTGCTATAATCAAGTTAAGTTCAGAGCAATGAGTCTTTGGTCCCTGTCTTTCAAAACTTACTGCTTTTGAAGAAATGCTTGCAAGCCTGGAATCTTGTCTGTTATTAATACTTACCAGTTGCCCTAATAGCGATAGTGCTTCCTGCAAACACTTTCTCTGCGCAAATGTTTCACGTGTAATCCAGTAATACCCTGTATTTGGTGTGATTCCCATTCTTAATTCAAATGCAGTCAGTATGCGCATTGGTTTCATATGTGGTAAGATATTAATTTGGCAAAGTAGTAATTACGGTACAGTGATACTAGTACTTATTTCAGTAAGGAAATTTGACTCTTAAGTACTTGATCATTATCACACAGTGTAGACTGCAGTAGTTTAAGATACTTGTTTAAATGCACATCATAGGCTTTTCATCCTGGTCCAAACATAAGACTAGCTAATGTAGCTCAGAAGTTTTTCAACTTGAGTGCTAGGGGACAGGTAAGGATGACTCTGCCTGGATTATATTGCATAAATTCTAGCTATTGAATTGTTGAGAAAACAACCAGATGCTCTGTTACTCTTCAGTAGCTGTGTTTCTGGAGCTGCTGAAGCAAAATGAATATGTATAATCTGTCCCAAAAAACTGAGTTATGTGTCCTGTCGTCTAATATTCCAACATGCCCTAGAAGGAAAATGGCCATGTGGGCTTCTGGTAACAGCAGGCAGCTAGAGCCACAAATAAAGCACTCGAGGCTGTAAACTGATCCCATGTTTTGCCTCTCTTGCTCCACCTGCCAGTAGCACAAGTTTCCAGGGGCTTCCCTTAAAATGGAGCAGGAGGCTGCAGAGAAGGCTCAAATGACAGTCTAGTCAAAAAGTTTCTTGATGTTGCCTGCTGAAAGGAAAGTAGTGCTCCCTGGTGTGTAACTGTCCTTGAAGTCCCTCTATGCAAAGTATCAAATATTCATGTTCATTCACAGCCTCCGACACATGAATAGTTCCTGTTCCATACTGCATATCTGTGCATTAGCTTGCCAGAATACAGGTCCACTCTTAAGGAGACTATTCTCTTATGTAGGTATTCTTATGGAAAATCATGGTAAGTACATCTGTGTTTATAAAAAGTCTGTAATGGACAGTAAGCTGAAGGACTAAAATCTGTAGCAGTCAGCCATTCTCACTATTTGCAGACTGGAGGTATTCAGTGTGAGTATTGACGCAAAGCAAATAAAAATGAATTGAACAATACTGGTATTGAAGTTAATACGATAGTCATAAAAAATCATTATGGCATGTTTAAATAGGGATGGAAAGAGAACTTTGTACTTACTGGTCTGCTATCCTATTGTTATAATTCTACAGTTCTGTTGTGTGTGCGTTTTACTGAACTGCCCCACTTAAGCAATTATGTAGCTGTTTTTCGCATATGTTGGAGATTATATGGATCAGCAAAGTTTTAAGGAGTGGTGTTACAGTCCTTGGACCCTTCACTGCAAGGAGAACTACAAATAGTAGAAAGGGGGTGGTGGCGGCATACAGAAGACAAAGGCTGTGTAATGTTGCAGAGACTATAAGAACAAAAATCAGTCTTTGATTTGATAAAAAACTAATCTCTGGAATACGTTAAAGCAGTCAAATCACTGTCATTCTCCATACTCTTGTGTTGACAGATTGAATGTCATCCATACCTTACTCAGGAGAAGCTGATCAAGTACTGTCAATCCAAAGGGATTGCTGTGACAGCGTACAGTCCACTTGGCTCTCCTGACAGACCATGGTAAGATTGCTTTGCACTTTGCAAGGGAGCTGGCATGGATTATGCTTGAGACTTTGAGATTACAAGTGCACTGTTAATTATTCATCCAGATACAGATCTCTGTTAGGTTGGATCTGTGGAGGTTCCTTGCCACTGATCTTCTTTCCCCTGCATAGGGCTAAGCCAGAGGATCCTTCCCTTCTGGATGACCCCAAGATCAAAGAAATTGCAGCCAAGCACAACAAAACCCCAGCACAGGTAGGTAGGTGCCAGACAGTGGGTACCCCTTCCTACAACACAGGACAGCTAATGACAAAGTAAAGGACAGGCTGGCTCTTCATTCCCTCTCACCTGTGGTGCTCTTCTGTAGTGTTAAACAGCAATGCAGGTTTGTTTACTATTTGGCCTTCAATGCATGCTTGCAAGGGCTCTTTGGTTACCAACAAGAAACACTTTCTTTGCCCGTCTTCAGATGCTGTAACGTTTCACTCTTACAATCTCAAATCCTGTTGCAAAGAACCTACTGAAAGTCTAGGTAGGAAGGAAAGGAGCTGAGTTTCTCTAAACCGGATGAGAAGGGAGGCCTTCTCTGTGGGGCTCCACCACTATTCTATTTGCACTTCAGAAAGTGCTGCTTAGAATTTGAGTATGATCTGAAATTCAGCTCTGCAGAAACAGGTTAATTCTGCTGAATTGTGCAGTTTACAGCAAACAACTGTTGGAACAGTCTTTGCTTGTTATAGAACAAAAACTGTCCTCTCTCTGACTTGGTGATACGCCTCTTGTAGGTTCTCATTCGGTTCCATATCCAGAGAAATGTGATTGTGATTCCCAAGTCTGTCACACCACAGCGCATTGTGGAGAACTTCAAGGTGAGTCATTAGGAGTGAGCTGGGTGCATGGCATGTTTGGGGATGGCATGGCTTCCCCCTGCAGACCAAGCAGTGATCATTCCTCACCCCTCCTAAGTCCTCCTCAGGCAAGAGGACTGGGATTTTTCTCGCTGTATGTTTACCTACAGTCTACTGAGTGCTAAACTTTAGGTTACAGCTGGAGAGCAGTGGGCAAGAAAGCTTTTAGAAACACTATGCTGGTAATCTTAGCAGTCACGTTATGGGATGCTTCCTGTTCTATGCCGTGTGGATGAGTCATCTGACAGAGCTTGATTGGGGACTGCGTGCAGTGGCACACCACAAAAGGCTTATGTAGAGTGAGCACTCAAGAAAATACTCCTGGTGTCCAGAAACCACGTCGCTGCTCTTGGTTCAGCGGTCCTTGGCTGAAAACAGTATAAGGATTTTGGAAAACACTTTGCATTAGGTGGAATATGAAAGTCTTGAAGGTGTTCCTTTAGAATAGGACAGAAAGATGCATTTTTCACAAATGAAGGATGGAGGCATTCTGCAACACTAAGTGCTCTCCAGATGTCATAAAACAACTGGCATGTGTAACTGCAACTTGAGATTTATTTTTTTTAATTCCTCCCTCTCCCTGCTCTACCTCCTTCCCCCACTCCAGCTAGTGGAGCCTCAGAAATGCAGAGAGCAGTCTTTTTTCCTTTCCCTCCTTCATGGAACAGTTATTTCTTCTACAAGGAACCCCTACCCTGTGGACTTGTTCTTTAATTTTGTGATTTTTTTTTTTTGCTTACAATCTCTGGTTTGTTCAAAGATGTGATTTCCAGCTGTTTCTCCTGTCAGGTGTTTGACTTTGAATTGACTAAAGAGGAGATGGCAACCATTCTCAGCTTTAACAGAAACTGGAGAGCTTGTGCAATGAGCACGTAAGTGGCAGTGGGTTGGGTTTTTTTCAAGCTGTTAAGTTATCACTATGTCATAGTTCAGTATATGAAGTTACAGATACTAGGCTTGGTTGAAATTCAGGATATGCAGACTCAATTTCCAAAGGGGTCATCCTCAAAATAACTTTTCAGAGTAAGATTTAAATGTTCATGTTACGAACCAAATCATGATGAGCATAAAGGAAACTTCCTGTTTGTTTTCAGTTCAGTCTCCAGTAAACTCTCTGTAGCTGGAATTGCAACAGGAGGCTTCTTATTCATAACTTCTATTTTGTCTATACTGGAGAAATGAGCATGATGCAGACTCAAGTTCCTGATTAACTTTGCTTGGTATTTTACCTAAGAGTCATGGCAGAAAGGCATATTATAAAAACTTGACTGTATGTTCTTCAGGAGTGGTTGGAAAAGTGGGTGAAGATGCAAAACGTAACATGAGGATTTGCAACTTGGAAGCCTGAAGCCAGATATGAAGTCTTTGTTGGAAGGCTGCAGAAAAGGTCTTCCTGGCAGTAAACAGTGAAACCTTGAATTAGCTGGCTTGAAAATTTTAGCTTGAAATGCTCAGAGCCTGAACAACAGAAGGCACTCAAGAATCTTTCTGTTTACAAATGCAGGGCCTCACCAAGGAAAACAAACAGATTCTGCTTTTATACAGTTCAGCTCCTCCCTTGGCTTTTTGCAGTGTACAGCTGCCTGTAGTATCTTTCAGACATGAGATAATCTTTCCTCTTTGATTTCCTTCAGGTGCAAAACTCACAAGGACTACCCTTTCAATGCAGAATACTGAAGATGGTTTCCTGCCTTTCTCCAGACTTCTCGGATATGCTTCTGCTGTTGCCTATGAGTTGTCTACACAGCTTTCTCACTGCATCAGGCACCCTCCCCGCCTTTTTTTTTTTCTTTTCCCCCCACAAAGATACAGTATATGTACTTGGTGACTTTGTGTTGTTTTCTTTTTTTTTTTGGAAGAAAATGCTAAAATGGTTCTGAAGAGCACACTGTGTGGACTAATAGATTGTCTTTGCCAAACTGCATGCCTGGAATTGGTAAGCAGAAAACACTGAGAAAGTTTGAACAAGCAGTCACTTTTATTTTGGAATACTGTGAATTGGAGTTAGTGACTATTGTTGTCTGGAAGGACCAGGATATTGGCAGATTTTACATAATTAATGAGGTCTGCTTTTTCTGATTATTTTTGGGTTTGGTTTTGTTTCTTTGTAACACTCCATGCCTTTCCTCTAATTGGAAGTACAAGTTGATTTTTTTTTTTTAAGTACAGCAGTTTCTACATGGGTAGCTCTTTGAAAAGTGTATAGGTCCTGGTTTCTTGGTGATATAAAAGCTGGTTTTGCTTATAATAAAATACAGTTTCATTACTGTGTGAAATGAGATGGTTATTTCAGGAATGCTTTAATGGTAGTAATGCTGGAGTAGCTGTATTATATCAGCTGTTTCTAGAGATTATACAAAAGCAAGGAAAATTACTGTCCCCCAGTAAATCATCTGCTCTTGATGGTAGCTGGCAGGTTCATACGTAAGTTATCTGCTGTTCTCATGCTAGTGCCCCTGTAGAACTCCTAAGTGTGGTGAACCTGTTACCATTGAGTCTGCTTGAGCCTCTCTTTAGAACTCTAACAGAGCTATGTCTGACAGCTAACATACTAATGTTTAAATCAGTCTTTATTTTGCTTATATATAGTCTTTAGTTTACATATATGTCTATATACACACACATATATATACACTTTGGCTATTAGAGAACTCATTCCATTGAAGACGTAAAGTCTATGCAGCATCCTATGGGATTCTTTTAGTAAGGCAGTAGAAAACTTGCGCTTTCCAGGCAGGCAGTACGTGATGCAGGAAGGAATTCTGTGCTTGTACAAGCTACCATTTGCAAATATAGTAAAAATGGGTTTCCAAGAAAATCCTGTGTCACGAACTAGCAGATCAGAAACTTAGTACTTTGGTCTGGGAGGACACAAAAATAGGCTCATACCCAAATTTTGACATGTGAGGTGTGTTTGCCCCTTGGGTTTTTTACAGTTTTCACAATACTTGCAGGTAATGGTTTTAAAGTTGTTGACTTCCGAGAGTTGCTTAAGACTTCACAAAATGCATTTAGGCACCTGTAAAAACAGTGGCTAGCTGTTGGGTCATTTTCTTGCATGTTCTTATAACTTTTTTCCAAGGTCTGAGTAGATCTGGAGTGTGAACTGTCCTCTGAAGGAGGTTATGTAGGCCTGGCAGAAAAGGGGGTCTTTCTGAACAGATGAAAGAAGGGAGATGCCAGAATTGGTAATGCATAACCACCCCTAAGTGGTAAATGTAAAGTAGGATTCTGATTCCATAACTGCATAGCATAAATGTACTTTAAAGGGAACTCACCCAGGTTAAAATGTGCCATGAAGGCAGTTGTTCTCAAACCGTTTGCGAAGTAGGTGATTTGTTTCCTGGTACTGGTAAAAAGGTGCTAAGTTATACTAATTTGAATTTTTTTTCTGATAAATACTAACCATTATATTGAGAACACAATTTTTGTTATCTTAAAATGCTTCTTTAAATCTTTCCACTATTTACAATAGACTGAACAGACAAGATGTGAGTTAACTTACAATACGAGGAGGAGGGAGGAGAGAGTCAATGTCTGACTCTAAGCAATATTGTCTTCTAATGCTCATTCTCCTAACATAAATTGATTATAATCAGTTTAAATTCTGGGCTTAAAAGCAAATACAAAAAGCTTCAGCTGTGCAAGTGTTTTTGTATATCTATAATGTGATAAATAAAAGCCCAAAGGCATCAGAAAAAAAAGGCAGAACAGCTAATTTTCTTGGATTAGTCTCAGCTGTGACAAAACTGTTGGGGCAATGTTGACTTGCTTGGAAATAACATTTGTGACAAGTGTGTTCTGGGAAAAAGTTACATTGAGGGTCAGGGTTTCCAAAATAGTACATCAGGTTCTGTTAATTTCCCCTGTTTTCATTTCACTGTAACTTTATGAAAGTTTGTGCCTGAAATTTTCCATTCCTGGAGTAGGAATTTTACCGGATCAGACTTTCAGACAGGCTGCTCCGCAGCAGAAGGAAGACTAGCTAGCACGCAGGGTGGAGTGGTATTGTAACAGGCTCTCTCTGTATTTTGCTGGATGACTTAGCAGGAAAGAATTTGGAAAGGGTCGTTCTGGGACACAGCGCAGCACTTAACCGGCAGAGGGCTTGGATGCTTGGTGTGAAGTATGAGAGTGGGAATAGAGGAAAAACAGAAGTACCTGAGTGAAGGGACAACGGTGCATAGGCTTGAACAGAAAGCAGGCTGTTGTCAGAAAGGATGAGAAGTGGGAAGGGAGTGACAGAAAACCCTGGCACCCATAATCATTTGGGATTGCTTCAAGGCCAGATATAATCAAATAAGGCTGAGACAGAGGAAGAGCCAGTCTTCTAGACTGCAGTCAAGTCTTTTGTTTAATCTAGGTTCATCTGGGGATTGTTACAGTAAAATAATCAGGTGTTGTACCCCCATACTTGTGCCACACTCTCTGCTTACAATTCCTTTCATCTCCTAAAAGGTAAAGTGGAAAGATCAAAGAATTAGATATCCGGACCCTAGCATTCCTGCGAACTGAGCTCTTCCTGCTATAACTGTTCACAGCATTTGTTTTTGTATTGTGATTTGACAGATCTCTGGGTTTCTGATCAAAGACATTTTTAAGGACAAATACAATCTTGTAGCTCTTCCAACGAAAAGTGGTTGTTTTTTGTTTTTGTGTTTTTGATTTAAGAACTTGTAGTTCAGCTCCACCTTGTTGGCCTCTCTTACTAGGCTTTCTCGGGACTCTGCTGCAGCAGTTAAGCTAGTGTGATACTGTAGCAGACCCTGGGAAGAAGAGTTGAGTCCAGCCTACAGGAAAGATTAAGAGCAGGAGACAGTAACATCATGTTCTCGGGACTGGTAGAATCAGTACTTGCACTCAAAACTTGTTTCACTTCCAGCTGCACTCTCACTGCTTCAAATGATACCAGATTAGCACACCTTTATTTCATGCTAAAAGAAAATGTCTGACAGACATTATAGTAGCAAAGAATGATGGTGAACTGATTTATCAGGGAAAAGAGGTAGAGAAAATTGGCAATTATCTCATTGGAGAAGGCAAGAGACCTTTTTTGAGAACAGAAGAAGCAGCTGGAATTGGCATCTTGCTGGTTGGAGATGGTAGGGCACTGCAAATAGTCTTACAGGCACAGTATGTTTCAGGTTGCACTTGGTGCTCCTTTGGGAGAAAATGGCTTGACGTCTGATATTGGAACACAAATACACAAGCCTGCCTGGCTAGAATCACTTTTTATATGACACTCTGTAACTTGGTCTTTCTCCTCCTCTGAGGAAGAGAAGGCAGGATCTCTCTTCTTGTTGAGCTTATGAGGCTGACACAAGCATAACATTTGTGCAGAGTTGTGAAATCTGGGACACAGAAAACTATTATTCAAAACAGAAAAAGAAAATCATGTGCTTGGATTTTTTAGTCTGTATTCACTATGTTGAAGATATGACTAGAAATCTGGAGTCTTTTGCTTAATTGGGGCACAGAACAATTGTCTTAGGATAAATA
The DNA here is from genome assembly GCA_003993805.1 of Himantopus leucocephalus. Taxonomy (NCBI): domain Eukaryota; kingdom Metazoa; phylum Chordata; class Aves; order Charadriiformes; family Recurvirostridae; genus Himantopus; species Himantopus leucocephalus. The sequence goes on along the minus strand of RSEF01000001.1, from coordinate 76,223,233 downwards.
ATTGTATCTTTTAAATCACTTAATACTCCCCTAGCTTGTAATTTATAAACTATGTCAGTAATTATTTGTCATCCCTCCCCCTGCCTTGTCCTAGGTCACTTAAAAAGTACTGAGCCCTGCCTTATTCTGGCAGGACCTTGCTCATTTAAGCTGAAAGGCAACTCTTAAAACTCTTTCATAGTCCATGTTGGTCTTGCATTTTAATTTGTTACAGTGCATGGTACAGGACCACAAGTACAAACATCTGCAAAACTACATATATTTTTTTCAATTCTTAAGCAAAAAAAAAAAAATAAAGCTGAACATACAACTGAGCTTTTCTGAATTGAAATAAGCCTGATTAGAAGCCAGCTGAGAGCTGCTCCTAAGAACAGCTGAACTGGATCAGACTAAATAGCTACCTGCTGCAGCATCCTGTCTCCAGCTGTGGCCAAAACAAGTTGTTGAACATGAATAAGTTGAGTATTGCAGTGGTGTGTTCTTTAAATATTCTGACAGCGGTTCAAGATCTTTGGTGTTTAACGGCCCTCAGTTAATTCTTTTTTGTTCAGTGACCTTGTGAAGCTGTTACATTCCAAGGGAATGATTTTTCACAGCCACACATCTTGTGAAGAATTGCTGTCTCTTATTTGTTTTGGGCTTGTCTGCTGCTAGATTCGTGTGTTGCTGCTGGCTTTTACAGTGGAGGAGATAGTAACTGGTCTATTTCCAGTCATGTTTTCTAAGCTGCTCCAGATTTGGTGAACTTCTGGCATAGCTCCCTGCACAGGTGTCAGGTCAGAGAAAGTCTTAGTCTACTTAATTGCCATCTGTATAAATTATTCCTAGGCCATTGATTATCCTAGTTAGTCTTCTATAAATCTTTTTTAAGATCTAGAGGAAGGCAAGGACCGGAACTCAGTGTGTAGAATTGAACACAAGAAGTTTGGAATGGGTTTCTATCTTGTTGTTTTGTTTCTCTTTCCATTTGCTTTTGAATGATACTGAACTCGATATGAGAGAGCTTGAAGTTTTGGTAGATCAAAAACCTGAGCAGCAATGATCAGCGAAGAGGTTTTGAATTTTACCTATTGTTCATTTACCTATGTTATCCTGTTTTCCCTATAAAATGTGGACATAACATTTTATTTTTTCACCCAGCCCCTTTGGAACTTGTAATGAAGGCTTGACTATACCAGAATGTATGAACAGCACAATAAAAGCTCAAGTCATGGGACATGTTGTGATACAAAGGCAAAATGCTAAGCTAAGGTGTTTTCCATTTACTGGGTTCAGTCCAGTGGTGCAGCTAATAGCACTGCTGACTAGGAAACATGTATCCCCAGGTTTGGTTTAAGAGCACTGATACATAGCTGATGGAAACTGAAAATTATTTGGGCGTAATATAAACCTCTTGCTGTGGTTCCAATAGAAAGCTGTTGATTATGCTGCTGAGGAAGTAGGCACACAGGAATAAAAGCTGCTAGTACTTCAAGGAAGTTACTCCACTCCCTAGAGCTGGTCATGGTTACTCAAGTCTGTCTGTGCTGCACCTGACACTGGGAGAATACTCGTGCTTTTCCTGAAGCATTTTGTTTGTAGTGTGGCATGTTCTCTCTTGGCTTTAAGAGATGGCCTTGGTGTTTTCAGGTCTATGAAGTGCTAGACTTATGGCCTCTTGCACATCTGTTCCTTGTGTTAGGCATTGATCCAGCCTGGGGATTAGTAACTCACAAATGCTTCACAAGCCACTGGAACGTATGTGGAGACACTGTCACTGCATGTACTTTGAGGCTACCTAGGTGGTGGCATGCAGCTGAGTTAGTTACAGCCACAGAAATGGGAGTGGGTTAAATGGCCATCACTCTACACTTGTTTATTAACACAGGGCTCAAATGAATCTGAAGATTAGAAAGATTAGGTAGTTTCCACCACTTGTCAGTTGTAGCAATACCTCTACTGCAGGTCCCTGCACTGACAGAACAAATAAAACTACTTAGAAGACATTGGTAGCTTGACCCTTCCTCTCTTCTGCTGCAGTAATCTGACCAACAAAATATTTTCTCTTCTTTAGTCAACTGAATTTACAGCAGCAGTAAACCAAGCCTGAGTCTCTACCCTGTCATGGCAATTTTTATTTTCTTAATAAGTAGGTTCTATGTAAAGCGAAGTCTGAACTTGCAAAAAACACATATGAGGCTAGAAGACTTTTGGAATCCTCAAAACTGAATACAAGGAAGGTCATGCTTCATAGCGTCCTCTCTAAGATAGCAGATGTGATTAGAAAAGTGCCTTTGTGACATCCGCATCTGGGTAGGCAAAGTGGTGAAGCTAGGAAGCGTGCTTCTCAAGCAACTTACAGCAGCAGGCTTACTGCCATCATAGGCTGCTGTCGTTGCTGTGAGGCAGCAGTGGTCTGCGAGAAAGATAAGTCTTGTAAGTCATATGGCTGCAGCTCTGCTACAAAATAGAAGGTATTTTACTTCCCAGTAACTGATACCACCCAAATTTTTCTCCTTTTACCTTCACTAAAGTCTTTGCAGCTAGAAAAGATCTATTGTCTCTAAAACAAACGCACAATCTCTGGCTTCTAACTTGTTTTGAATTTTTTACTATTATATGGCTACTGTGATCATCTAGTCTGACTTCCTGCCAACCACAATCTATAAACATCCTGTAAATAACTTCAACTCTCATAGCTGTGATTATATTAGAATGTTGTTAGAAAACTCCTGTGAAGTAGAGAATATTTTGTGATAGGCTGTATGCCACAGCCTTAAGTGGGTATTACTTCTCCTGCTGTAGACTGAATGTCTGGAAGCAGAGCACCTTTCACAAAGCTCACTTTCTAACTGTGGCTATGATGATATCCTGTAGCTGACCTTTCCCATTTAGCATGTTCAGGGGAGGAAAAAAAGAGAGTACCTACTACAGACACCCTCCTGTCCATACCACTGCACTATAACTGTTTGGTGTCAAACACTGATATGCTTTCCAGACCTTTTCTTAAGAGTTGTTGTAGGAAATCCAATTTGACAGAATTGCTTTGCCATTTCTATGGCACCTGTTATTCAAACATCTTGCAAAAGTCTAAAGTAGCTCAAAGATATGTCGTCATTTCCTTTATAGACTTTAAAAACGTTAACTACAAAGAAAATCAGTTGGAAAAGGATATCCATGAAGTGTGTATCCTAGCCCTGAACCTTAATTACACAATTGTCCTTCCTCTCTGCAGGCAGTGCTGATCCACATTGTTCTTCTGCTGGGCTGGAAGAGCCTAAAGAAATTACAGGACTTCTGAGTCACGTGTTATGAGTTCAAGAGCAAGAAGTCTCGATTAACAGACCCCCTCATTAAAACTCGAGCAGATGTATGGGCAGCAGTAGCACTGAGTTTTTACCAGAGAAAACAACATCCAGTAACGTACTTTGAACCAAAACACAAACAGGTAGTATCTAGGGAGCAGTGCAAGAAAGTGAAAATCTACTGTTGGCTTCTATGAAGCTGCCCAACTTCTCTGCTTGTTAAATAAGACAGTTGCCAAACAAAATAATTCCTCTGGGTCTCCTTTATCAGACCTTGGATTTGCTGGGAGAGATTCACTGCAGCCATTCTACTGATAAAGGCAGTATTTATATACTCTTGTAGATATGATAAGCCAAACATACAAATCTCCTACCAGTTTATTAGGCTTTTGCAGTTTATAAATAGGAAACCTCATTAAGAAAACGGCTCCTGAAACATAATTCAGCAGTGTCCTCTAAAGAGCTTTCAGTCATGCTGATGTTACTGGACTAAATTTCAAGCAGCATATTGTCTTAGCTCATAAAGATCTTCTGATGTAAAATGTTGTCTTATATTAACAATTAAAAGGTAGCGTATGTTTTGACCTTTTGTCCAAAAATACAACCACCAGGAGAATCTAAATTTCTCTAAAATTTGTCAGGATTTATATTTATGACAAAGACTGCTTTTTCACAAATCCCAGAGATTCAAGTTTATTAAACTTCTTTAACTATCATTATTAAATGATAAAAGAATATCCATTTTGCTACAACAAGAGCAGAGCAAAGACACAGATAAAGGACTGATATAACTGTGGTTGATAATAAGGGAAGCAAACACGGACATGCTCAAAGATTACTCTTCAGAATGCCTGTGAACTACCTCCTCTTGTAATACATACTCCACTTACATTGTCATTTAATACCCATGAAGAATTACAAATTGTTTGAAACAGTGATATATAGTCCTGATCCCTGGAGGATCTGAAGATGATGCCCATGTTAGTCTTCCATAAAAGGATAGTCCTTGTATTTTTGCATCTAGAGAAAAAGAGTATGATTAAAACACTTTAAGGATATAGTCTTAAGGCTAAGGAGGNAAGATGATGCCCATGTTAGTCTTCCATAAAAGGATAGTCCTTGTGATTTTTGCATCTAGAGAAAAAGAGTATGATTAAAACACTTCAAGGATATAGTCTTAAGGCTAAAGAGAAAAAGCTTTTTTTCCCTTGACGAAAGCTCTGCAGAACTAAAACTGAACTAAGTAAAAACACTAACATGAGTCTGCTTAGCTTACACAGGACAGTGGAAGTTAATGCTGTGTAACCGTCGCATATACCAGTGACCTTGTTCTCAAAAGATAAAGTATCTTTTGCTTAGCTGAAATCACCAAACTTCCCTGCGATATTAAACTGCTCTCTTGTGAACTCCCAAGTCCACAGTATGCTATTAGGTAAATAAATATCCTGGGAAAAGAGAATAAATTGCAGACCTTGGTAAGTCTGTACCTAACAGTTCTACTGTCTAGGTACTGCCTTAATAACATTGGCTTAAATAACCTAGGCACAGCTTTTCACGTCAAAAAAACTTACAACTCTCATTCTTAAAATGGAGTTTATTTACACTAACTGTCTTATATAAAGTAGCCAAAGAAAACAAAAAAAAAATTGCCACCTATTTATTATGGAATTTCCAGCCAATTTTGATTTTCAGGTACCAGTTTGATATGCACGTGTTACACAAGACACATGCAACGTACCTGCAAAAATACCAGTGCTCCCAACCTGTACAAAATGGGCAATGGTCTAATAAACCCTAGTGCTGGATTCCAGCAGATACGGATGTGATCAGGTATTGGCTAGGGTTCCCTCTCTTTATTTTTAAGTGGGGCTATCAAATACTTCCAATGATGATCCAGTCCTGCTAAAACGTGGAGGAGGAGGAGGTATTCACTCGCTTAATGTGCAGATGCGATACCACTTCTTGAAAGCAAGGAAGGTTTCCATCTCCTCTTTAGCCAATTCAAAGTCAAACACCTGAATAAAGGTCCCAAACAGCTGGGTTACTTTGGTTTGCAAAAAAGACAAGTGTAAGTTCATTTGCAGAAAGAATACCAAAAACAGAAGTAGAAGAGCACTGTATTTGTTGAAGCACTAGGAAACGTGCAATAGATGCACATCTGTGGTGAACAATGAGTAAATATCATAAAGTTACAGTGCTGCTGGGGTCTAATTGCATTGTATCTATATCACAAGGTGGAAAAGTTAATCTCTCTTACTTGATGTGTTCTAATGAAGGAGACTTGGCTCCTTACTTTTAAAGTAACCTTTTGCATTCATAAAGAAGCAACCTACATGGTATCTGACAGACAAAAGGTTTTGCCAGTTCTGAGTATGAAGGGGGTACTTTGTTCCACTGGCAGAGTGGATTTTTCTGTGTAAAGTTTAATACCATTAATAATTCTGTAAGGTACCCTCTTACCTTAAAATTTTCCTCAATATGGTGCGGAGTGACAGATTTTGGAATTACACTCGCATTTCTTTGAGTCTGGAGCCAGATAAGTACCTGCAGGAACAGATAGGGAATTACAGCTGAGAAGTTCTGCCTGTCTTCTGAAAGTCAAAAACCATATGTGCCTACATGAAACAGCTCTGCTGATAATCAGAGATGGTTCACAAAGGAAGTGCTCTATCATAAACATTTCCTAATTATTACATGAATTTATTAAATCATTATGTGTCTCTGAAGCTGAGATGACAGCATGTGAGTGCATTGAACAGGAGTTCAGGATTGGCCAGGGATGCTGTGTGTAGAAGTGGCTAATGTGCCACTTAAAGCCCAAAGCCATTGGTAATCATCTGTCCATCATTAAAACTAATGTTAGAGGTAATATTTTTTTAAAGCATTACAATGTGTATGAGAAACGGCTGGAGCTCAGCTTTCCATAATACCTCTGTTACTTTAGCATAAGTGGGAAAAAAAATATGTGTCACCAGGGAGAACACTATGACCAGTATTAACCTGAGCTGGGGTTTTGTTGTATTTGAGTGCAATTTCCTTAATTTGGGGATCATCAAATAGGAAATATCCTCGGGCTTGGACCTGTGAAAATAAAAAGCAGACTTCAGCAGTTGAATGGCCCACTGTCTTCTCCCTCAGGCACTGTACTGTAAGAATATTATTTGAATGATAAGAAAGCGTCATCTTGCACACTTTAATTCACCATGTTCTTGTAGCTCCAGTCCCTGCCTTCATGCTTTTCCTTTTATCACAGGCTGGCACGTGAGAAGAGGACTGTAGTTTCTAATATAACAGGTCACTGTAACACATTTCAGTCCAGCCTGGGATCAGGCCAGGAATTTCTTGGTCCGGATCCTGAAAATTTCATCTTAAGAATGGGCAGCTGTCATGTCCTTCACAAGTGCAGCTGCTCTGGTAAATGCCTGGTCCCAGGTTGGAGAAAGCTATAAAGACTGGAGTAAAAGCAAAATTTCTTCATTTCATCCATTTAAAAGCCTGATCCATTTGTCTCAGCAGGACTGCAAAGTTGCTATTTTCATAAGCATGTGCTGCTTTGGTTTAGGTGGTTTTTTTATTTATTTCAGAAGTTCTTTTTACATGTTTAATAAGCTCACCCAAGCTCAATTAAGAATTATTTTCAGTACTTTCACCAACCAATTGATCCTTTTTCTCCTAAATATGAAACTCCAGTAACAGCACAGGTATGAATTAGTGGACTGAATATCACAATAAGTGTGAGAGAGGTTTCTCTGTGTGTGTCATTTTTAATGAATCAGTAAATATTTTTCTAATTACATCAGTTTTACTCTGTGAGGGTTTATCCACATCCGAAGACTGGTTTACTGTATTGGCTCCAATCTATGTCTAAGAAAGAAGTCTCACAAAGGATTCTTACCACGGCCAGTTGGGCGCTCCAAGGGGACAACATGCAGTGACAGAGACCCCTTTGGATGGGCAACACTTTATTAGCTCTTCGTGAGGAAGGTAGGGGTGGCTGTCAATCTACAAAAGAAAATAGTAGGTTTCTTCAGAAGCAGAAGGTACTTCAAGGTTTAGCATCATTATAGTGACTTTCCAAGCCCCACATCAGCTTTGAAAAGGTGGTTCTTTTTGCAGCTATGGGTTTTTTAAGAGAGTCAGCTCATGTTTCAGATTGTTTCCCCTTCTTCCTAACCCTGCCTCCAGCAAGGCCCAGTCTTCACACGTTAGTTTCTCTTTCCAGCTGCCTGCCTCATTTTTGATGACCTCTCACAGTCCCCATACCAATAGGCTCCAAGGTCCAGTAGTGCACATCCAGCTGAAGCACCCAACTCTCATGTCATCCAGTCCTACCTGTTCACCCCAGCAGTGTAGCCCGGCTCTGGTCCTAGCTATTCATGCAGCCTATTTTTCCTTGGGGACAGTAGGAAAGGGGAAGGCCAAGCCCCCCTGCGTTCTCCATTGCAGAGCTCAGCTCTCACCCTGCACGAGCTCAGTGCTCAGTCAGAAGAAAGGTGAAGGTTGCAGCTTCAACCCGGGAGCGCTGTGGGCTTGTGTGACTGCAGCTTCCTGCGCAAGGAAGGGCACAGAGCGTTCTGCATCTTTCAGCACTTTATGATTTGGCCAAACACAGGTGTATTGTCACACAGGTATCAAAAGCACAGCCTTGACATAAAAGCTATTTCGCTGCCAGAGATGTTCCATCAAAAGCAACACCCCAGACAGATGTGATGTCGGTACTGATGAGTTTGAGAACAATTTACCTGATTATTTGGAGGTTTGTGTCTTAAGCCTGGTTTGCTCAGGAGATCTGTTTGCGGTTGAAGTTGGAGACTCCAATGGACTTCACCATTCCTGCATCCACCAGCTCTTCCATAGCCTAGAGACACTACAGAATCAGACTTGCTATTGAATTAAGATCTTTTTTTTTTTTTTCATGTGGAAAAAATGCCTGCGCAAAGACTTCAGTGGTAAAAATCATCATGGCTGGGATCCTCTTTGATGTGGCGTTAGTATAGTACATTGCATGGTGGGACCCTGGTCAAAGGCTCAGAGTCTCACATCATGTATCATCACACAAATAAATAACAGCATTATTCAAGATTAACAATTACTACACTACCGTTATTTCAGTAGAATACAACTATTTTGAAATATTATCCCCAGGTAGACCTTCTGGTTGTAAATAAGAGAGGGGTTTTTTAGGGTAGTTCCTCAGCTAACAAAATAATTATCCCATAATAAAAAGTTCGACAGAGCGGCTCAACAAGGAGCTGTTGTGGGAGAGCTGGAGCAGGATACCTGATCATCAACACCGCTTAATTTCCCAAGGGATTTGTACCATTTAGCGGTGTCAGTATAGTATAAGCAGTGCTGTGTTCTAACCCCCCTTCCCGCCTCCATTTTCTTTCACACTAGTAAACAATAAAACAGCTGGACAGCCATAATTAGATTGGCACCTCCAGCAAAAAAGAAACAGGAGAAATTACTCTACCACCAGCCTCTAGAGCAGATGATACACCTCTTCCAAAGGAGAAATCATTCTTATTTGAAGTTGGTATCATAAGCAGCAGCCTGAAACATCCACTTTTTACCTTCAAATGAGCAACAAAAATGTGCTTTATTCTTCATCTAAGAGAAGGAAAAAAGCATCAGTGAATTCTTCTGTCTCTGGTGAGTCTCCTGTCTTCTTTCGACCTGGCTGTGCTGAGCACACTGTGGGGGTGGAGGGGAAAGGAAGCCCAAACCATCAGCCAAGCAGAAATTTGAACTTGCGCCCAAGTCTTGTCTCCCACGCAGCCTGTGCTCATGCCGGTTTGCGTTGCACACACAGCTATAGCAAAGG